>JADLZN010003428.1:0-354874 GCA_018155175.1 Sinocyclocheilus anophthalmus
CACACACACTCACAACACACACACCCACAACACACACACACCACACACACACACACACACTCTGCAGTTTTTCACATTTCTTGTCTCTTTGCTGAACAGCCAAAGACATCCTATTTATTGCAGTGACTGGATGCTACTAAAACAAAGCAGCTGGCAAACTTTTGATGGTGTTTTTTGTAATATTTCTCCAAGCACATTCTTTCATGCTTATAAATCAACAAATGCCATATTTAGCAAAGGCGCGAGCTTGTTTTCTTTCAGATAAACATCAGATGCTCTCTGATTTGTTTGCATAAGTGTGCCGGTGGCACTGTGTGTATGCCTCTCAACGCAAAAGCAAGGCCTGAATGTAACTACAAATCTGCCATTTAGCCATGCCTCTCGTTCCTTCATCTTCCCTTTTCATTATCTGTTATGTTGGCTTTTATTGCACACTGTCAGTTACACACAGACTCCCGCACACACGGCCCGTAAGGCCTGCTGTGTTTATGAGGCAGAAGGTGAAGGGATGATTGTCCGTTGCAGCGTGTGTTTTACGAGTGCTGGTTTAAAGGATGTGGCAGTATTACTTCCCACTGTGTTGCTAGTGCCAGCTCTATATGTCACAGAACGGTGGCCGCGTTTGGTGACAGGCTGGAGAGTAAAAAGAAGATCTACATTCAAATGTGATGCTGCGTTCACGTGTTTGAGAATTACCATGACTCAGGGATTCAACGCTGAGCTCTTCACATCCTTAGATTCACAAATGATTTGTTTCTATGGCAACACCGAAAGGCTTCAAAATACCTAATCACTCAATTAATTATCTGTAAACGAATACCTATTCCATTGCGAAATATTAAAGAACAAACAAAGTGTACAAGCAGTGGTTATAATACCTTTAACTGTTGGAGCCGCAGTCATTTGGGTGTTTTACATGCAAATCCAAGTTGACATGTCTGACAGAGATGTTCATGGTTAATATCCATAAACTCGGGATTTCTGTAAATTTATTTGAACTTAGCAAAGCTGTTTTTTTTATGGGTTATATATTATTTTATTTTGTAATGTCTTAAACGTCTAGTTCCTTGCTTTTAGTTCCTGGTTTCCTTTCCTTGTGTGTCCTAGTCTTGCCATTGGTTAATGTGTCTTCATAAGTCTTGTCTTGTGATTGGTTCATGTTTAATAGTCTTGTTAGTTTGTATATACAGTATAACGCTCATGTCTGTTGTGTACTGACTATGGTTGTGTTTCTGTGGCTTTTCTGATTGTCTTTATGTTTGTGTAGTTCTTAAGTATTTAATGTATTATCAAGATGTTTTCTTGTTCTTGTTTTTTTAATCACAACATCACAATTAGGCAGAAGTAAATAAAACATACATCAGAGTGAATATTAAATTATTTCACTATTTTGGCTTGAGTGCCAATTTTTTTTCCATGTCTCTGAGTAATATTTGCTAAAATTCTCAAACACTAGCAAAATATCCCAGGTGTGATTTTTTCCCCATCCTAATCAAAATATAGGCAAAACATTGTTTTGGCAATATTGCTGGTAGTAAGTAAGTAAGTAAATAAAAAAAATAAAAAAATAATCAGAGATTATAGAATTTTTGGTTTAAGAATGTGTTTTATCTTCACTACAAGTCGAGACCTTTTAAATCTTGTAATCTCATTAGCAATCGGTATTTCCTCAATGACATCATCTTTCAGGAAGTGACATCAGCTGATGGGAAAACAACAGAACAAACATTAGTAAGTGTAATGAATTATGAATTATGTGATTTATAGTGATATTAGTAGGTATAACTGGAAAAAAAATCTGTTCAGTTAGATTCTTTTTTCAAAACAATATTACAAATATTATTTTTGACCGTTAACTTTAGTTCTTTATTTACATGGTTAGACATCCTGTTTTTCTCACCATTGTTTAAATATAAAGCTAAAAAAAACGTGAATTATTTTACATCTTAACAACATAGTTTAATATTTAAAAAATAACATTTTTATTAATATATTAATATTTAAAAAAATTTAAAGTGTAAAGTATACACCATAACATGAATGACCAGCATAATATTTAATCTCAGACCTGTCCTTTAAACTGCTAGACACATACTTTCAAAGCATACAGATCAATGCAGCAGGAAGTAGAATTTCTCTCAAACCGCAGCTGACATGACAATACTCTGAATGTATTAGACTGAAGTTTTATCTAATTACAACCAAGCAGATGGATTGCGCTCGAGGACTTTTCAGCTTGGATCTTACCTAACACAATACAAATGGAACACGCACTTCGGGAGCAAATGAGGTGCAACTTACTTCCATCTGATGCACGTCCACACGCACATCCACACAAACACAGTTATGTGTGCACATATCAATTTCTTTCAAGGTAACCCACTATCAAATTATGTGAGAGGACTTCACATCATGAGATCAACTAATCATTGAGTTTTCAAAAACCATTAGCCTACAGAATTATTGCTTGTGCCAAACCATGACTTCTGCTGCACAACCAGGCCTGCATGGGTTGTCTATGCTCGCTTTGCTTAATATGTCCAGTGCTTAAGTAATAGCTCACCCAACATTTAAAATTATGTCATCATGTCAACCTTCTGTCATTCCAAAATCAAAATATATATATGAACTAATTTATTTTATGGAACACCAGTTGAAACATTTAAAGACTGTACTGGTCGCTCTTGTCCATGCAATTACAATGATTCAATCTTAAAAAAGAACACAAAAGCATAATATAAACAGTCCATATGACACGTGTACAGTATTCTAAAGTCATTCAGTAACTCTGTGTAAGTAACAAAATAACATTTAATTCCACATTTCTTGTAATTTTATTGACAATAGCAACAACAGCCTTCTAAATTTCTCCTTTTAAATTCCATGGAAGCATTAAAGTTTGAGGGAGTAAAATCATTTTGGCTAAAGGATCCTTTTAGTAATTCACAATGATTCGTAATTTCTGTTGCTCCATTTGATAGACTTGGCAGTAAGTAATTGAGAAAGGCCTTTTGGTGTGACGCAGCTGTTTTGCTCAGAGTTAAGGGAATTGTCATGAAGTTAATGGGGTCAAAGGTCACATCATCAGAATCAACTGTGCGTGGCGACCAGAAACTTTAATGACATGTATATTCTAATAAACACTGACAGTTCTGCAAATGGATTAGGCTGAATGCTTCTTATGTTTGCCTGCATTTAGATGCTTAGATGTGTGTGTGTGTGTGGGGGGGTCAGGCTTTGCCTGTATTGTAGGAAACAAATATCCCCACAAAGATAGTAAAACCTGAAATCACCTCTATTGTGAGCAACAGCCAACGATCCCCAAGAAGAAAACAGCTCAATAAGCATACTACATAATATCTTAGGGAAAATCTAAAAGGCTGAGAATTTACGTTAAGTATAGGGTTAGAGGATGCAAAATATCATTGACTCAGTATTGTGAATGCATTTGCATACTGTTGTGTTTTAGTGGCAATTGCATGTATATTTAAACATGACATGACTGTAGGTAAAGTGAAACTGTACAGCACATATCTCACATTTGCTATTACGTATGCAAGCTGCAAGCAAACTCTATGAAAAATTCACAATCTCACACTCATTCCCTCTCCTTGAAGCGATGATCAAGCTGTCTTTTATTATCTTACCCTTTATCGAGCAGCCGCTGCTTTGTTCCCTGATTTCAGCACAGAGTTATCTGGAGACTCAAAGTGTGACAGGACCAGAGAGGCTAGGAGGAGGAAAATCTCTCTATGTGAGCAGTTTGTAGCTGCAGCCCCAGATGAGAGAACTAATACCCCTATAACGAAGAATCAGAGAGAATCGATACGACGGCCATCAACACCAGCGACTTTCCTCTCTGAAAGTGTGCACCCAACACCATTTGGTTACCACAAATGCATCTCCACGTGAAAGCACGTGCAAACTCTCTCTTGCACACACGTGCATGCACACACATGCAACCGGCAGACTTGCAAAACTCCTACAATGCACTAAAACACGTGTCCCCAGGAACGCTGGCAAAAACGCCACCTTACATGCTGAAAGGCATTTTAGATCCATGGCATCCTGGACAAGGAGCAGACGCTCGCCGTCTCAATGGGACAAGGGTCGCCTACGGGGTAATCCTGTGATCCCCACCGGCTCTCTGTCCCTCTCAGCATGCTCCTTCTCAAGAGGGACAGATGATATTAAGACCCATTCAATAGTGACCGTGTGACACAATCGCACTCAGCCGGGTAACAGATATTCTAGCTCCCGTTCCTCCCACTCGTCTGACTTACCTTCATTCGAGCGCAGAGGTAGCTGTGCAGTGTCAAGGGAAGCATGTTAGGGCAGCTGCGCTCTGTTCTGACTCCAGCTCTGATGTGCTCATCTCAACTGCCTCACTGCCTCGGCTCACACAGCGCTCCACCACCTCCTTACCTCGCTCTCCTGGAGGATGCGAGTGAGAGAAAGAGAGAGAGGGAGGGATGTGAAAGTGAGCATGAGAGGATGTTTCCTCCCCCTCAGCCCCCTGCTCCTCCATCTCCCCTCGCAGGATTTGTCCTTTCTGTACTTGCGTGTGCGTGGAAGCATCCTAGCGCACAACGAGTTGGATTCTGCGGGCTGAGGTTTACGCAACTGCGCAAAAAGACTCGACGAGAGAGAGAAGGAATCCTACTAGATGTGCTGGATAATCAATTTCTCTCATTCTTTAGCTAAAGAACAGCCTGGGGGTGAGATACACCACAGTGCAGTAGGAAAACTGGAAGATACTGTACGTACAGAAGCAGAGAGGAGGCGCAAGGGACTGAGCAAAATAAAGTTGGAAATTTGCTTCTCACCCCTCTGCAAGGTCGTCAGAATGGCAAGCAGATGTTTCGGGAGCACTATATCAAGGTTAAATATGTGGCCGTCTACCCACACACCTCCAACATGCGAATATACTCTGATTTATGACTTTGCAGTCTCCCCACACACAGACGCACGCAGTCGCACATGTCGTAAAACACATCATCTACCCAACGGCAGTAGATTCTGTGACTTCTATTGGATCTGTTGACTCCCAGCCCACATTTCAGTGTAGGCACGATATGGAATTGAGTTTTGGGCCACACATGGGATTCATATCAGTTAATTGTCCCTTGTCAGATTCTATAAGAGATTCATATGGGCTAATTCAGATAGGGCCGACATGGAAACCCATTTGGGGCCCAAACCTTAAGCCTAAATTGTGCCTACTTTGAACCCACCATGAAATGTTGGTTGAGAATGTCATACCAACAAGTCCAGTATTAGATCATGGTGGGCACTGGTGTACGGGGCATCATAATGATGCAGGCAGCCCCAAAACTTATGCGTGGCCCCCCTCTTGAATTATCATCCATCCACCCTTGACAAGGAGCATGCTGAGAGGGATTGTGGGGACCACGGGATTATCCCATCAGCGACCCCTGTCCAACTGAGATGACAAGCATCTGCTCCTTATCCACAACGCCATGGATCTAAAATGCTTTCCAACATGCAAATAAACTCTGATTTATGACTCTGCAGTCTCCCACACACAAATGCACACAGTCGCACATGTCGTAATACACAGCATCTGCCCAACTGCAGTAGATTCTATGGCTTCTATTGGATCATTTCACTCCCAGCCCACGCTTCAGTGTAGGCACAATGTGGGCTTGAGGTTTGAGTCCCAAATGGGATCCATATCAATTAATTGTCCCCTATCAGATTCTATTAGAGATTCACATGGGCTAATTCAGATAGGGCCGATATGGAGCCCATGGGCAAACCCATTTGCCGGCCCAAACCTTAAGCCCAAATTGTGCCTACTTTGGACCCACCATGAAATTCTGTCTGAGAATGTCAAACCAATGAGTCCAGTATTGGATTATGGTGGCCATTTGTGTAAAGGGCATCCCGTTTGTGCTGGCATGAATCTAAAATGGATTCCAACATGCGAATAAACTCTGATTTATGACTCCGCAGTCTCCCCACACACAAACACATACAGTCACACATGCCGTAGTACACATCATCTGCCCAAAGGCAATAGGTTCTGCGGCTTTTATTGGATTTATTGACTCTCATCCCACATTTCAGTGTAGGCACAATATAGGATAGAGGTTTGGGCCCAAAATGGGTTTATACACAGGAGTCAGTGAATTAGCCCCAGTCAGATTAATTTGGGGCTAATTCAAATAGAGCCGACATGGATTCCATGGACAAGCCTAAACCCCAAGACCTTATCATGCCCACATTGGCCCCACAATGTAAAATCAATGAGTTTAGTATTGGATCACAATGGTCAATGGCGTAGAGTGTGTCCTTCTAGTGCTGGGGCCCCAAAACTTATATGTGGGCCTGGTCTTGACTATCCTGACTTAATTTGTGCATTTTTACTCTTCATAGAAGCAGCAGATATTCAATTTTCACACATTTCCAATGCTGCACTTACTCGCATTAATGTATTTACACAGGAATCCAATTGCGGAAAACAATATATCACGTCCTTGAATGTGGTTCATTGATTCATGTGCACAGTGGACCCAATATACAATGTGCACTGATTGACATGCTGGAGGGCCAGTATAAAAGAGCCTGTGATTTGTAGAAATATTTGTAATATCCCTTGTGAAACAGATTTACACTTTGATATACTTTAAAAAGAGCAATTTTTAATGGTTTTCAGACACCTAATTGCATGTTATTTATTTAATTGAAGATGTATGATAATATATATTTATATTAAATGCAATTGTTTGGATGTTTTTGACCCACCCAAGTATCTTTAATTTTATAATTACTTCTATTGTCTTTGAAATATGGTTAAAGTTACTGCTGAATGTACTGACAAGCATTTATGCTAAACTAACATATTCTATAATGTACTTTCTGTTGAAAATGGAATGTCTTGTACTTAAAAATATTTGTAAATGCACATTCGCAATGATAAAGTCGCACTTGATATATTTAAGTTTAAATGTAATATAAAAAAACACACTGCAGTTAAACTAATAATTAAGTATTTTTTATGTGCTTTAGTGTTTAGTTAATCAGCACATCAAAATAAGTGCACTTCTTTAAAACAAAATATTAAAACAATGATTTAAAATGCACTTTAAAATAAAATGTTTAATTTTAAATACTTCACAGAGCAATCATGTTGTGTATTTAATGGTTAAGCACCATAGTCATGGAAGTGTCTCTCTTTAGGTACACTTAAATAACTTTTTTTTCATTAATATTGTATTATCAGCAAGTATTGTTTTTTTTCCTCTTTAATAAACATTTAATAATTAAAGTGCACATGCAATATAGTTAAGCATTCGTCTTTTCACAAGAGACAGGGCTTAAATTGCTTCAGTTTATTACTTTTCGCTCACTGTGAGCTGACTTGTCTAGTTTAATTGTCAATTGTATGCTTTAAGAAACAGTACGATATAATATATAATAGCATAATTTCCGTGTCTATGAGCAAGGATGGTAAAATGTAGGTTGCATACTTTAGAGGATGCTGAGCCAGTCGAGCAGCTGCCTTTGAAGTGAATGAGAACGCTAGCAGACAATTATAGGCCTCCTAGGGCTGGTTGGGATGCTCAAATGAACAGAGCAATGTTATAGTGCATATTAAGCATTATACTTAAGTAAGCACACTTACAGTATTTCATGTGTGCATCACATTTAAAAGTCTTGTAAACTCAAAATAGTTTTCTGTTTTGATCAGCAGCTATGCTTTGAGAACAAACAGTGGATGAAGACTCATCACTGTGCTTCATTTATATATCTCTCTTTTTAATGTGTGATAAAGCATTACTTGATGCCGCATCAATCAGCTGACCCTGTAATTGCAAAATCAATAAACATTTTCAATGGGTTATCAATCCTCTAAGTGTAATCAAGAGCTTGGTCCTTCATTATTCCAAGCTTGTTATTTATTTATTTATTTTTCCTTACTGAATCACTAAGAGACTTGAGAGGAAGGTTATAGAGATGTGAGAACAGAGGAAATAAAGACAGCAGATCAATGCAGTATGTCATAAATCTTTAATTCTTAATTTCAGTAGGTTAGGACAGGCCAGTTTTAATCAATGCGATCTCTATCAGTGTGTAAATTATGTTTAAAAAATGCGAAGTGCTGTTGAAACATTCCGTAATGTATAGAAATAAAATAATTTAGTAAATGTACTTTTCAAGACTGAACCAGCATTTGGTTTCATTCACATTCTGACCAGTTGCTCTCTTTCTCTCTGTTTGGTTGTCCAGTATAAATTAGCATGAATTGACCCTGTCAGTGCAGATTTGATCTGTTTGAACTGAAATATTGTGACCTGACAAAGCAACAGGAGAGATAATAAATATTAAATGTGAAAAAAAGGCTTTACACACTTATTTTCAGAGAATATCTTTATTTAGCACACCTTTTGCCTTTTCATGTTTTTATATTCATGCATTTAAAACCTTATAAAACATAGAAAATCATTACCCCGGCACAGTAAATCTGACTAAACTTCCCCTTGTGGACATTCAATTCTTAATACTATATTAATAATAATAAATAATCATTATTATTCTTAAAAATATTTTCTTTGAGGGGTATAGTTAAGGTGAATTATACAGTGAAATCACTTAAATCAAATACATATTTAACTTTGCTTCTGTGTAAATATAAATTCAAACAAGAACATGATATTACCTAAATGTAATTGCATATATAGATATAAGAATCGACAAACAACAGACAGACAGACAGACAGACAGACAGACCGACAGACAAACAGACCAGACCGAGACAGACAGACAGACAGACAGACGACAATAACTAAATAAATAAATGGACCATATGGAAATCAGATATTACCTATCATATAATAAATAGCAAAATGATCTGCCGCGCAATGATCAAAGAAAAACATAGCTGAGATTTAGTGGAATGTCAATGAGAACCCACTCTAGAGGGCAAAAAAAATGCACATATGCATCTCAGTGTTAATTTTGTGTAACTGTGGGGATTTGGCTCCCCAAGGATTCAATTAGCTGTGAACATAAGGTGATGATTGAAACAGGAGAATGTAAATTAGTTAAGACCTACTGCTGGGGTAAATACAGTCAGGGTTAATCTTTTTTCTTGACTTACAAAATAATACTTCGTCAAGGTGTCAGCGGTTAGCAGTTATCGCTGGAGGATTGCGCTGGGGAACGGGAGCAGTGCAGGGAGACGAGGAGTCCAGAAAGTGATTTGCTGATGCCGTACTGAGCGCTATGTAGGCTGCCTGCAGAGAAGGAGAGATATTGTTCACAGTGCTGATGATGTGAAGTAGAAAACGTAGACAAAACAAGGCCTTCAGCCAATACGGGCAGTTAACTCCTTGGGTGCAACAGTAGTGAATCACAGAATCGGTTAAATGCCTGATTGTATTTCACTCTGGTGTTTCAGGGCACAGAGGAAAAGGTGATCGTGAGCAGCATGTGGACCATGAATATCGATGAAGCCATCAAGACTGCTGATGTTAAAGATATTTTTTAATAGTTTTTTTAAGTCTAAAGAAATCAATAGTACTTCATCTCATGTGTACTAACATGTCCAGATGAGATGAAAGATCCAGGCAGGGGGAAAAAAAAAAACGCATAAATAATCAAATCTCAAATTATTCTGCGGTTGCCAGACAGTCACGTTTTGCAATTCGATTGACTTAATCCACACCTTAACTGAGTTTAAACGTTGACATTTTCCAGATGATGCAATATTATTTAACTTTCTCATTAATCAACCTGCGCTAACATTTCATCACTGTCCATGTGCTTTACATCGATGTTGGGGGCAGCAGAGAGGATCATATCAGTTGTTTAGAATAACAGTGCATAAAGAATAAAGTGCTGCTGTGATGCCATATTTTGTACTTACTTGTAAGTTCACATCACCCTGATTCCCATCAAAAACCCAGTAGGATTTTTCCATTGGCCTTTGGATCATTGCAGAAAATAAGTGAATAAGCTCTGTGACCAACAAAAAAATTATTTTTTCTTCATGATAAACTTGATCCCTGAATTCCGTAGCCTACATACAATCAGCAAAAAACTAAAAAAACTAAAGTAGGCTATAAATGAACTACGCCATGGTCACATGACTTCAATATGAAGTTACTGTTTACATGCATGCGGCAGATGCTTGTATCCATACAGTGCTTTTTAAAAGTTCACACATTTTCTTGGAATCAATCTCATGACTTTGTCAGCATCACACTTTCTGCTTTGAGCTACGTGAACTTGACGGGTAACATTTGGAGGGAAAGCATTTGGGGTGAGTGATGAAACTTTTTTATTGAAGCTTGATACATCTTCAGTAGTGCTGCATAGTGATATCTGCCAGACAAATGTTGTTTAATATGTGCTTGCTGAATAATAACAAATCTAGAAGTCGTTTATCGTAATGATGGCATGTTTATTATCGGACCGTCTGGTCCGGATGCTTAGTGAGGGTGTTTCTGGTTCCAACTAATGGAAATAAAATGCAGTATATGTTGAATATTCAGCAGCTGAGCAAGCAAAAGAGTGAAAATGTATATTAGGAGCTTTAGTGGGAGAAGATCAAATGTAACTGTTGAAGCAGAAGAATGATACACTTCCACTGAAATATTCGACTTATTGACTGAATGCTTTGGGGACACATACCACTGCCGTCTTGAGAGTGCAGACTTTAAAGTGTAGCTATATGCCAGACAGTCTGTTAGATCGTTTTGAGTTGTTTTCCAGCAGGAGTCTGTCTGAAGGGATAACTATTGAAATAGCATTTGAATGCAGAAAATGGAGTGTAAATGCAGAGAGTCTGTGGGAAACCTCAGGTATAAGTGCTTGGAAGTGCTCACTTTTATTATTATTTCTTCTGCGTCTATGCATAAAGTATCTCAGGCTTCAAAAACTATTGTTGGTTATGTAGTAAGTGATTTTAAGCAGAAAGACTGTTGCAGACATCGTATTGAAGCACTGAACTCAATATCATCAGACTGTTCGTTTAATTTGTATATATTGTGTGGGCTGAGTGTCTGTTTTTGGTCCATTTGTCTCCTTGTTATTTTGTATATAGACAGGCAGAAGCGATGCTCAGGTCAGGATCATGTCTTTCACTCCCACACACTATACACAAGGAAGTAAATCACCTTATTTGTGTAGCAGATCTGTACAGATCAAACGGCATTAATTGGGCAAATACATCACACAGCTCTAAATGATATGGATAGTTTGTTAAAAATGAAATGTATGGCTGATCTAGTTGGAAATGCATGTGGCATGTCACAATATGCTGAAATTGGAGGGTAAAAATCCAGTGAATTTGTCTTCAGTGGCTCAAGTCCAGCCTGTAGGTCATTTCTCCAAGTGTCTCAAGTAGACATTGCTTGATGAGAATATTTTTCTCAAGCTTTTTTGTGCAGTCGCTCAGAGCGCTTTACTGAAAGGATGATGTATGGTCCTCAGCCTGAACCTGATGCAGTTTTTAAGACTTGTTGAACTAGGAAAAGCCTTTAAAAAACCTTCATGAAATGAATTACAAATGACATTTATTTCACACATTTAATAGAAATTAACGATTTTTAAAATCAAATGGTACACAAGCCCCTAACTCATTTGGAATAACAAAGAGTGACGGGTGAAATTATTAGAATGTCTATATATATATATATATATAGGGCTGTACGTTTAAACGCTTTAGTTAATTAATTAATTAGTTATGAAAAAATTACGCGATTAAAATATTTTAATGCAGTTAACGCACTGGCCCCACCCCCAAACCTGTATGTCATCTTACATTTCATGCAGTTGACTGATGACAAATATGATGCAGGATATCAACTCCATAAATGCAGTTATAGCCTAAAATTCCATAAGATTGTTGCAAAAAATGCCCTGTATGAATTGTTTGTCTCATATTGACAGTAATCTCCGGTATCACCCAAAGGGGGATATCAGTATCCAGGCTTGTGATTGTCGCTGAATATCCCGAGTTTAAATGTGATTTTATACACAGTAGTTTTAATACACACTATTTTAAACACGATATTATGTGTTTTTGCTCAATTTAGCAGAGAACATATTATCTTCAAAGCTACAGCAGAATTGTTGTGCGTCTCCGAGGAACACAGCAGTGTTTGATTTCTGAACGAATCGTGTGAATAAATGATTCAAAGACCCATTCATAACGATCCATTTACTTCTCCTGAATGAATCGGCCGTTTTAAACGAATCAGCAAAGCATTTGTTAAAAAAACTAGTTATATTTTGTTTCCTATAAAAAATCTGGACCTTTGACAATTAAACATTACAAGACATGCTAAGACAATTACCGCATAATATGTCTGAAAAGGACTGACGTCGTTAATTCTTTGTTCGTTTTTTTCCATGCATCGTGAATATGAAGTTTGCCTCATAGTTAATGAAAACATACTCTTTTTGGGTCAGCGGGATTTTTCCTTTTTTTCCTCCTCAAAAGGAAAATGCCTCATATTTAATGTATAACCGACTTCAAGACTCACCTGTTTTTAGTTTTTCCATTAATGGACTGTTGTTTTGGTCATGTTTATTTATTGCACTGCACTTTTACCTGCTGAACTCTTTGATCTGTTCGCATGTGAATAAAAACATAACGCACAGTTTCGCCTCCGATCCCATACAACCTAACCGAGGGAAAATAACGAAGACACACCTGAACCAAATGAACTCATCAAACAATGGAGAAACTGGGTCCGGGGATCACATGGGAAAAACCACACAAGCAACACGATAAAACACACCACGCTTTCTTAAACACAATACAAAAACGGTATGGGCGTATACAAATCAATTAGAAATTCAATGGAATGTAGTCCTGTGCGTGTGCTAGTGCTACAAAGTGACATGTTGTAGGCAACCTGGAGCTTTGGCCCTCAAAATCACCCAATCATTCCCAAGTGTAACTCCATTAGTGACGTCTAGTTGCAGTCTTGAGGGTGCAGTTTTTCATTTGTAGCCAGGATGCTATGCAGTCTATTAAATCTATCGCTCTCTAACTTTGTGAGTCATTCTTCAGGTTAAAGCATAGAGGTGACACCTAGAAGATAAAGATGTATTACTAAGAGATCAATTTATTATAGGTTTGTCGGACCCCAATGCAGCAGACCATGTAAACTCTCACAAAATGGTACAAAAGCTGTCAGTGTGCCGGTACACTTGTTGCTGAATAAAAGTGTTTATTTCCTTCAGAAAAAATTAAATAAATTTAATAAGATAAAACTAAACTAAACTAAACTAAACTATAATATATATAAATTAAAATGAATTCACAAAGAAATAATTTAAATACATAAATAAATAATACATGTATTTATTTATTTATTTGTTTATGTTATTGTTGATCAACAAATCCAGCATATTAGAATAATTTCTGAAGGGTTATGTGATACTGAACACTGAGTATGATGCTGAAAATTCAGCTTTGAACATGGGAATAAATTATATTTATATAGACCTACTAACTTGTTAATTGAAACATAATAAAGACTGTTTATTTATAATGCCTTTTAATGATACCTGACAACATCAGAGACCCTATTTCTATTAAATCCACATGACTTAAACACTGAACCATTTTACTTAATTCCTTCAGGGTTATTTGAATGATTCAATCAGTGCTTGTTATACCAAAGAAAAACCAAATAAATTGTTCAACAGATGAAAAACAAATGAAGGTGGAGTCATCGATGCGAAGAAGCGTTTTGTGATTGTCACTACTTACTGTGACATCAAATGTATTGTTTTTATTCCACAGCAAACTGATATGAAAACAACACTTCAGAGGACAAATGAAAATAAAATGGTGATTGAAAAATAATCACTAAAAAGGGTTTCAAAGGCGTGACATCAATGATGCACATTTTCCTATTGAGGTGCATGAAGGGAAAAATAAATAAATAACACAGGCCACAAGGGAATGTTTGAACATCAAATACAATGTGCATTTTCCTACTGACGATGCAAGGTAACAACTAACAAAGGGATTTACATCTTTGTTTGAAAAGTCTGGGTCGGAGGTCATGAGAAGCAGTCAGGTTTGAGTTTTAAACAACATAGCTCAAACATCCCACAGAGCAGCAAGGAGTTCATTTCTAAAAATAAATAAATAAATAGAATATGGCATGGTTGCAACCATGTTTAAAGGACTGCATGCATTTATTTAGCTCAAACAGTGGAGTGCTATACTAGTGATTCTGAAATTATGGGTTTGAATATAAAGAGTACATCAACCGAATTTCTATCTTGAATGCAATGTATTGAAAGTTATTTTGGATAAAAGTGTCTGCTGAATACAAACTTTATCCCCACACTGAAACAAGGTAGCTGTAGCAAGTCCTTGATTTTTAAGCAGGCACTGGGTTGAGGGGAAGATGGATGGGCCAATGGGCAATTCTTGAGAAAACCGATTTCAGACTGCAAACGATTTGAGACTAGCGTTAAAGTTCAGGAGGACAACCACAATAAAACATATTGCCAAAGCTGCACAACAGTCCACGTCTCTCAGAAAGGCCTAATCAAAGAATCTTTGAGAATCTGTGGCAAGATGCAAATTAGTGTTTACAAATGATCCCTATTTGAACTGAAAGAGCTGGAGCAATTTGTTTTTGAGCAATTTAATTAAATAGCAATTTTGCCAAGGGGAATGGATAAGAATGACATCCCAAATATATATAAATATATTTCCAAATATAAAAAATGCAAACATTTTTAAATTTATTTATGCAAATATACTTCTATTCATATACGTTTTAGGATTTTTGGATTCCTGAAATATATTTTTAAATAAAAAAAAAAAGTTTTAAAATCTTGGCCTTCTATATTTCCAGAAAATACAAATTAACATTTTACCTAAAAATCATCAAGGAACCATACTATACACATTTAATTTAATTTAAATTTAATTTTTTGATATATACTATTCTTACTTTGGATCTCTAGCAGGCTATTCCATCAACATTAGGTTACAGGTTTTTATTGAAATATATTTTTTTGTAAGAAAGTTGAAAGTAAATATATTTCCTATTATATATTACCAAGTATATCCTATATATGGACGTGACTGTATATACATTATTTATTTATTTATTTTTATTATCTCCTGTGTTAGAATTAGTTACAGGCCCCTATTTTGCAATTCTTGAGCTCGGTACAAAACCATCATTACAGACAAATCTCAAAAAGTGTAAAGCACTATGAGTGTTATTGTCACCTGACTGATATGTGATTTTCTCTTTTATCCTTCCTAACAGGAATATGTGCATCATAGATGATGTGACAACAAAAGCTTGTAGGCTGGGTGATTTCTGTCCTTTTTTGTCCTTGTTAGAAAGAAAAGCAGCCTGATCTTTGATGTTATAACATGCCCTTGAAATTCAGTTTATTGTAATCACCATTTCTTTAACATTTCACTTCTGTACAGGTTATTATTTTGTAAAAAAAATGAAAAGCAGAGCACAGTGTTATCTCCAATACGTCATTGGTGGTTTCAGTGTGTTCCCCGAGTACTGATGTGGAAAATACTAAGAATTACCATAATTATGAGTTGCAAACTTTGAAGTTGCAACTGAACAGCTCTTCAAATCATAATTACAACTGAGAACTTCAGGAATAATCTGCTACTTCAGTATATGCATATACATTAGGTCATTGCCGTTGCCCTCTGTGTGATGAGACATGAGTGTCTTTCGCTAAACACAGAAATCATACACTAACACTTTCTTTAAAAAATCTAAAACTGTATTATGACAATTACTTATGATTAAATAATAATGCCACTGAATGTCATTTGCTTTGTCAAGAGACAATTACTTATGGTAATAATACAATAAATAATAATGACACTAAACGCCATTTGTGAACCATGACACCCCGGTTTATTATTAGTATATTATTATAGTTTTTGCTAATATTTAGTATTAGGTTTTAATTTCACACTTTCTGTATTATATTGTAAATGTGATCTAACATTTCTGTTTTAGTTACGTATTTTTGCTGGTCTTTTTTTATTATTATTATTATTATTAAACATGTCTCTAAAGTTTTATTATTATATTTTTAGTTTAGTTTATTTAGTTTTAGTTTATTTTTTAAATAATGAGAAGATGTGGCAATTATAGCTGACATTTTTATTTTATTTTATTTTATTTTATTTTCATTTCCTTTTTTTATTTTCCAATAATGACAACGTCTTTTTATGTTTTAATTAACCAACCCATATGACTTTCTTTCTTTCTAAGCACATTCATGAAGTCTAACTATTCGGTGGGCCGAATATGTTCTGAGATTATGTTTATATACAGTATATGTGTGTGTGTGTGTGTTAGAACATGAGGACAGAATATTCATTATTGGCTAAACTGTCCCTTTAAGAATATATTACAGTACTGATGAATGTATAGTCAGGCTACATATGTGCTGTTCAATAGTTCAGTGCACTTTACTCACACGCTGAGCTGAGTTTCATAATAAATCACACTGGACTGTCTCATTTTAGCTTGAAGTGGTGTTCAGCGCCCACATATGAGAGTATCACATAGCGCTCGTCATGTGGATCAGTTCTTCACATTAGCTGTGCGTTTAGCAGACTATCCAGACTCCACAGTTAAACTCAGGCCTGATAACAGAGGTTTCATTTGCATCGCTAAAGTCTTGATGAAGCTGATTATTCTCAAATACAACATGTGTTTGTTTTTGCTCAGCAGCGACTTCTATCAGAAAGCAGTGGAACTGCAATGGTTCCACTTGCGGGTGCCGTAAATATTCTCAAAGTACTTCGAGGTGATGTTTCAATACATGAGACGTGGAGCAGAATATCAGGCTGTTTCTCAGATGCTTTCCTTCTTGAAGTAAACAAGGAGTTGTTGGCTAAAATACAGCCGCTGTTTGCCAGCAGTCCTCGGCCTTGTCTACGTGACAGCTTTCTGCTGGCTAGACACCAGCTCTGACGGCTGTATTTATCAAGCCAAACGAGAATCTAAACAGGTTCTGGCACATTATTAAGTACTATGTATCTATTTTATGAGCTCTTTGTACTCTCAGAAAGTGAGTGAATAAAAAAAGAAGCTTTAAAAGCAGAATCAGCTCATTCTAGATGAAGAAGGAAACGCCAAAGGATACTGACCAGCTGATCGAGGATTGTTTTCTCGACTCTAAAGAAAGGTGAGTTGCAGTTTTTACCTGCAGTTTTTCTCTCCACAGCTGAGATGCCAGATTTGTTAAATCTGTAAGTCATTAAAAAAAGAAACAAAATAGAAGAAAGCTACAAGCTACAGATAATTTAAACTAGTTCAGCTACACTCTGTAAGCTGCCCTGTTAGAAAAAAAGTAGTAAACCACTACATCAAAACCAACCAATGAGTGAAAATTCAAATCAATCTGTGAATTATTCTTTTTTTTTTAATCAGTTCGATTGTAAAGAAGAACTACATTTTAGCAGGCTTTTACACAACACCATTTTCATCTAAAAAAAAACAAATATTTTTTTATTCAAAAACCCACAACATTGCCTTCTCGGGGACCTGAACTTTTGAAAATGGGTTTCAAAGTATACTTTTTGAAACTGATACCATTATTGTCTCCATGTAAACTCCTTAAACGTGAATTTGCGCATGTGTATTACATTTTGAGTCTAATGTTCATAGTGTTTCTTTACAAAGTGACATTGCCAACTACTGACCTGGCATGCATAATACAGCTTTTTTAGTCATTTTTGCAGATCTCGTGTTAAAAAAAAGTGTTGCCTGGACGCAAAATCTTTAGTGAAAGCTTTTCAAAAATACAAAAGGCAAAACTTTTCTGTTTTTTACTGCATTGTTGCATCCCGTTTTAAAGCTGTTGACGAAATCTGTGAACAATAAGATTTTTGTTCAAATTCACACAAAAATGCATTTATGCATAATCACACATTTGATGTTAATTTTCCATCTGCAGTAGCTCAAACAGTAGTGTGCATTGCTAACTTGGACACTTTGTTTCAAATTTGTTTAGATAGATAGATATATAGATAGATAACAGAGAACAATGACTGATAATTCCTGCATATGTTGCATTTTAAACAAGTAATTTTTTGTGATTACGGTCAGGCAAACTTAATAAAACACCAAAATAAATGAACACATTATCATTAATGCCATGACAGTTAAAGGAATGGCTTGCTCCCCTGATGTCAAGTCAAGGTTGGTTTATCAGGTTTTTGCTGGTATTTAAATAGAAACCATGACCGTACAAAGACCATGAATGATAATGACTTCCAGGACTTGAAGTAAATGATACACAAAATGTATTATTAAAATATTTAATAAAAAACTTATTAAATAGATTGCAGCTTAGAAAATAATGCTTATGACATTTGGCTCCAAACGCTGCTCTAAAGCTACTTTAGCTATTGGATTTAGGAGTCAAAAAGCAGGCAACAAAAGCAGAAAATGTGGGTGGGAGTGTCGCCTGGAGCGTGCGACTCGTTTGAGTCGTTCAATGGAACTAAGTTGGTCGTTAACGTTCACACTTCAGTAATGAAATCCCCCCTCAGCCACCTGGCACAGGTGATTATATCATTATGATCACAGAACAGTGAAAAGAAACTTTACTTTGCCACCTCGACTAAGACGTCAACGCTTCTGCGAATTGTTCGAATGAGGGAAAAGTTAAAAAAAGTCAGGCATTTATATGTAACATTTTACATGTGAGTAAAAATAAAAAAGCGTGTCCTGCTGGCCGTTTAATGCATTTCATTTCAAAATAATTTGTGAAGTAGAAAACATCCAGGTCATAGAGACTCAGCATTTTCTTAACAGAATGGATTTGAGACTTACAACTGTTGCCGTTTACACAAATACACAAGTTCACATCGCAGCAGAAAAGTCAGTGTGGAAAAACTTCTTTCTCGGATCAGTGGTCTTGAATGGCAGCCTAAGGCAACATTTCGTGGTTTGGTATTATTGAAAAACTTATTATGGATTTTCCGTTGAGAGCTTCACTGAAGTAAATTTGGTCTTCAGCATGTCAAAGCGCATGAAGGTATTGAACTGAATGAAGATTAAAGCCGAATAACTGGCAGGAGAACCAGGGTACCATATGTGACCCTGGAGCACAAAAGCAGTGTTAAGTCGCTGGGGTATATTTGTAGCAATATCTAAAAATACGTTGTATGGGTCAAAATTATATGCCAAAAATCATTAGGATATTAAGTAAAGATTATGTGTCATGAAGATATTTTGCAAATTTCCTACCGTAAATATATCAAAACTTAATTTTTGATTAGTAATATGCATTGCTAAGAACTTCATTTGGACAACTTCAAATGCGATTTTCTCAATATTTTGTTTTTTTTTACACTGTCAGATTCCAGATTTCAAATAGTTGTATATCGGCCAAATATTGTTCTATCCTAACAAACCATATATCAATGGAAAGCTTATTTATTATTTATTAAATTGACTCTTCAGACTCTCCAGGGTACCATATATACACAGAGAGTTGATGCTGTGCACCTGAAAGGTCAAGATCAGTTTCTTACTCTTCAGAATTGATATCTAAACAACAGCTGAATAGTGTGAGCATCTAGTAAAGAGTCTTAATACTTCGTAATTTGGTCACTTTAAGTAAGTGAAACATTTTCCCAGTTCTTCCCAAAGTAATTATTGTAATAAGACAGAATACTGATGCAAAACAACAAAAACTGTGGCAATACTTCAGAAACATTGCTCTGTGTTTATGCTCAAGGCTCTTTGAATTCTAAAACACCATTGCTTTACATTGATTGTTAACCAGTAAACACAATGCCAATTTGAAATCCAATCATAAAAGAAACAGCACTGTGATGACAAATGAAAACTCACAATTACATGAAAATCAGTGCATTTGGCATTGCTTTGAATGTCTAAAGTGTTTCTTGCTAGTTGTACTCACTCACTCTTATGTCGTTCTGTCGTTTCAACATCAGTGGAGCACAGAAGAAGATACTCTTTAGAAATGTCTTTTTTTTTTTTTTGTCCATCCATACCATGAAAATTCAAATGAAAATCTCAAAACTGGTTCTCTGAACATTCTTCAAAGTATGTTCTTTTTGTGTTGGCACTAAAAGAAAAAAAACAAAGTCACACTGGTTTGGAATGACATGAGAGTGAGAATGATGACTGGTGAACTATCCTTTTAACACCGCATGTTGAAATGATCATCGCAGCGAATCAAAATCTCGTTGATACTCAAGCCAACAGCACTAATTGTTGGTTGATTTGCTGAAGAGTATAAAAGTTGCATTAATGAGTGGAATTTTTTTTCATCGCCATTTATTACATGTGTTCAGTGAATATTTGCATCATGTGCTATACGCGCTCAAGATTACTCACGGGAAGTTGTTATGTTACTCGCATGAATAAGAAACTATAAAACATGAGCACCATTTTCTTAACTGGCACGTGTCAACCCGACTGTGCTGATATGAGCTCTTCAATCGCTGTTGGCTTTTTTTTCAATTTAAACCTTTCCAAAAATTTTTCAACTTGCGCGGAAGACACAATTAAGGTGAACATTGCATGTTCGCTGCAAATGCATCGCCCAATTCGTGTCGCCCAAAACCTGCATTTTTAGACATGATATTGACAAGTTATTTTGTCTGTTTAGTTCCAAATGATGCAGTAAAAACTGTTGTCTCGATTAGAATCCGCTATGGGGAATTAACTTTTGTGTAAAACAATGCGTAACAGAAATGATAAATGATATGATTTGATTGTTAAAGCAACAAATGAGGATTTCCAGGAAGCGATTTCAGCGATTTCGACAGCCCTGAGTACACCAGTCCCTCATTTCAATGACAAAAGATGCTATCAGTGTCAGCAGACTTGTAGAATCAGTCTCTGTGGAAAGAGAAAGGCTTTGAGCTCTCAGGTGAAACCACTGTCATTTTCACTCACTGTCCAAAGAACAAAAGATCAGAGAATGAAAGATGAGAGTCTGAAACACCAGTCGGTCTGTGAACTTACACAGTCACATAACAGATGACTGATGTCTTTTCAAAATCCTTCAGCGACTAACATCTGATTTGCACTTCTAGAAGAAACAGTCTGATACAGTACATCTGATTGATCGTGAATGCAATGATTTCTGTTTGTTCTAGACTTTAAACTAGATCAGAATTAACTAATGTGATCTCATCAAAATTTGCAGAAATTCATAAGTAAAGTGTGTTTCTAGCACTCATACATTAATGCATGTTCAGACTGACACGGAAAAGTACATTCCTCGTCATTTACTAACAAATTAATGTATTGCTATGTGATTGTGTCTGAATATTAGACCTTGGGTAACACTTCATTTTAAAGACCAATTCTCACTCGCTACAAAAAGTCATAGCATGGCCATCTTGTTCGTTATTATTATGCATAAGAATATAAATATCTTAAATACTCAGCATTACAGTCTACAGATCCCTAAATCCTAACTAAAACGAACACCTCTTATCAACTACTAATAAGCCTCACATTATTATTTTCTTTGGCAAAATCTACTAAAGTGTTGGACCTTAAAATAAAGTGTAACCGAACTTTGTATACTGAATAGTTTTTAGTGTCTACCAAAACATACAAAAATGCAAATACGTGCAATAGATATTCCTCTATAGAGCCCCAAATCAAAACCACTCGAGTTGCAGCAAAGCGTAACCTTTGACCTTTGTGGTTTGCAGCCTGCTGGTGACCCGGAACATTGACAGAAGACTGATTTATCACTGCAAGCATCGCTTAATATAGCATGACCATCGCTGATGATGAATATTTATGGCAATGCAATAAGTGCTAAGTGAGTTTTGTCGTGGTACCCATTTAAACGTTCAGGCGTTACAGCGTTTCGTGCGGGATTGTGTGTGTGTTGTGTGTGTGTGTTGTGTTGATAAGTACATGTTTGTCTTGAGAAATGCACACCCTGACGCCTCCCTTGCGTAAAGCATTTTTGTGTATACATAAACAAGGGGTAAACTCAGCATGACTGTGTGAGTAGGAGGGAAGCCTACAAAAGGGAAGAGTCAGGCATGAGTTGTCAGAGACACTTGGATAGAAAGAGAGAGAAAGAGAGAGTGTGAAAGAGTTAAGGAGGGACACAACTCATTAATGAGTAACACACACATGTTGATTTCCAATTTCCTGCTTTAGCTCACATTTAAAAGACGGGAAAGAGCAGACGAAAACACACAAGCAAGTGAACCGGAGAGCGAGTGAAGTTTTGGCACCTCGGCTTCTGTAGCAGGTAAGCCAAACATCTCTACATCTGTGATGCTTTCTTACATCTGCAGTGTAAATCTCAGCTCATCCGATGTTCAGTCTGGTTCGCTCATCAGCACCGATATCCCTCATGGTATTTTGGGAACATTAAATTCATAAATCAGCACAGCGGATGATTGGTGGCGGATGGGAACTGCGGATTCCTCTGGCTGGGCTGAACAGTTGCTATTCTGTGCTGTAATTGAGCTTCGGAACAGAGTTGATGTGTATTCTAATAGACTCTGCATTAAACATTAAGCACACTCCAGAGATGGAACAAATGGATCTGGAGCGAACCAAGCAGTACTCAGCCGCTCATAAACGACAGATAAGCGGAGATTGCCCTAAACACGCTACCAGCGTTTTTATTTACTGTTGTAATTAAGTACAATGAAACATTCAGAATGTGATGAGTAGCATGATTGTGAAATTACATAGAACACAAAAAAACAGCGAAAAATATGCGGACAACCAGTCAGGTTCAATACTTGAGAAACTGACAGCTTATGGCCTATTGATTAACAGATTTTGCACTTGCTGTATAGCATAGGCTCATAAAAAAAAAATCTCTTTTTTTTTTTTTTTTTTTTAATTGTGGTCATATTTTAAGCTCGTAGAGCTACTTACATGTGAGTCTTGTCACTCGCCTTCAAATTCAACCCAGGCTCATTTCAAATACAAAAACGTACCCATACATACATTTCACTGCAATTTCATACTGAAATGAACACTAGAGGCAGTAAAACACAAACAACGTCGGGACGGGAATAAAAATAGGCGCATAGTTAAGACTGGTCAGATTATCGTCATCCATTGATAAACCGGGAGGGGACTAAATAACATTCACTTGAGCATTCCTTGCACAATGCGATAGTATGAACTCAAAAAGACAGGATGCCATTCTGCTTTAGAGCTAAAGATTGCCACTGCTTAATACACAAGCACTCTCAAATACTACACACAAAACCTCATGCCGTTTTTTTTTTGTTATTCTTGCAAAAACTAAAAAGGCCACAGGCTATAACTACTTTCAAATGAACTCTCACAATGTCCTAGAGAGAGACAAAATACACTGAATTTGTTCAATCTGATATCTGCGATGTAACAATAAAGAGCCTCAGCAACTAATCACATTGCAACTGTAATGTGTTTCTCAAAGTTATTGGGAATGTTATTTGAAAAGGCCCAGATTCGAAAGAATTGTTTACTGTTTGCCCCCCCAAAAAAATGGATTGGGTGAATCAACTCAGGTGTTTTTAATGCCCAATTCCCCAACGTACGGTATGTGGACAGATTTGGCTATCTTGTCTCATGCATAACAATAGGCAGTGTTTATCCCTAAATACTCCAGTCTGGGGGTGGGAGGGGGGTTGGGATGAATAATTACCACGTTTTTCTGTCTCTGTAGCCCCTCCGTGTCGAGAGTTTCCGTTGTGCTAGTTTTGCTTTGCATTGGGTCTTGTTGGTTCTAACAAATATCGCTTCACTCTCTTCCCAGACAGACCCTCAGAATGACTCGTTCCTTGAGAGAGGTGGTGAAAGGGATGACTTTCAGAGCGCGAGGTTCACCAAATACCGCCTGGTGACCCAATACGGGCAGGCATGCAACTCGAGTTCGGCAAATGTGAAAAAGAAGGGTAAAATATAAAAAAATAAGAAAGGAAAAAAAAGAAAAAGCCAAAAAAAAAAAAAAAGGGCAGGAATGCAGCGAAAAATGCCGCTTCTTTCTACGTCCTGGCCATATTGGGACACCACCTTTGTCGAGACCCGCTTGCGGTTTGTCATCTTGTACTTTTTGTGGCGTCCTTGCACACACCTCAAGCTGGTTCAATCTCGGCCCTCCACGCCCTAACCACGCTCTGGACTAATCTGGATGTCGCCCAGAGAACCACTGTGACCACGTAAAGTGGCAGATATCCACCCGTTAAATTCTACACGGTGACTCGTCATGCGACTAAAACAGCTATAAGTCAAACACACGACTGACTTACCGCCTTCCTCTTCTCACTGGAGAACCCATCCCCTCGGATACGAAACCGTGTACTCAACTGCGTCTGTCCCGGAGCCGGTGGCTCTGATCATAAAAAAATTCAGATCGTAAATATTTAATTTTCGGCACCAAATCAACTGCTTTCTGGTGCGGTCGGGGTTATGGCAAAAAAAGACCCGCTCTTCCCAAGAAGAGAGCCCAAGACCATAAACCGTAAAAAGCGCACAACCAACTCCCGCCCCCCACAGCCCAGAGCACACTAAGAGTGCCCCCAATCTGCCTCACCCCCCCCCACACCACCCCTTCCCCTCCGCCTTCATTTTTATAATTCTCTCCCCTATAGCAAATGGCCCCCGTTGCTGCCTTCAATATCCGAATTGGCCACTGCGCAAGAACTTGGATGATTGGATTAGCCCAGAATTTACGGCAATCTACCTGAGGACCGCACAGGTCCACTCCAGAAGTTGAGACAAGATCATCCATTGTATCAGTCAGCATTGTACTTTCATGGTGGACAGGCAAGTCTCGCGGAATCGAAACTGCGCAAGTACAATGTCCTCTTTTTTTTTTGTGTGTCCTTATCACACCGGCTCATTGTTTTTTTTCTAGTTTTTTTTTATATTACCACAAAAACAAACACATCATCGACAAAACCAGCCCGTTCTTTGACATGGCGGTGGACACTCTGCATCAGCAGGAGTTTGAGCTGGTGGTGTTTCTCGACGGAACGGCTGAGTCCACCAGCTCCTCCTGCCAGGTCAGGACTTCCTACCTTCCTCAGGAGATCATGTGGGGCTACGACTTCCTCCCGATCATCTCACGCAGCAAAGAGGGAAAATACCGAGTGGACTTCTCCAACTTCGCCAAGGTGGTGCCTGTACCGACCGCTCATTGTGCCTACTGCTACCACAACGAGGCGGGACACCATCACCACTCCATCAGCGGCATTGATAATCAGGGCTTTGAGGTGATTGACATTGAGATGCCCAATGTCACCAAAATGTAAAGCTCTTTGACTGACATGTACTGAGCGACATTGCAAGGTCACAAACACAAATGCTTTTTGTCTCTCATAGTGAACACAAGAGGCAAGACGAGTGTTTTATCTCTGGAAATTCCCCTATCTACCCACTGAAACATGAAGTGCAGTGGCACTTTTTTATTTTCTGGAATGTAGTTATTATTTTAAAGAGTAGCTTGTGTTCAAAACTCTTTTTTCTGACAATAACAGAAATATAAAAGCGTAAATTGTCCTTGAGGTGAACTAGAACTGTCTTCTGTTACAGGGTCATTGGGAGTAAACTGATTTCAAATTCCAGTGAACCAGCAGATGCGTTTATGCTCTGAATCACTCTGGGATTGTGTATTTCTTTGTAAATTAGTAGATATGGCTAATATTGCATTATTGTGTAAATGTCACTTGTATTTTGTATATATCATTTTGTAAATATAATTTGTTTTTATAAATTAAAAAGAATATGAATTGGAATTTGTGGATTAGTTAATTGAAAATGGCTTTATAAAAATCAACCAGATTTTTTTAGTATTCACAGTTAAAAATGACCACATGAGGGCGCACAAGACAAAACAATAGATTGACAAATAGTCAGCTTGACAACTCTCAGTGTGTAACAATTCTATATTTATGAAGTAACCCATACCTATTTATATATTAATAATTTAAAATATATATATATATCGATATATCTATTACATATAGAGATCTAAGAATACTATACTATACATATATATATATATATATATATATAGATATATATATATATATATCTATATAGATATCACACCAAACGCCACACACACACCCACACCCATGTAAAAAAAATTTTCAACTAGAATATACTAATGAAAAAACGAAACCAAACAAAAACAAAATAATAAATATACAAAAATGCAATCCTGGTCCCTAGTTCCCCTTGATTCAGCAGGGCCCCAGTGTAAATCCTGCAGGAGAGTCTCATCATACACAGCCAAACAAAGCAGTTAGTGTCACAGCTTCTTTGCCCTTAGCAGCGCTGACTACTTGGAAATTTGTAAAGCTCATAAAGCGTGGAGAGTTGTGCGTAAGGAAGGGTGGTGTGTGATCGAGCACTGCTGTCTGAGGCTGTGGCCCGCTGACGCACTACATGACACATCAAATAATAAAGAGGCTTTAAAATATATTAGACGTGGGATGGAGATAATGCCCTGAAGAGCTCTCACTGCCAAACACTTAGAATTAATATATCTTACCTTAGACTACCCATGTGTTTGCAATCCTTTAGCATGACATTACATCACTGATTTCTTTATTTTTTTATTGTTTTATTTTATTCATCTCAGAATTTCCAGTGAGGTTTTTTTTAAATGATCTAGTCTTTTCCTTACCAAAACAGTAGATCAAATCCAAATAAATTAATACTCAACAGATTTATTTTTATATGTAGTTTTTTTGTGGTCCTCAGAGTGCCTACTATACCTGGATACCTGGACAATTTTCAATCTGGTTTTCGACCGCATCACAGCACAGAGACAGCACTCATTAAGATAATAAATGATATTCGCTTAAATTCTGATTCTGGCAAAATATCAGTGCTGGTACTACTAGATCTCAGTGCTGCGTTTGATACTGTCGATCATAACATACTACTAGAGAGACTGGAAAACTTGGTTGGGCTTTCTGGCATGGTAATTAAATGGTTCAGGTCATACTTAGAAGGGAGAGGTTATTATGTGAGTATAGCAGAGCATAAGTCTAAGTGGACTTAGTGGAGTCCCACAAGGTTCAATTCTTGCACCACTCTTGTTTAGATTTTATATGCTCCCACTAAGTCAAATAATTAGAAAGAACCAAATCGCCTATCACAGCTATGCAGATGATACCCAGATTTACCATAGCCTTATCTCCAAATGACTACAGCCCCATTGACTTCCTCTGCCAATGCATTGATGAAATTAACAGTGGGATGTGCCAGAACTTTCTTCTTGCTTTCCCCTCTCCTTCATTAAACAAAGAAAAACGAAGGTCATTGCATTTGGAAGCAAAGATGAAGTTCTCAAGGTGAATGCATACTTTGACTCTAGGGGTCTAAAAACTAAAAATCAAGTCAGGAATATTGGTGTGATTCTGGAGACAGACTTTAGTTTCATTAGTCATTTCAAAGCTGTAACTAAATCAGCATACTGTCATCTCAAAAAATATTGCAAGAATTAGAGGTTTTGTTTTCAGTCAAGACTTGGAGAAACTTGTTCATTCCTTTAAACAAAAAATCACACCATCCAGGGTGGACTATTGTAATGGTCTCCTCACCGGCTTTCCCAAGAAGACCATTAGACAGCTGCAGCTCATCCAGAACGCTGTTGCCAGGATTCTGACTAGAACCAGAAATCTGAGCATATCACACCAGTCCTCAGGTCCTTACTCTGGCTTCCAGTTATATTTAGGATTGTTTTTAAAGTACTTTTACTCGTTTATAAATCACTTAATGGCCTAGGACCTAAATATATAGCACATATGTTCACTGAATATAAACCTAACAGACCAATCAGATCATTAGGATCGAGTCAGTTAGAAATACCGAGGGTTCACACAAAACAAGGGGAGTCTGCTTTTAGCTATTTTGCCGTCTGCAGTTGGAATCAGCTTCCAGAAGAGATCAGATGTGCTAAAACATTAGTCACATTTAAATGCAGACTCAAAACTCATTTGTTTAGCTGTGCATTTATTGAATGAGCACTGTGCTACGTCCGAACTGATTGCACTATATTATATGTATAATTGTTTTCTTAAATTCATTTTAAACCTCTTTAATACATTTTTTTTAAATAATTTTCAAAGTTTTAAATTCCTCGTTTTATTGTTGTGATAATTATTTGATTATTTTACTTCCTTTTATGTAAAACACTTTGAATTACCATTGTGTATGAAATGTGCTATACAAATAAACTTGCCTTGCCTTGCCTTGCCTACGATTGTTTATGATCAACCAGTATACTGGATTAGATTAAATATCATAGTCTAGACCATAAGATTGATTCATAAACAGTTATGTTGATGCCAGGCACAGATTTTCCGATTCATCTGTTTACAAGAGTGATTTTATATTGAACAGCTGAGATAAAGATGCCGTTATTTGTATGTGATCATAAGAACTCAGTGTAAGCCAATACATGTTTAGTTTAGCGGTTTAGAACACCACCCTTTTAACAAATTCTATCAAAATATCGTTTCAAACTCCCCAAATGACACACATTAAAAAAGTTACATGGAGAGATTTTTCTGTAAAAACATTTATTTTGTCACATTTTACCTATACAACAGACCCTTTTACAAAAGGTAATACTTAATGAATTGCAGAAACAACAAAATTAACAAAAAAGATTAATTGCAATATTTCATATATATTTATATAGTAATAAATTTAATATCCAAATACTTGCATATATAAAATAGCACAGTTCCTTCATATCTGAGAGTGATCCCTTAAAGAGATGAAGAGCTGGGAATTTTCAATCAGCTTTTTTTCTTAATGCTACAAAATACACAAGGGGAAACACTTGTATAACACTGTCCGAACACTTTTTTTTCAGGCACAGTAACACGATTTGGCTTTAAGGCATTGTTATGGCACTTTGCGAACCTTTAGTTATGTAGAAGAGATTGTCTCTAAGCACGTTTGGTAAGGCATTTGCTCTTAAGGAATGAAAATATCAACTACGTATCAAAATAACCTTCTTATTGTCATGGCGACGCAACTTTAGAAAATACAAGAAAACATTCATAAACTTATTGCCCATATGTACAGATATAAAACACCTACGTAGTACAAAATACCTTCAGTAACTGATAAAAAAAAGTTTGCATTTTGACCGAGGTCAACTCGTATTAACGTATGATTCTTAACACTGTCACATATGAAAATAGCTCTGCATAATTTATACAGTAAGATGCTTTTAATGCCTAGTTGACCTTAGATCAAAAAAAAAAATACTAGCAAATAGGTCTGACAAACGCACAGCGTTCGCGAATCTCTGGTTTCAACGTCTCGTGCTGCTGTTTCAATGGTCTTTTTCTTTCGAAGAGGTACTTCGCGCGATGCCCACATTCGTTCAGTCCATCCGAGACACAAATCTCACGTGAACTCAACACTTTGGCTGTTTTGAGATGAAATCGAGTGGATTTTCACTGGCCAATGAAACGGGACTCCATGCGTCAGAAACATAAAGCAGGCTTCAGTCCTTTCACATCAACGCCATCTCGGTCATCAGCATAGAAGAGTGCTAAAGATGAGTAAGAGAGTTTAGCTTGAGCCAGCTAGCCTGAGAAGCTCCTAATAAACAATCAGGCGCCACGTCCTCCGGCGAAGAGGAGAAACGGCGCTTGAATGCCAACATTTTTTCCAGTTGCCAGATTTGCTTTAGAAAATAGAGTTCAGTCACGACTTGAGAAGATAAAGTCGTGTAACCGAGGCGGGTTTCCATAAAATCCAAAGGGAAGCGGGGACTAGGTCCAGAAATATAAACGCTGGGTTCACAATTGCATTAAACACACGGTGAGTTTACAGTGATTCTTTTCTCAGTCGTTCACTGACTTATACATAATAGAGGTGGTCTGTATTGGCTAGAAGGGATTCTGGTCCGTCGCTGCAGCTTTCAGATGTAGAAAGGCACAAGAAACATGCACATGCTCTCCAAAACAAACACCAACCCAACGTCCTCCAATAAGTAGTACTCCATTTTAAAGAGGATCAGCCATTTTTTGGTCCGTTTTGCTCTACTTTCTCTTTCTTTTCCAGCTTCTTTCAACATTGCTTCCTTCTGCTAACTTTCCGGCCACAATCCCTCCAGTTCCAGCTTAAGTTTTTTGTCTTTGCTTCGAGTGCAGTTCCACGTTTTGGCGTATGGGCGGCGGGGTGAAAGGTGAAGGTTTTAGTAGTAACTGCCTAGGTGGGAAGGCACGTGTGAATTGGCGTGACGCGGCACGCCAGGGTTGGGATAAATCCCTCCCGCTGGAGAGCTCCAGTACGGGGTGGCGTGCCCGAAGAAATTGGAGGACGTGACGGGCATGGAGGGAGGATGGGGTGAAACGAAGTTGACCTTCTGCTGGTGAGCGTGGTAGCTTGGCACATAGGGCAGTTCGGTTGGGTATTTGTACATGGTGGACTCGGTGGGATGGGGCTGCAGGGCTTGAGCGATACCGTGGAAGTCAAACTTGTAGGCGTAACGCTTGCCGTGCACTTTGGTCATGATGTTTTTGTCGTAGTAGTAGCGCAGGGCGCGGCTTAGTTTGTCGTAGTTCATGTTGGGCTTGCTCTTGCGCTCGCCCCAGCGGCGTGCCACCTCGTCGGGGTCCGTCATCTTGAACTCTCCGTTGGTCCCTTCCCAGGTGATGCAGCCGGAGTTGGCGCTGTCGGAGAGAAGCTCGAGCACGAACTGCCACAGCTGGATCTGACCTGAACCTGGACAAACACACAGACAGAGTATTTTACTAGAGACCCACAAGCCTTCATGTAGCTCAAACAGTAAGCATATGGTACTGGCAACGCCAAGGTCATGGGTTTGATTCCCAGGCAAAGCAAGAACTGATAAAATGCACATTACAATGCAATACATGTAATGTAAATATATATATTTTTTAAATACAGCACAAATAAATATCAGTACACTGTAAAAAAAATAATATTGTTTGAAGTTGTAAATAACATTATAGGAGTATATTTTATTAGACAATGTTTACAGGTTTTACTTTAAATATTCACATTTAATTCAAAATTTTTTCTTTCTGTTTCTTGGTAATTATTTGTGAAATTCTAGCAATTTCTATAGTGTTATTATCATTATAATTGAGATTGATTAAAAAGTTTTTATTAACTTTTGAATTGTTTTTTTTGTTTGTTTTTATATTTCCCAGATATTAATGTTGGGTTTGTTATGTGTATTGTGCTTTTGTCAATTTGATTAGTGTTTGTATATGTCTATATGTACTTTTATTTCAGTTGTAGTTATCTAGTTTTCAAGTTAACTAAACTAAAATGAAGTGCTTTCCATAGCTGAAGAAACCAAACTTTGTTAATATTTATAATTTTATTTATTCAGATAAACTTCATTTTTCAATCTATTTTATTTTATTTTAATTTTATTTTAGTTTTAGCTTGTTTTTTAATGAAAATGCTTCAAAATAAATCACACCATTTTTTCACTGTAGATGCAGATTTCTTTTGGAGTGATTTAAATGTAATAACAAATTTTTTATTATTATTTTTTTTTAGGAAATACTACCCATTTTCATAAATGATTAACACCTAAATTCACATTTAAAATAAGTGATTTTATGTGATAGAATATTAGAACAGAACAGACATAATATAGAATCAACCAATTCATAATTAGTGGTATAACATGAAAATAATCTGCATCATCCAGAATTTTGATGAAATATGAAGTATTAATATTTTAATACGTCTCTAAATGAAAAAAAAAAAAAGTTTTCCTAAAATGCAGTGTAGCTCAGAAACAGTAAGCCTCCATGTTGTTACCTGGGTTGGCAAGTCGACTGCTAGTGGGTCCTAATATTTGGTAAGGATCTGAAAGTAAAGAGAAATTAATCTAGACGTGACCTTTGAACTGGACAAATGTCACAATTTAAAAGTCTTGAACTTGCTCTCCAGTAGCTGAACTGGTGAAAAAATATTACTATTGCAAAACCACAAAAAGTTCAACTCCCAGAAAATGAATAAATAGAAACATACGGCAAATGCACTTGCCAAATGCATAAATCAGAAATGTTTTTGAACGCATGCGTGTGCTCGTGGCAGAGCGCTGCTGCTTACCGGGCTGAGGCCGAGCCTGTTCAGTGTTCTTGGACACGTTCTGAGACACCACTGTAGGAGAGCCTGAGAAATGGAAAGAAAGAGCGCGACAGAAATTAAGGAGAGACAGAGAAAGAAATTAAGCACATTCGTCTGGGCGAGTAGACGCACAAGTCTGCATCCAAAGAAAACACAGGCAATAGCTGTCCCAACTGCTAAGCACTTAATGGGCCTCTTCAGTGTCCCAAAACTAAAGACTGGCCATCAGCTGGTGCACAGTATCACTGTCCAGATTAAAGCCTCAGAATCAGACACACTGTCTGACCACTTCAGTCAATGACTCTAGATGGACGTCTGACGCTCACCTTTGCTGCTGTGCATGTTGTTTGACCAGCCTGCCCTCCGTACAGCATCATAAGAAGCATCTGGAGAGAAGAGAAAAGAATATGAGGGGTTTTCGTAACCTGCTATTGTTTTTCCAAAAGCCCAGTATGCCTTTGGAAAATGTGTTAATGTCCCTGAGAAATTTGATTTGGGCTGGTTATAGCGGTTTATATCCCTCTCTTTAAGCCCTTGCTGAAGAAGCCTTTTTTGTTCATATTCACTTTTGTTAAGAAACTCTCTCAAACTGTCTGCGTGTCTGAGACAATGAAGATGTGCTAGAGCTGTTTGGTTTGCTCTGACAGACTCACATATTCATACAGAATATCTGTTTGGATGTAAGAATATTATGATGATCTGATTGTGTCTGTTTTTAGAGATCTCACAGAAACATAGTGTGACTAGCTACATTCTGAGGCACCAGGAACATAACTAGACTGGGCAATATTTTTTTTTTTTATTTATTTATTTTTTAAATGGTATTTATTATATTTATTATTTTTGAACCAGCACAACTAACAAATCAAATAAAATAAAATAAATAAATAAAATAAATAAAATAAAAATAAAAAAAATAAAAAAAAAATTTAAATAAATACTTACAATAAATAATTGCAAATATTTTGAATGAAATATATAAATTAAAATTACTAAGTTATACTACATAAAATAAATTTTAATGCAATAGAGTGTGTATACATCAGGTATGTATCATCAAACTGAACCTTAGACTTAAGAAAAGCTATATTGACAGATTTAACGAGAGAATAAAAAGTTAAAAGTTTAACAAGAAAAAGTAAACAGGAATGATCTAGAATATATATTATCAAACATAATTCAAATATTAACAGTAAAAATGATAGTTATCACAATTTCTTAAATGATAGAACCCCTGGCACTGATTTGCTATTGAAGCTATTTTATTACAGTTCCACTATTATTATTATTATTAATAGTATTATTAATAATAATAATAAAATAATAATAATATATATAGTTAATTTTATTTTTTTTATTTTATTATATTTATTTTATTTTTACTAAGATTCTTTTAATAGATTCGTTAATATAATATATTCTTTTATATTCTTGTATCCTGTCAAAGGTTGCTGATTTAGAATGAATGAATTGAATGAACAAATGAATGAATGAATGAATGAATGAATGAATATCCTGTTGAACAAAATTACAAAAATGTCTTCTAAAACGGCAATCTGAGAAGCATGTGTGCTTCCTGTAAGGCTGTTTATTCCAACTCTGGAAAGGCATCTGTATCAGTATCCTAGGAATATGCCCAGAGTCTCCTTCATTCTCAAACATAGGCTACTCTTAAAACATTCCCATCATGCCTTGCAGCACTGCAGTGATCCCTCTTTCCCGAACGGAAATTAAGCAATGACTGGCACTAATCAAGTCTCTATATGCCCTCGATGGACGTTTGGCCTTGGTTACGGAGTGAGTGTTTCCTCTAGGGCTTACAGGGCTCTGTGCACAACCATATGAGAGCGGATCGGAACAAACCGCAAGAGACGGCCAAAAAATGCTGGCCCGATGCTAGTATACTGAAATGATGTCTTTGAAAGTAACCTTTGTGGTATGACAGTCCTTAGAGTTAAAGCTTTAGTTCACAACTCCAGCTGAACGGAGCCAAAGCGTTCGCAATGGTGACATAACACCGCCCTCTTCTGGTCACTGCACTGGAAATCTCATCCAAGCTTTGGGTGGAACTACGAGACATTAACCTCTGGAGACAAAGAAAATGTTTGGTTTGGAAAGTGCTGATAAAACTACACAGCCAACAGAATCCAAGCAGAATCCAACAGAATCCAAGAGAAAGGAAGATGCTAATCTCGAAACGCAGAGAGTGAGAAAGAGCACGACTTGCACTGCTCCTGCTTATCATTACATCCACAGCCGAACCTGACTGAGAAGAGTTTGCTCTTTAAATACAGTATTCAGCACATTGTAAAATAGTTTCAGCTGCGGACTGTTCTGAGGCTTTTTATCTTTAACCAGATTAAAAGCATGAGTCACCAAAAATGAATGCAGAAAATTCCACACAGAAATGTTCACACAACGACATATTCTAATGACTATATCAAGCTCGAAAAGTAAAAATAAACTAATAAATGTATGAATAAAATATATGAATGAATGAAGTGAAAAAAAATTAAATAATTAAATAAATTAATATGGAAATGTCCACATAATGACAGTTTATAATGACTATATCAAGCTTGAAGAGTAAAAATAAACAAATAAATGTATGAATAAAATAAATGAATACATGAATTAGAAAATAAATAAAATTGTAAATAAAATAAAATAAAACAAAATACAAAATATATTTCCATTCAGAAAACATTTGCACACATGCCAGTTTAAACCCTCACATAAAAATAAACTATGGTAAATTGGTCTAGTCGTATATTTATCAACAAGATAACTATGATCGGTTCGGATCCATTTCGACATTGTATCTAGACTTAAAGGATAAAATCCCCCACAACAAATGGAAAGACAACACATCACTCACTAAAACATTTAATATATATATATATTATATATATATATTAAAAAACAACCAATCATAAATAAATAGATTAGACAGATAGACAGCCTATATAGATAATAGACAGATGCCGACAGACAGACAGACAGACACGACCGACAAGAGATAAATAGTTAGATAGATAGATAGATAGATAATAGCTAATTAATAGATAAATAGAGATAGACAGACAAGATAGATGATAGATAATAATAGATAGATAATAAAATAGATAGATAGATAGAGACAGATATAGATTGATAGATAACAGATAGATAGATAGATAGATAGACAGATAGATAGATAATAGACAGACAGACAGACAGATAGATAGATAGATAGACAGACATATGATAGATAGACAAACAGACAGACAGACGATAGATAGATATATAGATAGATAGATGATATCTATATGATATCATAGATAGAGAGATATGTAGATAGATAGATATAGACAGACAGATATAGACAGACAGATATATATAGATAGATCGATAGATAGATAGATCGATAGATAGATAGATAGATAGATAGATAGATAATAATGATTTTGATAGAAAGACACAGAACGATCATAGAAGATAGCTAGATATATAGCGTAGATAGATAATAGATCGCTAGATAGATAGATGATTGATTGAGAGATAGATTGATTGAGAGATAGATAGATAGATAGATAGATAGATGATAGATTGATAGATAGATAGAACGACAGACAGATAGATAGATAGATAGATAGATGAGAGATAAGTAGATAGATAGATCGATAACACGACAACAGATTATAGAATTTATAGATGACAGACAGACATCGATATATATTAAATAGATGATAGATAGATAGTCTATGATAGATGATAGCTTGATTGATTGATTGATGATTGATTGATTGATTGATTGATAGATTGATGATAGACAGACAGACAGACAGACATAGATAGACAGATAGATAATAGATAATAATAGATCGATAGATAGATGATGATAAATTGATGAGAGTAGATAGCTATAATAGGATATTGATCGATAGAAGATAGATAGAATACAGACGACAGATGATAGATAGATAGATAGATAGATAGATAGATAGATAGATAGATAGATAGATAGATAGATAGATGATATATGATGCAACAACAGACATCTTAAAACATAAAACATTAAAAGTGTCCTAGATGACTGTTGGACTATATTTCATGTCCATTTCAAGTCATACAATTGCTTTGTCATTAAGATATTTTGCGGTCAATGATATTTGCATGACATCATGGTCAAAAGACATGCAAGAATGAGTGACGTTTAATTTCACTGACATCTAACACAATAAGTAAAAAAAAAGAAGTTCAATTGAATTTGCCTTGAAGGCACGTTAGATGAATAAACTGTCCATTTATTTTCACTATAAATATTGAATCTGTACATCTGTAATAGTAATTTATCAGAGCACCAGACACTACACACATAGGCACTGAATTCAGGTGATATCTGGGAAACGTTGCTTTCCATTTAACAATCTTCTATCATTCTTTGTCCTCAAACGCTCACTCTTTCTCTGTAAGATCTTCCATCCTTCAGTCTCTCAGTGTCTGTCAGATCTGATCTGGAGCCGGGCCGGAGAGAAGAGAAAACGAGAGAGAGAGAGAGAGAGAGAGTCCTGCGAGAGTACGTTTCCTGCCTGCCGAGTCTCTCACACAACCTCTCTTTGTTTTACTGCCCTTTTTTTCCCTCGTTTTTCATCCCCCTCCACCATGAAAAAACACACAGCAGCCAGCAGAGAAGAAGAAGGGTCATGACGCGATGAGGAGAACAGAGAGAGATGGAGAGCAGACGATACACATCATCGGAATTTGCAAAGAAAACAGTGGCGGTGGCCGTCGCTACTGTCTGATAGAGCGAAGAGAAAGACGGACGGATACGAGCGGCAGATCTTCACTTTCAGAGCGGCGAGGCCCGTGTCCCTAATTCAATCACATCAGAGCTCAACTGCGAAACAAGAGACAGACGTGCATCTGGAACATGGATTCTGATTAATTTGCTTGACTAATGCGTGCTTTAGGACAGTGCGCTGTTCTCTGCCGTGAATAAGAGTGAACGCAGTGTATGAGTGTGGAAGGTGCACGGGTTTAGTGTTGTTGGTGTGCTGTGTTTGGGTGTGTCGTCTCCTCAAGAGACCAGACTGCTGCTCTCTAGTCAAAACAAGACTCTCGCCCAGCCAGCCGTCTAGACTAGCTCAGTTTTTAAACAGTGCCCGAAAAAGTCCAATGTATGTGGCCGTTTTTAACCAAATCCAAAGTCTATATGCGATTTTACTTTTTGTCCAAGTGGCTGTTTACACAGAAAGCACTCTTCAAATGTATGCTTGAACGAATAGAAGAGAAAACGCAGTGCGACTCATAGGCGCTGTTCCAAAATCTGGTGAGTTGCCCTGCTCTCTAGGACCTACAGACAGCTGCCTTCTAAGTCAGCTTCCCAAGTGAAACAGAAACCTCATAACTGAGTGATTTAGGAAGCTATTTAGACAGTAAGTGCGTTACGGAACTAACATGGCAATACTTAGATTAATAAAAAAAATCACACAATAGCACAATAGCACACACAAAATAATAAGCAATTAAATGAATTAAATAATTCATAAGTAATTAAATAATTCTTTAACCTATTTATATATATATTTTGGGGGTTTTATTTATTTTATTTAGGAAAGAATGCTAATATAACTTGTACAGTAAAATTTTTTTTTACTTTATGTTCTTTAAAAAAAAAATCATGAAAAATATAACAGTTTCCATACATACATTAAGCCTTATAACTGTTTTCAACATTGATAACAATACCATGTTAGAATATTTTCTGAAGATCATGTTACACTGAAGACTGGAGTAATGATGCTGAAAATACAGCTGCGCACACAGAAATACATTACATTTGACTATATATTTATATATGTTAAATTGTAACAATATTTCACAGTATTACCGTTTTTACTGTGTTTTTGATCACATAAATAAAAAACTTCTGTCAAAACTATGTAAAAAAAAAACTAAAATAAATATTGTTGAATATTTGAATGTAAGATTATTATAATTCTAAAAAATGATAGATATTATAAAATAAAACCGATGTAAAAGTAACATGTGGCTGAAATAAGTTACTTTAGAAGGCAGCATAATCAAAATAAAGTATCTTAAAAGGCAACATTTCACTTATTAATGATTAAAACCTTAAAATACTCAGTGAGTTTGAAACAGAGCCATTTAGCCCACTAAACAGAAGATCAGTAGTTAAGATCAGTGTAATATGGTATTTACTGTTTTACGTGGAGTATTAATCAGTATTAATCTTTAACTACCCGTGAGATATTGGCTTAGAAAAAAAAAAGGCCTGAGACGAAAGGGCAAGTGAAAATATATCCAGCCCATAAATCTCGCTATCAAATGTTTAATCTTCAGCTGATAAATGGAGATATGTTAAGTGGCCACTTTGGTGACGAGTTTACCATTTTTATGGCTTGCATTAAAAGTACAGCTCCAGGGAAGGTTTATGGATCACTACATTTCTAATTCAGAGATATTTAAGCATTATACAAAGGATGCTCAAGACGTTTTCTCATAAACCGCAGCCCATCAGAGCAATGCACTTAGTGCTCTACTATGACTGACAGCTGTGAGAAGAGGGTTAAAGGTCTCACAGTCGTCTCTGCGTTATCTTATCTTCAGGCTCACTGTACTAATGACTCTAATATGTGTAAAGAACAGGTGGACTGACTTCTGGCTTTTATCAGGCCAGCTCTGCTCTCAGGACTATCAGTGTTATTGCAGCCCTCTGCTTTCTGAAGCGGGAAAGCCCAAAGTGGTCCGTTCTCCAGAGAGACTGTCAAACGTTTACTTAAATGGTTTATGGAAACTGATTTCCTTGATGAGTTTGAGAGCCTGATTTCATTTGGATATGTATCTTGTGTTATCATTGGAAAGTACACAAGTAAATTACGTAAATGAGTCACAGCAATCGTTGTCTATCATCTCTGTGTACATGTAAGTCTGAAAATCAACGGCGCATAAGCCATCTAAAAACTTTGGGTGACACAATTGTAAAATGTTGCAGCTTTTTTCATGAATATTAATCCTCTGGTGTCATGTATTTCATATCCAATCGACCCAGTAGCTTATCCAACATTTGGTTATTAACTAGAACTAAAGTTAAAAATGTATCTTTTTATCTTGCCGTATAAATTAATTTGCTATGAATTGTTAATAATAAACTGTCTGTCATATGTTTTAGTATTTTATGCTAGACATGTTGTAGTTAATTACTTTATATCTTTGATGTTTGTTTTTGTATGTTTTAGTATTTTATATTAGATGTGTTGTATCTGCTTTATTTTATCCTTTAGGGTTTGATTATATATATCATATATATATAAATTTTAATATATCATTGTTTTTTTTATTTTACTGGATGTGATGTGACATTCTGATTATGTAAACACTATAACAGAATTGTATGTCTGAAAAAAAAACGTGGTGCTATGTAAATTAATAAATAACTTTGTAAAGGTAAATCATTTTTATTATTAGTATATTATATTATTATTTTATATCCTACCTGAGTGTCTGACATAATATTTAGGATTGCGCTTACTGCTGCAGATGAATAGTTGGCTTCTTTTGTTTTATATGATTATGTTGAGGTGTGTGTGTGTGTGGTGTATATATATATATACTAATTATATAATTTATGCATACATCAAATGCCGAGGACATGTACAATTATTGCTATGCCACAATCCACAATATCCATAAAAATCCAAATATGTCCAAAAAACACTTCAAAAATTACATTATTTGTGATTATTATAATTATTTTGTTGTCTGGTAATATGTGCAGCTGTTTATGCAAAGACCTTCTAACTATAATAGACAGGCATCATTAAGAGTTTAATTTCATTTCACATTCTCAAGCATGATTTGAGATGATTCAAAGAACACCTTGTGCTTTAAAGGGGTCATAGGATGCCCATCTTCCACAAGTTGATATTATTCTTTAGGGTCTTAATGAAAAGTCGTTAACATAGTTTGGGTAAAACAGCTCTTTTCAGATCAAGTCGTTTTTGTAGTATTTTCCTTTAAATGTTAATGAGCTCTCCTGACCCCGCCTCTCTCTTCCGAGCTGCTCTCAGAGAGATTGTTTACTTTAGCCGCACTCATCTTGAAACTTGCTAATTAGCACATTATTAGGAAAGGCGATTTGCAAAGATTCATTACAAAACCTTATACTCACTTCTTCTGTAGGTGAAGCTGGATCATGAATGATTCGCGCGAACATAGACGCATTTATGCAGATCGGGGAGCATTCCCTTCAGAAACAATCTAATCCACTGCGTCTTCAGCGGCTCAGATTTCGGGAGTAAATGACGACTGCTATGTTCATCCTAGTACATCCAACAACAGAACGCCTCAATCGCTTAGGAGTCATTCTTGACTACATCTGCTCCGGCGGGGAAACAATGGCGGACTGATGACAGCTCAATCAGGGCGGAGCTAAGGTAAGACGCCAGTCCAGTCTGTGCTGAAACGCTACTGTCAATCAAACTATCGTGGGAGGGGCCTGTCTGTGTGACGTCACACAGACAGGCATCTGAGATCGGCTCGATTTGAGAAAGGGGAAAAGATTTAACCAGATTATAAAAAAAACACTGGGTGGATTTTTATCATTATAGGGTGGTTGTGTACACACACTGCCAACACACATTTCAGTTCAAACAACTTGTAAATGTGCATGTAGCATAACATGACTCCTTTAACTAAACATTTCTTCTTGATTTTTACTTAGAAACAAAGTGCAAAACTTCTCCAACCCACTCAACAATTCATTTTCGGGCTGATATTGATGTTATGGTAGACTCAAACTGTCAGTGTACTGTACTTGTGATGCAAAACACCTTTTCAATGCTATAAAATCGGTCTAGGTAACGTCCGCACGTTCAATAACGCCTCTAAATCACTGTTATTATGGCACACGTGTCTTCCATTAACATCTCTGTTCAGTTCTGCTGTATTGTTCCCAGAGACACCTGTCTCTCTGCTCTTTCTCTGTGTGTATCCCTGTCTCTCTCTTTCCTGCACGTGGCTTTTGTCTTGCTAATTGTCTCTCTGCTCTGAGAGCCTCTGCTGTCCATGCTCAGGTGGAAACTGAATGGTTGACGCTTTTTATTTGCGGCACACAAAGACAGCACCTGCTGGGTGCTTCGCCTCGGCCTGGAGCCCTGCTCTGATACACACTAGAAAAAGATGGAAAGAGGGAACACGGGCCAACTAAACACTGCCTAATGCCATTATTTTGATGAAATGATAAGACTCACTTCCTCATGTCATATCCATATGCATTGTTCATCTAATGTGCCTTTTGTGCCTCAGAATTAGTAATCCACGTATGGGACCATAAGGAGTTCAAGTGAAATTGTACTAATGCAATTGTATTTGCAGAACAAATTAAAATATTGTTGGTTTGTCATACCGTTTTTGGCAGCCAAGCGAGGAGACTGGTCCTTGATATTTGTGTTGTATGATATGATGAGCTGCCTGCAACACATACAAAAAAACAAAGATATTTAATATAAAATATTTAATAAATTTAGTGAGGTTAGCAATATCAGTAAATAACAAAACAAATACACTTATATTCAATATGCAAACTTCAATTTAGCTTTATATAAATGTAAATACAATAAATATTATAATTATAATAATATCACAGATTATATTCTATTCTTGAAATTAATTTACTTATTCCTTAATATTAAAATTAGAAATTATTAAATGCAGTGAACCTAAAATCAGCAAAGAACAAAAATAAATACGTGAAATTGAATATACTTCTCTTGCAAGACTTATGTCAGCTGTATACAATTTAAACTTGTTAAAAATGTTATATACTATATATACTAAATATCTATTATATATATATATATATATATATAGATATAATAAACCTTATATATAATATAACTTTTCCATTCTTAAATATTAAAGTATTATACAATTTTTGTCAAATGCACTTGTATAAAATGTTTAATCACATAATTATACCAAATTGACATATAACTGGTTATTAATAATAATAATAACTTTCATTCTATTCTATGTATTTTATGCTGTTGCATAAATAACATAACTTTAGCATTTGAAAGACATTTTTGACCATTTCATTTTAGATTAGATATTTTATTTAATTAAAATCAATGGGATTTTTTTTAAATTTAGTTTATAACCATGTAATAACTATGTATAATTGCCACATCAACTAAGTGCTATTCCAACAAGGCACTTCATCAAGCAATAACCATTTATCACTGATTCTCAACATTCATTTCTTTTCACACAAGCTGTTCAGTTTTATCATTACAATCCAAACACAATCTACACTTTGCACAGAGAGAGGCATTCATGTGCAGTCAGAGAGTGTTTCCAGTGAGCCGTCCCTGAAGCGCTCTCTTAATTTTAGCTGCTTTAACTCATAAATCAGAGCAAAGGAAAATTGCACTGGCAAAACATGAGTCTTCCTATATGGATGGAGGCCTGATGGTTATAGTGGTGGGATTCTCTGTTTTTCTGAATGAGGAGAGGGAAGGGATGGCATTTGGCATTTCTTTGTTCTTTGATCAGCTCAGAGAAGATAGCAGGGTGTTTTAATAAATGTGTGAGTGTGTTTAAGTATGTTTTATGGGGGAGGAGAGAGCATCGAACACATATTTTAACCTCCAGGCCCTAAACCCCCCCCAAAGTGATGCCTTTGGGGCCACAGAACAGGGCAGTCTTTGTGTGGGGTGCGATCCCTACACAGCAATCAAAGACTGCTGTTCCCATACAAAAATAACCCCCACACATCCATGTGGAAGAGAGAGAGAAACTTGTATAGAAAAACCAGCATGAAAAAACAAGGGCTGAAGTGAAGGAAAGTTCTTTACATCCTTGTTAAGCAGCAGCTGAGTTTTATGAGTGCAGTTGTACATGTGCTAATGCTTTTGTGATCCATGTTGCTCCCCTGATGGATTTGAATTTGAATCTATTTATACTGAAAAAAGTAAGCGTGAAATTTTGAAGCAGAAAAACTGAAATACTATTTTCTTGCAAAATGTACACTGATAATCTTTTCTGAACAACTTCAATAAATGTATTAATTAAAAGAATAAAAAATATGTCTCAAAATTTTCAAACAAGTCAAATCACAAATTTGACTGAATCCATACGTAAAAAAATGTAGAAACTATTTTCATCTATCTATCTATCTATCTATCTATCTATCTATCTATCTATCTATCTATCTATCTATCTATCTATCTATCTATCTATCTATCTATCTAATTTCAGGTTCCTTAATCTATTTTTCAATTTATTTTCAAGGTTCTTTCTTTCTTGCTCGCTTTCTTTCTTTTTCAACTTTTAAACAGTTACATTTTTCATTTCTAGTAAAAAATACAGTCCTATGAATTTCTTTGTAAAGTAATTTTACATGTAGTTCTTTACATTCAAATTGCAATTCTGCATCCTGGCACCCATTCAAATTTAATAGAATTTTAGGGGAATTTCTTCAAAAGCATTCTTAATTTATTTGCTTTATTCAGGTTTTCTCCCCCATTATGTTACAACGTTCTTTAAAAATTCTGTCTTTCCTTCCTCATTGGTTTATTTTCTTTGGCAAGAAACTTTTAGCAAGTCATTTTGTTGTTTTTAAAACTTACAACACTTTAAAACAAGAAAAAAATAATTTGTGTTTGTCTACCCTCAATTCAAATTTAAGTCAAAAACCTTCTTATTTCATTTTCACAACTGTTTTCCAACTATTTTTTAGGAATTAAAGTACACTTTAAACCTCTTAATCAGCTCTAAATTGCGCACGAGCCTATTATGATATCATGAGTTTTCTGCCATTAAAAACGAATATTAAAAAATGCTAACACTAACGAGCAACTACAACATGAATTTAGCCTTTTAATAGTTAATATATTCTAATCTTTATTACACCACCAGACGTTAGGCTTTTTTTATTTGAAGCCCCAACATAAATTAATTGAATTCAGAAACTAAAAACAGTTCATCAAGAAGACCTTCAGTGATGTCAAAGATGAAGTCCCATACTATCTATATTTGTAGTATATATACAACAGTGACTCTGAGAGTAACGCTTTATTCTGTGATATCCAATCTTACTCCTAGAACCTTCTAACAAACAAACACACACACACACACACCACACCACCACACACACACACCACACACACACCCACACACAGTTGTTTTTTGTGAAAAGTGGGGACATCCCATAGGCATAATGGTTTTTATAATGTACAGACCATATATTACATTGCCCTACACCAACCCTACCCCTAAAACCTACCCCTCACAGGAGACTTTGTGCTATTTCAGATTTTCAATACACTCCGTTCTGTGTGATTTATATGCGTTTTGAAAAGTGGGGACATGGTGTAATGTCCTGAAAAGTAACCTTCTCCTTGTAATACCTGTCATAACCATGTTTTCGACACAAGTATGGTCTCATTTGTCACAAAACGCATCACCAACGCACATCACCTTTCCAGTCTGTACAGTGTGTGTATGTGTTGAGATAAAGGCAGCAGTTCAGCTCCGCTCCCCTCCTGCAATGAAATTCCAACAAATTCTCAAATTGCAGCCAAATTGAAAGCACATTGGCGAGTGAGCGTCAATCACTAATAAAATCTGAATAACTGACCAACAGCAAAGTCAAAACAAAACCTCCTCCAGCACCATCGAGCTCCAGCAGCAGTGCCTATTCACCAGCTCTGCATCTTCGGCTCGTTCTGATGCGGGTGTGTGTGTGTGTGTGTGTATTTGTGTACTGTATGCGTCAGATGTTTGCTTGCAGTTTGGACAGAGGCGGGACTCGACCCTGCCCTGCTCCGCTGTGTATAAGCAACGACACGGAGGAATGTTAATCAGACTCTATGTAAACATCACAGCATGTACACAGATGTGTATGAAATGATTACGCTGCCGACTGTCACACTGGCAAACAGCGAGCCGATGGATGCGTGTGTGTGTATGTGTGCGAGTGTGTTTGCGAGTGTGTTTGCGGATCCAGGCCCAGTGTGTGAGCAGAACCAGAGGGCTTTATTGTGATTGTGTTTGTTTGTGTTGCGAGAGGAAAGAGATCATCTTTGGTTTCAAACCCTGAGCCCCGGGGCTCTAAAGAACTCACTCAAACATATGGACCTACATACATGTACACACATGTAAACTACATGAAACATTGTCCTCTTAAAGAGACAGTTCACCTAGAGTAATGTACATTCTGTTATTTACTCACCCTCATGTTGTGGTTTATATTTTCAGAATGTTTCAACTTTTTGCTCATAAATAAGATCGTACTTTTAACAGTACAAACCTGTTAATTGGCTAACGGTGAGTTCCCTAACTCTAAAAACAGCAATATATATCTAATGGGTCATTTCATGTAATTTCACAGTAAAAATACATTTAAATTGTCAGCTTTTTTGGAAGTGAAAAAGAACAATTCACCTTATAATTTACAGTGAAAAAAATGTAACTTGAAATTTACAGAATTGCATGTTTGATAGCTCACATTTGATTTTTATTTTTAATTTTTTTAAGTTACATACATTGGGTTTTTGCTACATCTTTAACGTTGATTTATCTCTTTACCACCTGTGTTCTTAGGGTGGTTGTCAGTATAAAAGAAAATCATTATTTCCATTAATTATTTGGTGTATTATTATTATTATTATTATTATTAATAAGTTATAATAATAATAATTAAATTTTTGTTATTATAAATGTCAATCTGTAGACTTATAAAGGTTCCAAAAGGGGGTCATTTCTGGTTCCCAAAATTATTTTTAGTGATCAGTTCTTTGGAGAATCTTGCAGAACCACCTTTTTTGTGTGTGAAGAACATTTTAATAATCTAGAGAAAAAAGAAGAAGAAGAAGAAGAAGAAGAAGAAGAAGAAGAAGCTTTTAGTGGAATGGAAAGGTCCATTGGAGTTAAAATGTCTTCTTGCATCCAACATGGCAATAAAGAACCTTTATTTGAAAGTGTTAAACTTGAATTGCCCCGCTCCATATTTTAAAGTTTTTTTTGTATGTAAATTTCACAGATTTTTTTTATTTTATTTTATTTTATTTGACAATGACAATTGAAAATCAGTGGGTTTCAATGGGTTGCTTTGGACCTTTGTTTTGTACCATTGCCTATAATTTGATGGGAAAACACTGAGACATGTTTGAAGATAGCTCCTTTTGTGTCCCTGAAAGGAATAAAAAAGTATTCAAATAAATTGAGGGTGAGTAAATTATTTTTGGTGGGGTGAACTATGCGTTTAAAGTCACAAACAGGTAAAAGGAACACAAATGTCTTCTGGCCGAGAGTGAGTAGCCTCTGGTAGATGGGACCATTGCTCTTATTAATATTTAATTTTGACTCGGGACGTGTTCCAAGGCAATACAAATGGTGGAGCGAAGGATTACGAACCATTTCTTCGGTTTCCAAAACACACAGGCTAAATCAAAGAAAGAGCGGAAGGCAGATCCACAATGCCCGGCGCATAAGCTCTGGCTCAGTCCCGGGGCATTCGTCCCTAATGAAAACTCCAAAACCGAGTTCTCTTAAAAAAAAACAAAAAAACACCTGACAGCTCGCAGACAAGCCGGGCTCTGCCCTACAACTCACAATGGCTCTCTGTTATACTCCGAGTCTGTATGCAGGCCCACAGCCTGGCCACCAGCACAAAACCGTTGACACCCATGGAATAAAGTTCCCATTACCTCACAGCAGAATCCATCACTATTTTTTAAGGAGGACCGTTTTAACTGCTGTTGGGACTCCACCCACCTCAGAAGCGGGCTGCTGTCATAATGTTTGGATGGGCCAGCTGCTCTCGCCATCCCAGCAAATTGCATCTAAATGCGACCCTTCGGAGAATGCGTAGTTCTGTTTACTGACGCGATTCTCGTGCAAACAATTCACTCACAGATGTGGCGTGTCCTCCGACAGTTCGCTTATAGATGGCACTGAAGTTTTAAAGTGGATGAGTGGACTTAGTTTTCACCAAAGCCGTGGGATTCTAGCCAAAACATGTGGGGAAATAACATAAGAAATCCTTTGGAAGAGAAATGGGGCAAGATGCCTCTGTTGTAAATTAGGGATAAACTTTCCCGTGCAGTGTGTAGGCAGGCATGTCTCCTGAGGCCATGCACCTGGGCTTCATCTCTCTAAGTCTGGGGCCGAGAGCGCTCAGGGGGAGATGCTCTGGACAGGATGGTTGCTGAAATTCATAATCATTGCGACGCTGCCAAACCAAATGCATCCAGTAAAAGTCAAGCAGGTGGAGCGAGACGGGAGCCCTCCCTAAGCCTTCCAATGGAATAAAAAGTGAACGTAATGTGCAAACTATTAAAAAGTATGTTATAAAATATTGCTGTAAACTTGATCTCAGTGTGGTTTGAGTGACTAAAAACAATGACAGCAGCCATGTGGAATAAACTAGGCTCCATTTCGTGCATGGATAGTCATGCATTAAACAGTTACAATTACTTCCAAACATTTTACTGTTGTGGTACCATTATTACAAGCTTTTCTAAATAGTTTGGGAACAATGTATTGGTCAGTTGCTTGGCACCTCATAAATAGTCATAAACAAAATATAAACACTGCTCTAAAATGTCTTTGGAGTGATTTTTGATGAAATTGCAATTAAGCTGATTTTGTTTTGAAGTCATTAATGCATTCTGTCATACTAGTGTGAGATTAGTTATTAAGTTATATATTTATGTCTTAGGTACACAAGCTGTCCCTGGGGCACTGTCCACTTTTGTCCACTTTTGTACCTAATTTACCCCTAAAGGGTGCTTATTAATACCTTAAATGTACATATTATTACCTTTTGAAAGGGTACACTCATTAAAAAGATCACTGGAACGGTACACTTTCAAAAGTTACACCTTTTTTATGCCCAAACAATCGCATTTTAGTCCCTACAAGGTACATGTTTGTACCTAAGGTGTACATGTTAGTACCTAAATAGTGCATATTATTTTTTCTACAGCTCTTGCATAGTTTCTTTTCTGACAGTGTGACAAAAATATGAAAATATTAGGGTTAAGATATATACTGACATCATAAAGCGAGGCATAGAAAAGCAGTATGCTACACATTTGAAGGCACAAAAACACTAAGAGAATGGCAGCAAAAGTGAAAAACCCAAACTATAGCCAATCTCAAACGAATACAAAGAGGTGGTGGACTTACTTTCCCTGAGGTAATTGAGATGTGAGAGCAGGACCTCCGTGTTATAGACGCTGGTAAGTCTCAGGAAGTCCTCTTTGCTCATCTTGCAAAGTTCTTTTCCATCTGTGTTGTGGAACATGGCTGTGTCGATCTCCTGAAGACCATACTCTTTAATGGCCCAGTCTAACCATTGCCGCACATGGTCTGGAGACCAGAGAGAAGGGTCTGGAATGGAAATAAAGTCACAAATTAGCTGGAGACTCAAGGATTAGATAGCGTACAGGCAGTTATCACTGGTTTATATCACCACTTTAATGCGAGGACTAAAGCAGTGAGCAGATCTTTTAGTTTCATTTACAGAAACATTCAGCATTTTCAGAGAAACAAAGTAATCATTTATGCTTTATTAGTGGTTGCAAATGGAAATCCCAAAAATAATGACTGTTCCAAACACACAAAGGGCATGCATTATTCTTATTTTCAATAGTATCTTGTTTTCTCCAGCAACTTTGGTTTGGTTCAGATCATCATTAAGATTTTGTGGAAAATCAATTGCAATTTCAAGAAAATAATGACATGGATACTGTTGGCTGCTTATGTTTAGAAACAATATTTTTACAGTTCATTTTAGTGCAGCTTTTATACCTTAAAGAGACAGCTCACACAAAAAAAAACTAAAAGTCTATCATTATTTGCTCACCCTGCTGAAACCTGTTGATGGTGGCCATTGATGTCTACATTATGAAAAAAAAATAATGTGGAAGTCAATGGCTACCATCATCATTCTGCAAAATATCTTCTTTCATACTGGTTTTGAACAATTTGAGAGTGACTAAATAATGGCAGATTTTTTTTTTTTTAACTGAGAACTGAGCCTTTTTATATTTAAAATGCATCTATTTTACAATAGTTTAATTCTTAAAATAAATATTTTATTTTAATACCTCATTGGTACACAGTAATAATACTGTTTTTTGAAGTTGCAAATAATACAGGTTATTTGGAATATGTTTTAAAAGAAAATACAATTTCAGCCTTTCTACTTCAAAATTTCACATTTAATTAAATTAGTTATTTGCTGTTTTTTGTTGTTGTTTTTTTTGTAATAAATCATGAAATTGACCTACAATTTCTGAGTGATTCGACATCATTTTTCCAGTGTATTAAATTTGTGACCCTATAAATGCAGCATTCAATACACAATCATGACGAGACGAAGTGCGAATACCTGCTGGGACGATAACTCTCCTCTCATTGGTTGTCATGTTTGGGGGCGGAGCACACTTCTCATCCATGTAGACAGAGTAGCTCATCTGAGATGCGTCGGTCCCACCCACCATTTTATTGCATTTACCCACACTACAGTCCACCGGGGACTCTCTGCTAGAAAGAAAACAGCAGAGTCAGATCGGCTACTGCTTACTAATGCTCATTTCAGACAGAACAACTCAGAAACACAAAATAATGGCAACAAAGGGGGTTTTTCTGCCACACCTGGATCCATTGATGTGGTCATATTCTCGTTTGACATGAACCCGGCCCGGCTGGTTGATCCACTCCTGCTGAGGGGGGATAGGGTTGATCTTGTGAGGCTGACCGTAGTCCTGTGCGCCGGACGCAGTCATGTCTGTCTTGGGTAAGGGAGCAGCAGCAGCGTACGGAGGCTCAAACAGAGACTGGTCTTCACTCACCACTGACAGCGCCTCCTGGAGGAGTGAACAGGCCGAAACTGTATCACTGTTTCTCATTAAAGCACAGAGCCAATGACAAATGACTTTCAGTTCATCATGTGTTGCCAGAATTAAGCAAAACAAATTGTAAATTGTTTCTTGCTGAAGGGCAGAATCACAGATGCTGGGTGCAGATGAAGCAGTGCAATTGATTGCTTACATGCACATAGCCACACTACTGCTACGGATACAGGGGAAATAACTTGAAGTCAACAAGGAATGTAACTTGTTTTTCTTAATTTGACATATTTCCATATGAAATGGGATATTCAATATTGAAAACAAATGTAGAGAAGGATTTTTCCATTGAATTACATAGCAAAATGAAGTGAGGTGGTTGAAGGGGAGGAGCTAAAAATAGGGATTTGTGATGTCAGCAGAAAGTAAAGTTGTTTCGGAGGTGGAGCAAGTTATTGTGTTCTGATAAAATATTATGAATGCACTTTTTCTTGGAATAATGTGCACCAATGAATTAAGCACAGTAAAACCTAAAAAAGTTGCATTATGTAAACCAGTGAAGTGGTAGTACATTTCAATTTCATGTGGACTTTTATGTACCAGGTGGTATTGACAATAAAATTTGTTGTCTGCAACAAAAAAAATGGTGTAGAAACTTTCCATTAAGAAATTGCTAGCCAATTTTAATAAAAATAAATAGCAAATTTCACATGAAATTTAATAAATTTCAAGATTTTAATTTTAAAAAAAAACTGAAATCGTTTTTTCTTCTTGTAAAACATATTACAATAACGTTGCCGTAATTACACCCTTGAATATCTATATTATATAATATTCTACTATAGATATTATATTATATTATTTTTTTTTTTTTTTTTTTTTTTTTTTACTGGGTAATACTCCTGGAAAAAATAAATCCGTTTTCTTCCAGAACCTTCGCTAGTAAATTTCATGAATTCAAAGAAAACTGCAATCAAATTTGAACTAAAATCACACGTTTTTTATTTACAATTTCAAAAACCATACAGGTCATTAACCTTCACCTTTGACTAGTAAACATTCGAGAAAGCATTTTCAACACATTTTCAATGAGTAAAATAACTTGTTCTTGTCATTTTTATTTCATATTCATATTCAATCAGAAAAAAATCAATAAATAAATTTAATAAAAAATGGTGAATAGTACTTGACTTTATCCAGTGGAAGTTACAAGCAAGATGAAGTCAGGGTTCAGGGGGAGGAGTTAAAAAAGAGGGATTTGTGATGGCAGCCAAAAGGAAGTCGTTTTCGAGTTTTTAGGAGGTGAATTTGTACCCCCCCCCCCCCCCCCATTACCAAAGTAAATAGGGTAATTTTGCTTTTTATGTTGACTTCAACAGTTGTATTTATTATTGAGAATATAATAATCATCATCATCATAATAATAATTACAGTTAACTTATAACAACTGTCACAAAAAAACCCCGTTAACATCACACTGACCACTAAACCTTTTGTTTTGGAGAAGAATTTCAAGATGTGACTTTCAATAAGTACAAGACTTCTTAGTCTTGTTCGTGACTCATGTGTAAGACAACAGAGGCAGATAGATCTGTCCAGGGTCACTTCTACATTTGCTCTCATTGCGGGTGCTCAGCTGGGGTGATGTCGTTTTATTAAAGAAAACAAACGCGGCAGACAGGCCCCTCCGGAGAGAGCAGCGTCTACACGTGCATGTGATCGTCTCCATTCACATCTCAGTCGAACCTTTCTTTCACTTTTCTGAAAACTATCATGACGATTTCCCGCTGTTATTTCAGTTACAAACATCTGTCAAACCCTTAACGTTCACTAAACTTTATATACTCAATAAATGCATACAAAAAAAAATGAAGATATACAAACACAAGGCTTTGAAAGATGTGAATCGTTGTGGATTTCCAGAGCGAGTTTAGATACTGTTTGATCCCAAAGGAATGATTCCTCCTCTGCATTTCTTTATAGAAACATACTTTTTGAAAAGCATATACAGCATCCAAATATCAACTTTAGTGCATTTCACAACTCACACTGCTGTTTTTACAGATTAAAAGTAAATGGCAAAGGGGATCATGGGACACTCTCTTTTTCCCTCTTTGGCTTTTGAACTTTGGTGACAGTCGTCATCAATTTGATCAGCGTCCCGCGGACAGTATCGGGGCGACCCACAGCAGCAGCCTGTGGCATGATAAGTATGGCAGAGTTAAGGAATGCCTTCATGGTGCCAGATAAGACCAGAGCTGCTATTATGACTGTTACACGTTACTTACACGCAGACATATCAGCCTCCACCATATAATTCATGATTGGCAGTCAGTCGTTCCCAAGATTACAGAGGGTTGTAAAAATAGGAAAATCTAATTCCACACTCACGCTCGTATATACGTACACACAGGCCTGTCAAAAGGCGAAATTCCTTCATCTCTATGAAACAGAGTGCTAAGCGATGGTCAGCGTACAAGTGCAAGCTTCTTGTTACAATGAGGTTAAAATACTCACAAAGGTGCTATTATCCTTAGGCTATAAATTGGCCGTGTCTGCATGGCTCGCAGAACCACAGGCTGGTTTGGTGTTGTAGATTTATGGTGAGGTACGCCAACAACTGAACATGCTGCATAAATAATACATTATGCTACCGTGTGTTTTGATTCTCACCAGGAAAAGTAATTTTGAAAAATGTCATATTAGAATTCTAACAGCCAAACTAATCATCATGGGCCGTCCCGCAGAAGATGCGTCATTCAGTCGGGATGTGCGGACGCCATTAAAAGCACAGTGCTATTTTATACAGAACACATTCCTGTCTTTTGTTTCAGGAGGAAAAGGAAACCTGACAGGAAACCAGATTGTGTGGAACAGGAAATACCCGTGGATTGAAACCCCCTCCTCATTGTGGACTAAAGTGTACAGTTAAGAAATGAATCAAGAGAGCTATACGTGTCACATTTCAATGAAATGACACTAAAAATTCCTCTAAATTACATGAATGCTACTGTAGAGGCAGTACAGTACTCATATTTGATGGCTGTATTTGAAAATGAGTGAGGGTCGCACTTTATATTAGGTTTATTTTGTACACTATATTCTTATTAAACGTTAAAGCATGTTAGCGCAAGGTTAGTGTTAGGGTCATGCAAAATAATAAACAAACAATAAATATCATACGTGAATCTCTCAAAACAGAAGATTAGCATTCACAGAACAACGTTACCAACTAACCCAGTCGTTTTCTGTCCCCAGTGTCACTGTCTTTATATATTACTGTATATAAATTGACAAAGTACAGAAATATCTAACATATTTTATGTGTGTTTTTAATATACAAACAACAAACATTTATATATTAATATATGTAGTGAAGATAATTACTTGTATATAAATTGACAAAGTCACCAGACAAAATGTCTTTTGTTTTTATATGTGTTTTGTATATTAATATAAATTTTCCTTATGGAAATATCCAAACCAACAACACAACCATTATCTTGTTATGTAAATTTAACTGAATCTTATTTAGGTTTGATTTAGTAAAAATTACAGTACAGTAGTTAACTACAAATAACCCTTTAATTTATGTGTTGGCATTGTTATACTACTACTACTACTACTAATAATAATAATCATCATAATAACAATTTGTAACAGTAGTAATATATTTATTTATTTATTCATTGTAATTTTTAACAGCCAGTCACAACAGTACTGATCATATAATAATAACAAACACTATATTTTTATTCTTAATGCCATATATTCTACTCTTTGAAGGAGTGCTGCTGCAATAAAATCACCCTTTTTCTGTCCCCACTCACCCCAGTGCAGTCGAAACAATCTATTTGACATGATAAAATCTAACACACGCATGATGTGTACGGCCCCAAACATATACCACACCCAAAACCACTTATATGACCGCAAAAAAAAGGAGAGTTTGAATCTGCAGCCCTCCCCTCCACACAAGAGTCAACAATCAATCAGTGATCGTTACCTTATTCGATGCTCAGAAATAGCGATTTCATTCAAATATCGATAGCTGTTTTTAATCAGAGATTCGATATGCGGATTATTATAATTTTTTTATGTATATATAAAACTATCGAAAATGCACAAAGTAACGGTGTGGACCGCACACAAACAATTTATTTTATAATTTGTGTTAACAACCCATTCAAGAGTATTGTACAATAATTATCTTTAGTTATCAGAAGAAGGGAACGACTGTGGAGTGATATTTTATTGTGGGTGGGCTCGGCGTTTGAACTATATGAATGGTTGGAAAACCTCGGCACGGTGCCACTCCAATTGCGCAGCCACATCTCCAGCCTAAAGCTTTATGATTTATATAAACCACTGCACTGCATTCACACACACGCGCCACGGTATGCTGAAAACACAAAGCAGCCTCGTCGAGCACCGGGCGTTCGCTATTCTAATCCTAAAAACGAGATGTTAGATTTTTTTTTCTCTCTTTTTTTTTTTTCTTGGCGAAACATCTTTACTCCATCACAAACAGCGGGTCTAGCCCGTGCGTTTTTACGAGCGTCCGAGTGTGTGTAGAATCCATCTGAACGCTCGTATCCTCCGCTAGAGTTTTCAACTTTCAAGAAAGTTTCGACGAAAAGGAAAAGGAAACTTGGAGAGAGAGAGAAGAGGAAAAGCGCTGCTCGGAGCGCCTGAAAAGTCCCAGACAGGCGTCTAAGCTCTCAGACTCTGTCCATCTCAGAAAGATCCCTCTCCTCCACTCTTACCTTAATAGGTTGTTCCCGTCCTTTTGCGCAATTTTTCAGTGGCGCCCGACCATATTCAAATATGAACCCACTGGTCGTCTGATTAATTCCAGCCCCCCGGTAATGTTGCGGAAGACCGAGAACAGTTTTTTCGCCGGATGGTTGTTTTTTATGCCTGTCTAAAATTTTGGGAATGTAAGTCCCGACCCACTACTGCCTTGAGAGGAAGCGTGGTAATGTTGTGTGTGGGTGGTTTGTGTGTGTGTGTGTGTGCATGTGTGTGTCACTGGCCCTGCCTTCATTACAGCACCCAAAGCAGGATATTTGTCCCGAGAAGATAAGACACCAAAACAATAGTGTTTCTTTCCTTTGTACATGTTTTTGCCTGGAAATATTTACAGAACGCCTTTCCAGCTCTTTACATTTGTTGCGCTTTTTCCGACAATAAAGTAACCTACGCGATTTGGCAGAAGCATCAATGCATCGAATGTATGTTAAAAATAATAACAAATCTCAAATAGCCTAACAAATTAGATTAAGCTGATAAAAAAATATAATAAAAAATACCAACTACATCTGGTTGACTTTTTACATGAATGCAGGTTTATACGAGATCGAATAAACATATAAACTATAAAATTGTGTAATAATATTAGGATCGGTGTTCCGCTATAAAGGAAAGCACGAACTGGATCTACCTATGGTGAAGTGAAGAATGTGACGAGTCTGTCCGAACTGCAAAAACGGGTTTCCATTAATAACCCGCAGCGCCGAGTCTGTCTGCTCCACACGTGTGCGCACCTCTGACTGCACATGAACAGCATATCTCCTGCAAGGCTGTATGGACCATATAGAGAGGCTGATACCTCCTGTGTGCTTGCTGGTCGACATATTTAATATCTTCATGGGAAATTAGTGGAATCGTCTCTATTCTAGACTACATTTACTGTACATTAAATATTTAGGCTACTTTCGTCCTGGAAAAGAACTCTTAACATTATTTATCACGATAAAAACACGGAGTTTTGCAGTGTCAAACAAATCTTTTTTGCACCAATACTATATGGTAATAATTCCATTATATTCTTTTGTGTACCTTGTTTGTCATTCCCTTTTCCAAATGCACAGTCAGTCTCCACCCCCTACGCTATTTCCCCCCGGTGCGCTCTATTACACAGCGCACTCCAGACGCTCAGCCAGCCCAAAATGTGACCAAACACCCGGATCATGAGACCCCCTGACCGAGAGGGCCATGCCTAGGGGAGTGAGACTGAGTCTGCGCTGGCTGGCACGGTTTGTGACATGGGGGTCTAGAGGGGGGAGGCCCCCTCGAGAGCGCCACATCTGGATCCTGCTAGGGGTCAAGGCTTCTCCTGCCTGAGGCCTGCACAGTAATTAACGGAGACACCTTGTTTAACCATTTCGAGTCAGGGCCCCTCTCTCGTGCACAAAACAACACTGGTTTTTATTTCATTCAAATAAACGGCGTTGGCATATATTAATCAGTATCTGTGTTCTGCATTCTTGGGGAAGGTGGAGTAAGGTGACAAAGCAGAAAGATTGAAATTGGGTTTTGGTTCCAACTAACAATTTACCCACTATTATTTATGGCCGAGTAATACTTGGATCATCACATCAGTTTTTTGGGGGGGGACATTTGCATGCAGGTTGCAGTGGAAGGGTGGACATCATTTTCACAGAGTGTGGGACTTGACAGCTGAAACATATGTTTCCCTAGAGGGGACGCATAGACTCCACCATTCTTTTAATTAAAACCCCATTATCTCTGAGCGCATGACGAGACGGAGATCTGGCGGAGAGGGGTCACTAATGACAGTATAATTATGTTTTATGTTCTCCACTTCGATTATTATAAATGAGACGTCTCTTTGCTTGAGACTAAACTATATATCAGATAAATAGTGAACACAAGCGTTTCATTCAAAATTACATTGGTGGATTGAAGCAAAGCATTGATAGAGTAGATCGGTATGATATTACTTGTTTGATGACAACACTTCAGACATCATCTGCTTATCTAAACCAAGGCTGTTTTCAGATACAGTGCGTTTTCAACTCTCAACATGTAATGGTAACTTGTCCAGAGAAAAAAAAAGTTTTATTTATGGAGCAAACATCTTCGTGAGGTGCATCATTAAACCTAGAAAATCAGCCTCTTTTTGCCTCTCTTGTCAACTGGGCCCCGGCATTATGAGTCTAGCGGTACAACATTTTTGGGGAAGGCCACATAAACAGATGCATGTTGGTTTACTGTAGTGAGCCCCAGAACATCTGGCCGACGCTGGCTTGAACAGCCGGCATTTCTCCCCACCACTGACCTGCTGAAGCCAGTGTGCCCAACGCACTGGGAAAACCCTGAAGTGCCGGAGTAAGACTAACCCAGAGTGAGACCAGAGGCTTCCTCAACTTTAAAAGGAAGAAAGAAGCTGAACAAACGTGTGGAAACAACATGGTAAAGTGACTTTCGCCAGACAATTGCTTAATAGGCTACTAAAGTCTACAAGTTTAGACCTATTTTATATATCTATGTTTACCAAGATGTAGACCAATTTTGCTATCTATCTATCTATCTATCTATCTATCTATCTATCTATCTATCTATCTATCTATCTATCTAGCTAGCTAGCTATGGTTTTGCGAAAAATATTGGAGCAAGGCTGTCATGTTTCTCAAGACCGTCACGCGCGAAGAATGATACGAACTTCGAAAAATAGAGACTTCAGCACACAACAGCAAACTGTCTGGCCTCCTGCTCCGGGCCATAATTAATTTTACATTTATTTTTATTGGAAAGCCCCAGTCTCGCCCGGGCTTAACCAAACACAAACCTTAACCCGTGGCTTCGCCTGAATGAAGCTGGATATTTCTCCGAAACTGTCCTTTCTTGAGGCGTGCTGAGGTAAATCCCCTTTCCCGCTCAAATTCTTCCCGCCAGCAACAAAACCCAAATATGACCAAAGTTTATCTGCGCGAATTAAAGAGGGGGAGGGGCACATACTTGTGGACACATTTCTGGAACATATTTGACAGATTTGACCAAAACAAAAACTTGGGTTTGGTTGTATTAGAAGAATGCTCTAATACAGACTCACCCCATGAGTGTTTAAAAATAAGAATAAGTTCAAAAATCATAAAATATAATAACAAAAATATATTCCCAGAGACTTCTATTGCTCCATTTTATTGTTGTTTATACGTGGCCCAACTCCATGCTGCCACGCAGCGCACTATTTATTATTCAGTCTGTGGAGAGAAAGCTGGATTTCAAAAAGAAGGTTTTCCCTCAACATTCCTGCGCTGCTAATGTCTCGAAACAAATCGAGGACTGTTCGTGGGACTGTGAAACGCAGCCCCTCTGTGGAGGAACACAAACTATAGCGTCTGCATGAAAAGCTCCCTTATGCAAGGGGGCAATAAGTCTCCATAACATAACAACTCGGCTCTGGAAAGTATGCTGATTGTAAAGATATAATGAATGACTTTAGCAGGCACAATACTTCATTTTCATGTCTCTGTCTGTGCGCTGGGCACTAAGCCTTTCGATACATTAAAGTTATTGCTGTGGCACTTCGCCATAAATAACCATCCAAATATGCCAATGTACCTTTCAGCCTCTAAAAGAACGAACAGTGATAATAGCCTACAACATACCTTTCGTGAAGAAGTAGACTATATAAAGTGAGCAATTCAGTAGAAGTGGCACAATCAATGTGGGCTTATACAGTAGACCCCAAACCCATCTGTAGAGATTCCATAAACAGTTCAAGTTCTCTATGGAAACTTCCCTATGCATGGTTGGTCGAACTTAGTTCATGCAAAAACAGATGTCTGCCATTTGCAATGTTTACATTCTCAAAGACAATGTCAAGAGAAAGAGATAGAGAGAGAGAGAGAAAAGCACCATGTCGAATTCAATAATGTGCAATAAGTAACATTTGTGAAGGTCAGAGATGGCCTGTCACTTCGTTCAATGGCCAGATCACATTTAAATTAAGACTAAGCTAGACAGACAGTGTACAGTCGCCCAGATGTGTTGTAAACCAATTAAATCATTCCTCAAACTAAATATCCTTCATACTGTATCATCCATTTTATTAAGTCAAATATGGCGAGAGGTGAATCCGGAAAACCACGTTTAAACAAGCCATTTACATCAGTCATAAATTAAACTGGGAAGAGGAAAAAGGCAATTTAGAATGTCCAGTCATGTTTCCTCCGACATTACCTGCTCGTAGTGACGATGTTGTCTTACCTTGACGTAAGACGACGTGTCGGGGACGGTCTGAAACATTGTCATTGGACAGAGAGCCCAGAAATGTGTGATGTTCACTTCACGGCCCCTTCAAAAAAACACACAAAAAATCCACAGGTCACCTCAGAGGAAGCTGGAGTCTACCCAGTGCAAAACTAATAAATAAATAGGCCTAAGTTAAACGTCTATAATAATAATAATAATAATAATAATCATCATCATCATAGATAAAGAGCTACTTTAACAGAATTGTTTCTTAATTCTGACTTAATTACGGCCGCCGCCCCAAGGCAACTGTCCCAAATTAAGCTCCGAAAATTAGCTTTAATTCTGTTTAATTCTGCTAAATTCCGACACATTTTAAAGAGCAACGAAGTCATCGATTATCTTTTAGCCATCCATTAATTCCCATCTCTCACAAATCAGCACGAAACCATTTTATTTATGTATTTCTCTGAATTACACGCACTCTCCTCCGTGAACATATTTCCTTTCGCAAAGCCAGTTCTTCTCAAAATTGATTTCCGTCTCAGATTCTACGAAATGCATTTCTTCATGCCCTACAGTGATATTTTCCTTTAGAAAAAAAGAGAAGCTCGTTTATCGGCATTCTCTGTGTTTACCTTCCCTCCAGAGGTTTAAAATCCGTTTTTTTATTATTATTATTATTATGACTGACAGGCCTCCATTTCCTTCAGTATTATAAGGAAAAGGTTGGCAAGTTACGAGTGGAATAATAATAATAATAATAGTAATAATAATACCTTTCATATTTGATATCAGTTAGCCTATATGTTTTTGCATTTCTCTGTCCATTCCTTCATCTTTCGTTTTTGAATGTGTTTATAAGATAAGGCTATATTAGATAAGTCTAGGCCCAGCCCCCTTCACGTTCAGAGCAGCCACATATTGAAACACTTTCCGTTTTAATAAGTGTAGCTTACAAAGTCTCGGGTGAAAGGGCACTTTGGGGACGGTGTCTTTCGCCTTTCCTTGGCCGTGCAATCACAGAGCAGGCTGGCACTAGCATTATTTAACATTCCACAGCAGTTCAGCAGCACTATGAAAATAACTGATGGCTATATAAAAAACACAGCAACATCAGAACTGTATTTCTCGCAAACCGCCCTGATTTGTGCACTGACCACTGACAAGTCTTAACGTTTATTTATCCTTCTTTAAAGGCCATAGGCTGATCATTAAATAAGGATTTATCAGAACAGCGGAGGGATGACGAGTTGTCTGTTGCATCCTGATGTAGGCTAAATAATAAAGAAAACGTTTTAGTTGCAATTTTTTTTTTACCAAAAGGCTTTCTCAAGCAGTTTACTTTCCCGAACAATCACTGCAAAAACATTCATTATTCATGCATCATGTAGCTATAAAATAATCTTTGCTTCAGTCCACTTGTTACACTAATTTATTTTTGATTCAAGTTTTTAGTGTCAATACGAATTTCTTCACCGCTAATTCAATTGAAAGTGATTTGATTTATGAATGCAGGTTGTCACTTTGGTTTCACTTACAATTGCAATTCAACTTTTCAGTTGTGTTGGGTTGTAACTGCATATAACTGATGAGAACTTATTTTAAATCAATCTGTGCATAAAGCATCAAGATACATAGTTGCCTACGTGTTTACACACTTCACACTTCAGCATAACAATAAAGGAAGAACGTCGGACGCACACGTAAGTGCAACACGGTAATAAAGGAAATTAAAGTGCTTTCGTCAGTTGTCTGCCATCGCGATAGAGAATTATATGTTGTCATGTCGATACCTGAACATACTGACCGTGATGAATAAATCAGGAGTCTTATAATTCGCTCGATTTATATTCGCAGCGTCAGACCTCGGGCTCCTGCGGGCGAGAGCTGGGCTCGCCTCATAAACTTTCCCAAATGCATCCAATTTCTAAACGGTAAAAGTGCATAGAATTCCGCATCTGTGGCCAATTAAGTGAGTGGAGGCTCAACAGGACTGTTAAGTAACTGCATCGTCTCTCCTCCAAAGAGGACCAAGAGCGTCTGTGTTTCATTTGAAGCGTCTTACGTGTACGTGTTATCCAGCAAATAGCGTCTTTCTCGACTGTCAACACATTGGAAACGAGCAACGAAGCGACATACCAAAGTGGACAAACTCAAATCATTCGCCTATTAAAAGTAGTTTCACGTGCATGTGTTTTTATCCCGGAAAAAAAAAACGAAACGATGATTGCAGAGCGGCAAAAACGATCTGGTCAAACTAAAATCAGAAAGAACTCATGCTCAACTTTTGCAGCGCTTAACCTCAAACACAGAATATACTCACCTGTCTCGTCTCTGTCACTGGGTATTTGTCTTTGAGCATTTTCTATTGCTTCCGTGTAGCGTAATTTTAGGTTAGGTGCCCGTCTGATTTTTTGTTGTCTCATGAGAAGTGATTGGTCATGGATAAGTGTGAGTTATTGTTGAGGTCTTTCCGTTCACGCTCGGGATTCTGAGGGGAGCGGCTGAGAGGAGGAGAGGATGAATGGGGAACGTGAGATGGGAGAGCAGCGGCTCGCTGGCCGATGAGCCAATGAGGAAGCACGAGCTCCCCCTGAACATCCACTGAACCGTGAAATAAGGGAAATCTGACTGAAATGAGCACAGCACCATAAAAGAGGGAACGCAGGTGAGGGGGCAGGGGGGCAGGGGGGCCACCCCCGCCGACCCCAGAGGAATGTCAACGTCAATGAGTATGGACACTATCCTCACCTATTCCGCATCTCCGTAAACATTCGTATATTCTATGTCTTTTGACACTGCGCTTTCAGATTTCCTTGCGTATTATTTCGTTCACAATTCATCGCTGTACTAAGAGGTTGGTTAGCAGACTAACTTTGCTCACCGAGTCCATCCTTTTTCGTCACCGAGGAACACAACACCAAAAACTACACAGTTACGACCCTCCAAATTCACGTTGTCATTGAATAGAACTTTCGTGCTTTGAAAGCTCTGTGTTCTTTTATCCTTCGTCGTATTTTTTTTTTTCCTGCTTTATTTTTTTTTTTTCCCCATATAGTGTACATCCAATAGCTCGGGATTTTATGTAGCCCCCAAATCATATTATATTTTTATTTTTCTCGCCAGAAGTGCTTCCTGGAGTCCTCCATTGCCCCACCCCCTCGAGTTCGTTAGCCAGGATGTAGCTTGTGCGGGCGTTGAACTCGCCTAGTTTTTTGGTGTTCCTGATCACCTCCAGCGCTTAGTATTGACCCACTGAGGAGATGTGTAGTTGTACTCGGATTTCCGTTCTTTTTATGGTGTGAGCCCTTTTTTCAGTAGCTTTCTCATGCTTTTTTCTTGCTACTTCATTGAGCTTCCTTACCTTGTTTTTTTCCGAGTCCGTTGAGAATCCCGTTTAGCGGATGAGCGTTTTGGACTGATAGTGTTGTGCAGAGAGAGTTAGGTCCGACCCCCCCGGCAGGTGGTTTTGACAAGTAAGGAGTCGTGCCGGAGTAAGGCGACTGACAGCTGCGGAGTGTTTCGGGTGAATGCACTGGTTCTGATTTTAGGATATGAGTAGTTTTCTTTGTTGTTGGGAGGGGGAATATGTTGAGCTACCTGATGCTGAGATGTCTCCAGATGTTTATTAGGTCTGAGCGTTTTTTAAACAATTGCTTAAAAGGCTTGATGACACTTTACATCGTGTTCATAATTACATTTACACATGTCCTGAGTGAACAACAAACATGCTTAATATAAATTGCTTGTGATTGCAATTTGCTAGCTATTGTAATCTATGTGCCCATGCTATTGTAATCAATTATTACACAATGGAAAATGTGCAACATGCAGGGTGCAGCAATAAAAAAAGTGTTACAATATCTTACAAAAAGATGTATATGCCTTTGCTAATGGATTTTTGTCAAACTATTTAGTTTGAGCTCATAGTCCCTAAACTACATTGATAAATGTGTTAAAAAAATAAATAAACAAAGCCAAAGGTAAAACAAAAAAAAAAAAAAAAAAAAAAAAAAAAAAAAATATTTTTCCCAGTAATCTCTGACATAAACAGAATAGCACGCCATGTTCCCGTAAGATCACATACATAAATTATTTTGAACAATAGCAGGAAACTGCCACCTTACCCAGACGAGAAACATATCTAAAGGCAACCGTCACTACTTTCAGTGGCTGGAAGTCATTTACAACATGTAAAAAGCTCAATTCTTACATTCTTTAACCAACATACAACAGTTTTATTTTCTACACTCTTATATGTTATTATTATTTCTTTTATTTCTCAGTGTATCCTGCCTGAGGAGCTCCTGGAATTTTTACAGAGTCCGAGACTAAGAAACACATCATTGGCTGGATGACGCACTTCCATCCAAATGCCTTTAGACAGGAGTGAGAAACAATAAACAGTGCGAGTGTTAGTTCTCAGCAACTGGTTGTTGTTCTTTTTTCTGTCCATTGTCTTGTTGCTTTAAAGTTGTTACTGTAATCAAGTTTAGTAATGAGTGAACTAAGAGATCTAGACAGACAAGTGTAAAATGAATGAAAAAAACAAAGATATTCAAGCATGATAAAAACTGTTCTCAACTGCAGTGGTCTACACTCTTGAAAATAAAAGTTAATTTGTGGTTCCATGAAGAACCGTTAACATCCATGGGACCTTTCCATTGGACAAAAGCTTCTTTATATTAAGAAAACGTTTCTTGAGATTAATAAAGGGGTCATATGATACTAAAAATAACATTATTTTGTGTATTTGGTGTAATGATATGTGTTTATGCGGTTTAAGGTAAAACAAAACACATTATTTTCCACATACTGTACATTATTGTTTCTCCTCTATGCCCTGCCTTACTGAAATATGTCAATTTTTACAAAGCTCATCGTTCTGAAAGCGAGTTTGTGCTCTGATTGGCCAGCTATCCAGTGTGTTGTGATTGGCCGATTTCCTCAAGCGTGTGACGGAAATGTTATGCCCCTTACCATACTGTGATGCCTGCGGCAATCACATGTGATGACCCCGGGCCGGACTCTGCTTCGTATATTGATCGACAGAGGGAAGTTGAAGTATTTCCTCAGCGGGGGGGGGGGGGGGGAACCAGCACGGATCAGCTCTAGGCATGACGAAGCGATATGTCCAACATTTTGGAAGGCCAGGACCCAGACAAGTAGTTCACCTTCACAACGAATCACACAGTGCCTTCACGACATGGCGTCAACAATACTACAGCGAGAATAAAAGTTACACCTTCTTTCTTTGCGTGAACATTTGGGCGGCGTTATGCAAATCTTCCTACATAGTGATGTAGACATGTGGGGGCGTGTTAGAACGAGTCGTTTTAGGTAGGTGTGGCTGACTCTTAACTTTTATAAAGAATATATCTTTGGATTTGAGACTTTAGTCTTTGCAACTTTACAGATCTTCTTTATGCACCAAGAGCTTGTAACACTCCAAAGAGAAAGGAACAATTGTAATCGCATCATATGACCCCTTTAAAATGTCCTTCACACTAAGAAAGCAATGGTTATTTTAAGAACTTTTCACTGAAAGGTTCTATGAGGAAACCAAAATGGCTCTTCTATGGCATCATTGCGAATACCCCCCCTTTGAAACACTTATTTTTACAAGTGTATGTCCAGTCTTGACAAACTCAAGCTGACTAACAACAGTGAAACTAGACTCAAAACTCTTGTGTTACATTTGAATGAGTTCACATGAGTTCATATTTTATGCATCACTTGGTTTCACTATAGTGTTTTTAGAATTTTTCAGGACTGAATGATGTTTTAGTAATCAAAGGTTAGAGGGATCAGAACTGCACTCAAGGATTTGAACCATATCAGTCTCCATAAAACAGTTAAAACCGTAACTCTCTCTCATGGGATCTGGCATCTCACGAGCCGAATTCCTGCGTCCCATCTATGATCAGCCCCCGTGGCTGGTGTTAGCGTTAGAGACTTATCTCAAAGGTCCAGCTCCAGCTCCTGGGACCTCTCTAATATCTGGCTATTTAGGAATATGCAGAAACATACAGACGTGTCTGATTACATCGAGTATAAGGCCTGGGTCCTCCAGCGTAATGCCTTATTTATTTAACTGGAGGAGCAAGAGAGCAGCAGAGATGAAGATAGCTCATTTTCCACATCTCTCCATGTTCTCAAGGGGGACGCGTAAATGAGATGCCGGCACCAGTGAAGGCAGGGCAACTCTTTTCACGCTAACCCCGTCAAAGCCCACACGCAACAGGATATACCCAAGGGCTTTACTTAACTGAAGCACAATCAGGCTCATTCGTACTTAAACGCCAGTAATGTCAGCACAGGAGAATGGAAGATGCCCTGCAAAAATCGTGTGACTCATAATCTCATATATACCTACTCCCTTAGCCCTCATTAAACTACATAGAGGATAGTTATGAACACCTGGAGAAGGTTGTCCGTTTTTTCCTGTCCTCATTCACGAAGCCTCGCATGTATTTTCTGAGTGTGAACTCTTTAGATTCATGGTTTGTAATATGAATTTCACAGACAGGTGAAACCGGATCTGGAAATGCATCTTTATGCAAACAGCAGACCACTCAGGCATGCCATTAGAATTTGCAAAGGGGAAATTAAACCGCTGTGGTTGACTTATAAGAGAGCATTTATAAAGGTAAAGCATTGCCAGTGAAAGTGCTGAACTTCTAATAAGACACCAATCATCACGGCTGTTAGCTCCATCCAAACGAAGCAATAGATGACCTCTCAGTACTGCCATACATCTGGTTTAATCAGACCCCATGTTGGCTTTCAGACAGAAGTTAGACTTACAGAGTGCGAAGAAATGATTGCCAACTATGAAGTGAGACAACTAAATTGCATAGTAGATCACATCCTTACATGCCATCTACAGACTTTAGGGATTTTAGTTACTGAATAATGTCCATTATGCTCAGAAGAAATTCTCTCTTTAAGGCTGTGAATTATGGCTTTTCAGCTCATAAATAGGACTCGTTCTTTTTGGAAATCTGCCTCTACTGGTCACGCAAATTCACCGACAAGAATGGGCTCTTAAGAGCCGTTTGGCACCTGGTTGCCCTAATTTACATCATTTCATTTTCAATCATTTTATTGCATCGTATCCAATGCAGACTGAAAACTAGTGATAGATGCTTTCGAAACCCTGCTTTGTGAAGCTTCAAAACCTTTTACGAATCATTTGTTTCCAATCAGTGCTACGGAGCATGTGTCAAACTGCCAAAGTTGTACGATTTCAGTAAACTAGTTTTGAAATTTCAGTGGTTCACCACAAGGGACAGTCTCTGTGAACCAGTGTCTATATAGTTTTTACCTGAGTTTGGTTTGATTTGTTAAGTAAGTTAGATATTTTAATGACTTGTTTGTATAATATAAGAGCAAGAGTTGTAGTTATTGGTTTCATATTGGCCTGAATAACCAAGCTATACAAATAAGCTCTACAATTTAATAAACTATGCGCTTTACATTTAATGGTATTGAATGATTTGTTAATTGCATTTAATAGATTACACTTTCAGTAAACATTTGCATTTGGTTTGTAAAAGGTGCTTTTACGCATGTTTGAGCAGAGTTGTCATTGCATTTACACCATTCAGACCAGTAGGTGTCACCAGCGGGTGGCATTTCAAGAACTTCGAAAAAGTGAACCATTTTGCGAACTATGCAGCTGGTTGAGAAGCCCAACATATACTGATGTTCTGATACGAATGCTAGCATCTGCATACAGCTGAATGCACAGCCTTTCAGAGTATACTCCATTTGATAGCATGCATCATGATCACTCGCTCGACACATGCGCACTAAAAATGTCATCCTTGTTCAGCGTCTGCATTATTTCTCTTCAGAATTTATCAACGATAAAACTGTCTTTTGTACTTTTCACAGATTTGCATATCATTATTTTTTCAGGGGCTATATATACTTCTTTTGTCCGTTGAAGTCAGTGCACACATGCACGAGTGATTTGAGCGGAAGTTATGTCACATGCACTGTTACACTTAGTGTTTGCATAAAAAACTAATTATACTTTGTGTAGGGATCATTTAAATAAAGATGGCATTAATCTAAAATCAACATTTTAAGCCAGACCTAGTACTAAGTCACAATTATTATTAATCTGTTCTCATTTAATTCTCTAACTCTCAGTGAAACTCTAGGGTATTAATCTTAACATTTAAGACTAGCCAGGAGAAATAAAGCCATGTGGATGAAAAAAATAAAAAATAAAATAAAAAAAATCCTGTTTTGAGTGGACAACATACAGCAAGTCAAGGCATATGACTGCACACCTCGTCTAAGAAAATTTAAAATCTTCTCCCCTCAATAAATCCTCTGACCACTCATCATTCAACAGGCTTTTAGCAGGCCTTTAAAGAAAAGCAGCAACTGAAATGAATACGCTGTCACCTCTCATTTCTGTCCACAGCCCGGCCCTGTGAGAGAGCGTGTTGTTCCCGGGGAAGTGGGACAGGACTCTCAGGTTTACCATGCCATGCTCTTTAACTCAAGCATTCGCTTTGAGGGCCCCTCTCCATTCCCCTAAACCCCCTCCAGACGTGTCTGACAGCCTGAACTCGAAGTGAGCCGCTCACCAGACTAAAAAACTCATTCATCTGTGGCTCCGACGGTCAAATCTGGATCCAATAAAGCAGGATACTATTGATCCCTCGTCTCACTGAAACTTACTGCAGTGGTTCTTCACCACTAGGGGGTTCGTTGAGCCAAGATTAGGGCAAGAAAATGAGAATGAAAGACATAATTGTGCAGTCAGCTACATTTAGTTTATGTGTGAGGTGTATGCAAATGGATTTGTATGTCATGTTCTAGAAAATATTGGGTAGAATGGGCACAGTTGACAAACCATCAACCACCTTCTAATACACATATCAAACCGATCCATGTCTTAAGATTTTGAAAATTGAAAAACCAAAGAAAAAAAAATGGTGCATCATGTGACTAATGTTAATTCCTTTGCTACAAAGGATCAATAGATCATTCAAAACAGATCAACCGGCTCATATATGAATTTTATATATGAATTTAATATGAATTTATTTCACGACACTACACAAACACACACACACCACACACACACCCACACAACACACAAAGTAAATTTTTCCAAAATGGTGGGTGTGTGTTTGTATAATTTACAGTTTTACCATAGACAATGCTAAAAAAAATATATGTGTATATATAAATATACAGTATATATATATAGGCTGTCAAATGATTAATCATGATTAATCGCATCCAATATAAAAGTTTTTGTTTACATTATATATGTATGTGTACTGTGTTTATTTATTATGTATATATAATACACACACACATGCATGTATATATATTGAAAATATTTACATGTATATACATTTATATATTTACCTTATTATATTTTGTATTTTATATATAGAATATATATATATATATATATATATATATTTATATAATTTATATTATATATTAATATATTTAATATATAAACATAACACGTTTTTCTTAAATATATACAGGCATGTGTGTGTGTTTATATGTACATAATAAATATAAACAGTACACACTCATATATTATGTAAAAAAAAAACTTGATCTTTTGAGATGCGTTAACAGATTAATCATTTGACAGCCACATTCTGCACCCACTGCCTCTCAGAAAAGGCCTTTTTCATCCAAAAACAAAATTTTTTTGGGGGGGAAACACCCCCAGGGGAAAATGGCACATCGGGATATGCAACTGCGACAGTTGTGCCCCCACCCCATGGATTTATTAGTTGCAAGACTTTCATTTTTTTTTTTGCAAGGCACATTATAAGTCTAATGTGTTTGTGTGTACCATTGGGCCTTCTTGGGAGGCACAAAATGAACCCCTCCCTCTCTCCTGCTCCCTGGGGCAACAAACAAACGTATAAAACGGGAAACAGACCTAGCCACATTCAAGCGCTCTGTTTGCCCGTTGAGTGAGATGGTTTACTGATTATTTAGTGTGAGAAATACCTAAAAAGAAATGATTTGATGCACATATGCCATGGGACGCCTGTCTGAAAGGATGAAGCCAGCTTTAAAAGGGAGACAGGGAGCTGGTCTAAAACTGTGCATGTGTGACTGACTGCAGGGGCACTGCTCTAAACGCCCTGGCAAAAACCACAGCATTCTTCAACATTCTTCCTCATCCTTAAAGAGACAGAACATTTTCTGTGGTTATGTGCCAAACACACTCACACACATCACATTAGAATAACATGTCTACATGCTGATGGTGCTGCATGTCTGTGAAACATATGCACATATGCGTAACCCTTATTTATTCAATCACTGTGTTTGGATTATGGTTCAAAGTTAAGCATTAGCCTTTCTTTGTCTTCCATGACTATCTCAAAGTTAGAGTCTTCAGAAGACATTAACTAACGCAATAATTTCCACTGACTGATAGAGGGCAGAGTTGAGCTATGGAAGAGCCCAGAATATACAGTATGTAAGCATCAGTGTCTTTCAAAGCATACTTTGCAGGTTCCATTTGTTAACATTAGTTATCTGCATTAGTTGACATGAACTAATTAATTACTCCTACAGCATTTATTAATCTTAATGTTATTTTTTTTTACGATCAAAAGTTGTGAACTAACATTAACATTTTTATTAACTAACACTAACAAAGATTAATAAAAGCTTTAAAATGATTGTTAGTTGATGCTTTAAGTAGTGTTTGCAAATGAGACCTTATTGTAAAGTGTTACCACAAATAATTATATATATATCACTTGTCCATTGTATATTGAAATTGCTGTAGCACTGATAAAAACAAATATATTTTTTAATTTGGTAAATTTTCTAATCATCTTTAAAATTATTCTAATTTAACACTTTGTAGTAACATCCAATAATAAAGTAATACAAAAATAAATGTTTCTGATGTTGCTGTTTTTTTCTTCTTCAAGGATTACCATAAAATGCTCATAATAAATGCCAATGTACTAGGTCACATTTTTGACACTGTTAAGTTGTTTCTAGGTGTTTTTCACAAGCTCTGACTCACACACTTGACAACATCTCTAATTGAGGGAGCTCATAAGCACAAACACACAGACATGTAGAGCCAGCCAAAGACACAAAAATATATCTAGAGGCAAAGACAAACACAAGCATGCTGCACCCACACAATCACATGCAAACGTGTTCTCACAGCCCCCCCAGCCACACTGACACATATTCCCTCACATCAACACCTGTATCTTCATCTATCTTTCACCTATATCTTAAGTAACTCGTGTCGCAGTATATCGAGATTCTCTGCAATAAAATTCTTCTGCTAAAATTTGTGCCCTTGATTTTAAATCTTCACTCATGCGCTGAATATTAAACTGAGAATATTTTACTATGGAAAAAGTGATGTGCTTTAAACTGAAGACTCTGTCATCACCTTCCCACCCTCGTATTGCTTGATGACTTTCCTGGAACACAAAGCTAGTTATTATCAAAATGTCACAGCTGAATGAAAATACAGTAATCACTGGCAGTCAAATTTAGCTGCAAAAAAATTTATGCAAGACACCTCTGCTGCTATTTCCTTCCAAAGTTATCATCTAATTCCATCATATACATTTTAAATAAATGAGTATTAGCAGGCAGCAAGAGGCAGATAACGTGGGCAGAGGTGAAGAAGTCTTTGGGACGAGAGGCTTTCCTGCCTATTTTGAATGTGGGGGCGCTGATTTGAGCTCAGATTAAACGTAGGACAGGAATCAAGTATGTTCACAAGACTGCTGATGACAGCAAAGAAGGGTTTTAATCACCAGCAAAGAGAAAGAGAGGTAGAATGAAAGAGATCAGACTCATCAGAGAACATCAGACTTCAGGATAGACGCTACATCCTTAAACAACGTCTATAAATAGTCCTGTTGTTTTGTGGTATGTAGTGTAGTTTATGTGTGTGTGGTCATGCTATTGTCTGTTTGGATGTACATAATAAGCACGCTAGCATTAGAATGTGTGTGTTGTGAGAATCTGGGAGTTCTTCCATTTTAGAGTGCAGTTTGATGGGAACGTGGGCTGATTATTTATGTGGCTGTAATCTAAACCCCCTTCAGCTGCACCCAGATCTTCTCCATCTCCCTGCAGTCAGCCATCAATTTATATGCGGAAACAGCAAATACAGCTTCAAGATGGTCTGCAGGTTATGATACAGCCTTACATGAGCTTGAACACCTGAAAGGCATTGTGGGAACTGCCTTGGTGAACTCTGCACACCACAGATTTGGGACCAGCTTTGGGCCTAAGATTGTTATTCAGAAAGGTTATATAACTCAATATGCTGTAGGGGTTATTATAGAACAATTCTTTAAAGGTGGGGTAAATCATTTCTGGTAGCCAATGTTAACATTTCAAATCACCAAAACAAACACGCCCCTACCCCAAAAGGGTCTCGCCCCTATTTTGATAGCTCCGTCCCACACATACGTTCACAACCCAGGCAACGATTAATTCTGTGAAACAAAGCTAAACCAATGTTACACTGTGTCAACACCAGAAGCAAGTGGCATGACAAAATACTATAGAACTCATTATAATCAGTGATGCTGTCTACACTGGGTGCGGCGTGACACGACAAATCCCGAAAGAAATGCCCCCCCAATTATACATGCAGACATGAAATTTTAAACAGCAAATTAGTCATTCAGAGAACAAATTTTATTTTTGAACATGAAAAATTTACAGAGAGAGCGAGGTCCGGACCTCGGTGACCTCATAGCTGGCTGATACACAGCCATAACACTTTTGCAAGGGTGATGTATCGCTTAAATTAACAAGTATGAAAATAAATACAAGTATTTGGTTTATATATGGTGTAAAATAAATATCACACTTGTGAGGCCATGTTATATGAGGAATGACCTTCAAAATATCTGTCCAAGCCTCCTTCACTAAATTCGTAAACGTCAAACTAAAGCAATGAGAGCATGGGTCGTTTTTGAAAAGGCAAAACGATTTTTGATAATTTTTTATACAACCATTCAATAAATAGAATGTTAATGTTGAGTAACTTTCATTTTAAAGGCAATATTGCAGTTACTTTGTTTTCGCTTCGCCAATGATAGTTCCAAACAAATCTGCAGGAGCAACGGTAGTGTTTTGTTCGTGAATGATTCCGTGTTTTTGAACAAAACGGTTACATAAATCAAAGACTCACTCGTATGAGTAACTTGTTTCGTTCCTAAATGAATAAAAGTTTTGAATTAATCATTTGAATGAATGAGTCAAAGACTCACTCAGAAAGACAGCCATTTATCGCCACCTTCTGGCGTAATGACACAACTTGCAGAAGAGTCACAAAAATCTCTACCACTAATATACAGAGTATAGGGGTTTAGTCCATTCATGGTGATCATTCCTATATAATGTTTCCTTCTAAAGCTGTTCACACTACAGCGACTTTTGTCGCTGCATGTCGCCAGGGGCTGGCGATGAGGTTGCTAGTGGGCGTTCTCAGTACTGGTTGCCTTGACAGCGAATCAGGTTTCCGCTCCTCTTAAATACAAACATTTTGGCGGAACAAAGGGAAGCTCCTTAAATATAATATACATATAATCTAAATCTATATTAAATCCGTACATACAAACAAAAATTAATGAGAAACAGAGCCTACTTTTTTCCATTGCGTATGTTTATCTACGGCTGAGAGGAGAATGATCACATGAGCTCTAACATCTTCTTTCCTATTGGCTGTCGCTCTCGAAAGTCGCTCTTCATTTGCATAAAGTTGAAGGATTCTAACTTTGTCGCTGGACACGCCCCATCCGGTCGCCATCGCAGTGCTGGTACCGGAAAATCGCAGGCTCTCCAAGGAATGGGATCGTTGTCGCTGTTGTTCGCTTGTAGTGTGAACAGGGCTTGGCTGACGAAGACTTTTCCTTCTGGAACAAAACTGTCATTGGGAACGGGCATTTTAAAGTATTAGTATTTTAATGAAAAATTCAGAATAGAACGATTCATACAGCGTCATTAGATTTTCTTTTCACACATGTTAACAGTCTGTCGGGAAACACACACACAGCAGGCGGAGTGGGTGAAGAGGGGATATAAACAGTACCAGTGAAAAGTCCCATTGCTGTTGGACACTTGGAATGCTGCTCGACCAATCAGATTCGAGGACCGGAACTAATGGAGTGTTCGCGTCATGTCGGAATTCCTGTAGGAAAGGAGAGTTGGAGCTCTTAGAAAATTCCAAGTTTCCAAGTTGTAATTATGAGTTATATACGAGGGATTGTCAGAACTCAATTATGGTAAAGTTTTTGCACAAATGCCAAAAATCAGTTATAGCTCAAGCCAGCTCTGATCTTATGAAAAGTGACTGTTTAGTAAATTTGATGTCAAGCAAAATAAAAAAATGGTATTGGTTTTTTAAAACCCCCCGAGTAGTAAATAAGAATGTAAAGTTTTGGAACAGTTTGTCTTTTATCCTTTTGGTGACTTCCTAATTTGCCATGAAAGCTGTGCTATAAACAGAGACCATGACAGCTGGAGTCACTCAACTCTTACCATAGCCCATCAGTACACACACGGAAACAGGCTGTTTTGAGGACATTTCTCTCAAAGGCCACACAAACACACAGAAGTGCACTAATATGGATCTGTATTTGGCACCTCCTCTTGTGAAAAGAGGAGTAATAACGAGCCAAAAAATATGAATAACAAAACTCTTCCCTCATCCAATACTTACTGTGTGTGTGTGTGTGTGTTTTAAATGTCAGATTTTGCACCACTAATGAAGAGTAGTTCTGTGCTGTTGGATGTTGAAGCTTGTTTGTATTGGCCCCGTCCCAGTATCTTATCAAGATTGAAAATTAATTTTTGCTTCATCGCTGGATTGCCCTCATTTTTAATCTTCTTTTCTTCCTTTCCAACAGGCAATCTGCTCCACTGGCACACATTAAACTCTGCTGTCATCCATCTCCATAAAGAGACACTCTGAGGTGAAACACCTGTAAAATGCAATAGTTGAAAACCCTGTGCAACAGAGCTGAGACAAGATGGTGTTAAATGTTGAACATTATAAACACATTTATTCAATTTGAAACTTAAAACCTTTATCATGGAAAATAAAAAGTAAGTAATAAACAAATAATACATAATAAGGTAAATGTCAGGATTGGACCTGTTCTGTCATGCGTTTCAGTTTCTGTTTTGCCTAATTTGGTCATGTTTCTGTCCTCGTTTAGTTTGATTATGTTCCATTTACCCTGTGTTTTTCCATGATTGACCGTGTTTTTTTTTTTTATGTAAGTCCTAGTATGTTTTTCAGTTGGGTGTTGTCGATTGGGTGTTTGGACGCGTGGCTGCAAACACAGGTTGGAATCGGGGCGAATGTAATAAACGCTTGGGCTTGAAGCAAAGTCGGTAATTTCTGTGAATGAATGTGTAGTGACAGAGATATTTAGTCATGAGAATGAGGGCAAAATCAAGGTTATTAATTATTATAATCCATGTAATTTATTAAACAGTATCTGTAGGAGAAGAGACAAAGAAAATATGTGGTATTTCAATGCCTATAACAGTTTATGGGGAAGTAAGTGTACTGCCTGAATGGAGAATACAGAAGTAGTGGAAGAAATGAATGAATGACAGAATGTTGTATGTTTGAATGAATGGTACAGGCAGCATATATTAATAGATATCTATAGATCTAGATATATATAACTAATACTACCTCCTTTATAGATTTGGAATTATGGCGACAGGAAAGAGTCTAGTAGTGGAAGTGGAAAGTGGAAACAAAATAATAAAAACAGGGTTTAGTTGTCATTTTTCCATTATGTAAGATTGAACCAGAAATACGACAGCAGCTAGACAGATATACTGTATATAATAAGTGGTGCTTTCAGAAAGCTAATGGGAGAAAAGGAAAAATTCCAAAACGGTGTAATGAAATGATAGTCTGCATATATGGATGGAATTCAACGACAAACAAAATAAAACGACTCCTTGAGCAGCACTTCTTATGCTAAGTGCTGTGCCAGACAGTTATTCAGCTATTAATAGCCAAAAGCAAAGAACCAAATTGTAACATGGTGAGAATAAAGGAATGTTCGAATGCATTCGGGATCGTAACAAAGACATTAAGGAAATACGGGGTTTTTAACACCCATTTAGGCACTTTGTAGAATATCGATATAAACGGAAGAAAGAAGAAAAGAAAAGAAAGTAAGGCAAGAAGGTAGCACGGAAACTTAAAAAAGATGCTGGAGACATTGTTGCTCAAACGGTTTGGAAGAGAAAAACTAAAATCTAGACAAATGTGGAAGAGGGTTAAGAAAGTGACGGTAACATACAAACCATCACATTATACTGTTTAGTGATTTAAACTCTGAAATATTAAGCTGGTTAATGGATATCTTGTAAGCTAATACGTTGGATTAAAAGAATGTGCTAAAGTCATAATGGCATCATCTAGTGAAATATATATAATTACGTATTATAATATATAACTATATATATATATATAATATAATATATATATAATATATTAATTTATATATAATATATTATATATATATAGATATATATGGAAAGAAGAAATTTTGAATGAAAATAATAACATATACCATAAGTCAAAAAAGATAATACATTCTATACTTAATACTATACTAGATTCTGTATTAGATGCTGAATTTACCATGTCAGAACTTAAAATAACAATCAAAAATACTGCATATTCTTCACCAGGTACTGATAACTTATGTTATGCAATGTTTAGAAAATTGCCTGATGGAATTCTAGAAAAATGTAGAACTTTAACAAGATATTGGATGAAGGAAAATTACCAAAGATATGGAAAAAAGCAATAATTCTTCCATTTGTTAAACCAGGAAAAGACTCAGGAAATGAACCAGGAAATTATAGGCCTATAGCTTTAACATCGCATCTAGGAAAGCTAATGGAAAATGTAGCTGTGACTCGATTAAACTATTTCTTAGAAAAGAAAAGATTACTTGGATAATACCAAACTGGTTTTAGGAATCTACTACTGATGCATTGGTTAAATTAAGCAACGAGATTAATGATAATGGTAGCTGTGTTTTCGGATATAGAAAAAGCATATGCTACCATGTGGAGGGAAGGATTACTAATTAAACTGGACAAAATGGGGATTGGTGGGAAAATGTATAACTATATATTGGATTTTCTTTCTCAACGTGTTTTTAGTGTTCGAGTAGGTGAAGAAAAAGAAGGAAAAGAAAGAACCTCGGAAGAACAGAAATAATTCACAGTTAGAAAAATTTTTTAACAGTAGAAAATGGAATTCCACAAGGAATTGTTATTTTTTACTAATAGGAAAATCAATGAAAACTACAAATTATGTCTTTATAGTCCGCCACTTGAAAGAGTTATAAAGTTTAAATATTTAGGAGTTTGGTTTGATGGAAAAACATACATGGAAATACTATATTAATCATGTTGAAACAAAATGTAAAAATGCCCTGAACTTGATGAGGATGATTACTGGACACAGTTGGGGAGCAGATAAACAGTCTTTAATGAATATTTATAAAGCTTTGATAAGAGCAAATATTGACACTGGAAGTATTGTGTGTATATAACACAGTATGCAACACTAGATTAGGAAAACTCAACAGAATCCAATATAGTGCATTAAGAATTGCAATAGGAGCCATGAGAACAACACCAACGAGTGCTTTATTGGTCGAAACATTAGTCTAAACCAATATGTTAACGACAGTTTAATGAATCTTAGATTTAGTGGGACTTCTAATCAGTAATCGCAATCCAGCTGCATCAATATTAAATGATTGTTGGGAATATCGTAAAAAAATCCAAAGGTTTTGGTTGGAATATAAATAATACGGCAGAACAATTTGGAATGAAATAATTTGTGTTTAGCCCTGCAGTAGCTTTAAGTGAAGTTCCTCCCTGGATGCACCAATTAAATCAGTCATATGTACAGACTCAATGGCTGCCTTACAAAGTTTAGAAAGCAGTATTTCAGTTCGAGACAATTCAATCATTGAAACTAGAGTATCTATTAAATATTAGAATCTTAGAACGAGGAAGTTCAGTTTTGTTGGGTTCCAGCACATATTTGTATCAAAGGTAATGAAAAAGCTGGTAAGATAGCAAAAGAAGCATTGGAAAAAGAGCAAGTAGAATTCATTTTCAATGGGAGGAGGGGAAACAGTAGGAGATTAAGCCAAGATTTAATAGGAAAAAAAAGAAAAATTTGGCAAAAAGAATGGGAGTCTAAAGCTAAACATTATCATATAAACCAAGCAAAAGTAGGATAGGAAAAAAAAAAAAAAAAAGGAAAAAGGAAAAAAAAAAAAAAAGGATAAATATGGCAAACATTGCAGTGGAGTTAACTCACTCAAGGATGAGATTAGACATATGGATTGAAGGAGGAATGAGGACATTGCAGACAATAGGGAAAGAGTATGGATTTATGTACAGAGGTCAACACAAGGAAAGATGTAGAACATGTCTGGATGTAGATGCAATAATAAAAACCATGGAATACAGGCAGAAATGGCGAAATGGAAGAGAAAAAGAGGAAAATAAAAACTGAAAGTTAAAATAATTCATAATCCCCCCCCCGCCCCCACAAGGTAAAGTATCTGCAAGTCCTTACAACACTACTGCTACAGTAGGTGGCAATAGAAATAATACAAGTGCAAAAAAAAAACCAAGGAAAAGAGTTTGTGTTTATCAGGTCTAATTGTTTCTATGTGTGTTTGCCCAGCTCCTATTGTGGGTTATCCCATGTTTTTGTCATTAAAGACTGTGAATGCTACTCCCTGTCTCCTACGTTCTTCCCGCAGCAGCATAACGTGACAGAAACATGTCCATAACAAACAACGGGTACCGGAACGTTCTCTCACAAGAGTCTGACTTTTTTTGTGATATAGGTCATTGAGAGTATAATATAAACTTGCATGCTGAGGGAAGCGTATCGTTATGTGAGGATGTGAAATCAAAATTGTGCAACGACAGAAAAAATTTGGTTTGCAAAATAAATTTTTTTTTAGAATATATAGACAGGAGCCTTTTTTCTTTTTTTCCACCATGGAAAAAAAAATAAAATTATAAAATTATATGTTATATGGGACCATTGGAGCACAAAAAGCAGGGTTTGAGTCGATGGGGTATTTTGTAGCAAAATAGCAACAATAATTGATGGGCAAATTATTGATTTTTCTTTTATGCCTAAAGTCATTAGGATATTAAGTAAAGATAATATTTTTTTAAATTTCCTACCATAAATATATCAAAGCTTAATTTTTGATTAGCAATATGCATAGCTAAGAACTTCATTTAGACAACTTTAAAAGCGATTTTCTCAACATTTAGATTTTTTTTTTTGCACCCTCCGATTCCAGATTTTTAAATAGTTGTATATCGGCCAAATATTATCCTATCCTAAATGTGCTTCTTAAACATATTACTATTTAGTTAAATTTGTAATAATCGTATGTGTGTTGGTTTTGTAATTGTCACACGTATATCATTTTGTATTATCTTGTAATGTGTTGGTTTATTTAGAAGTATGTAGTGCACATTCAAATTGAAAAATAAATGAGGAAGAAAAAATATAAAAAATACCCATTATTTTTTAAAAAAAAATGTTGCCTTGGGCTAAACCATACATCAATGGAAAGCTTATTTATTCAGCTTTCAGATGATGTTCTTACAATCCCATTTTGGAAAAATAAATAAAAATAAAAAATGACCCTTATGACTGGTTTTGTGGTCTAGGGTCACATATGTACAGTATGTGTATAAAAAATATATATACATTTGTGAATACATAAATAAAAATACATACATAAATGGTTTAAAACTATCAGAAATTAAGTGATTTCACTCAAACAGATGATGTATTAAAAAAGTGTCTCTTGTAAATGTAATAAGAGGTGCTCATACTGAGTATAAGAGAAATCGGATGTTTAATACAGCAAAATGTATCTCCTTAACCCTGTACACAGTCCATGCAGGGTCCTCAACTCAATAAGGGTTGAGTCACTTTGACCTTTCCTCACTGTTGGCCAAGGTTCACACTTCTACGGAGCAACACTATATCCAATTGTGGTCAACAGCGGCCGAGCGACACTCCCTGCTCCCGAACACCCCGGTCGCCTCGGACAAACAAAGCTCCTCAGAATGAGATCCGGCACATGTGTCCCGACCGGGGAGTGTGGCGGAGGTTAGTTAGGCCCATTGCGAAGCCTCATGGAAGGGCAGAAGCCCTACAACCTTCAAGAAACTTGAAACATCTGGAGAAAGCTACACATTTTCCAAGGCATGTTTGTATGACTTAGAAGGCCTAGTTAGAGGCTGTTTGCACAACTCATAAAAGGGATCGGGGACTTAATTAAAGATAATATCAAGGGCTTATTCTAAAGAACGCAGCTTCTCAAAAGTCACCCAACTTTAAGAATCTCCTCGTCAGGCCCACATTTCTTGTACATCATTCTCATGATTGCCGGCTCTTTTGTTTAGCGCTCTAAACTCGGGTTTGGGTGATCCAGAGTCGATACTGTCACAAAGCATTATACGCTCTCTTTTGTCATCATTTCCACAGCTTTTATCTAAAAATACCTCAGGAAGAAATAAAAACAAGGCTTCAGCAGAAAAGAGATTGGCTGCGTACCTCTCGGAAACGCTGCGGCCTAAAATAGACTGGGTCTTCATAAAGACCTCCTTCTTTGTAGTCGCTGGAGCAACATCTGTGGGGCAATTTCTTTAGGGAAAGAGCCGGGCAGTGAATCAAAGCGAGCGGAGATCTCCTGCGAGAGATGAGTGGGAGGACTTTCTCTCTCGCTCTTTCCCCCCTCGAAACATTAGAAGAACCTGCAGCATTTGGGACGATTCTAATAAAAGCTCATTAAACTCGCCTGTCCTGCGGTGTCTTTGGGAGATGGAGGATGTGCTAGCAAAACTAGTCAGGATGGATAGATAGACTCTGCGAGATGATAAAGCTTTGATGTTCTGATTTATCATTTCATTTGATGGCTAATGAAAGGTCTGGCAGCATCACTTCAAGGCCGCCGGATTCTTTTGGTTTAACACTTTGAAAGCCAATTATCCCAGAGTTTAGTGTGAGGTGTGATGCAGTGTGACGACAGCAGGACGGACAAGAGCAGTAAAGCAGTCAGACGGAGCGAGCGATGAACGTTTAGAGCTGCTGGCGAGGGAAAAGTGCTCTGTTTAATGTATAGCGTATAGGAGAGAGAAAGAGAACGAGAGACACGCACAGAGAGAGCGTGAGAGCGGCAACTATGGATAGGAAAAAGTTATAAAGGGATGAGAAAGAGGGAAAAAACTTTACTAATTTCCTGCAATGATTTTCACGGTACTCTGAAAAAACATATCTATCTATCTATCTATCTAATAGATCTGTCTTATATGTCTGTCTGCGTCATCTGTCTGTTGGCTGTTGGTCTATTTGTCGGTATTATCTGTCTATCTATCTATCTATCTGTCTATCTGTCTGTCTGTCTGTCTGTCTGTCTGTCTATCTATCTATCTATCTATCTATCTATCTATCTTCTGACTATTTTTATCTATCTATCTATCTATCTATCTATCTATCTATCTATCTACTTATCTATCTGTCTATCTATCTATCTGTCTCTCTATCTATCTATCTATCTATCTATCTGTCGTCTGTTGTATGTCCGGTCTGTCGTCGGTTGTCGTCTGTCTGTCTGCTGTATGTCGTCTGAGTCAGCGTCAGTCAGTCAGTATGTTTCTGTCTGTCTGTCTGTATGTCTGTCGTCTGTCTGTAGTATCTATCTGTCTATATATCTGTCTATCTATCTATCTATCATCCGTCCGTCTGTATGTCTGTCTGTTCTGTCTGTCTGTCGGTTGGATGTATGTCTGTCTGTTGTCTGTCTGTCTGTCTGGCGTCTGTCAGTCAGTCAGTCAGTCTGTCGTCGGTTGTCTGTTCTTGTCTGGCTATTATAGTATATATATTGGATAGCTATCTTATCGGTCTGTCTGTCTGTCTGTCTGTTCTGTCTGTCTATCTATCTATCTATCTATCTATCATCTAATCTATCTATCTGTCTGCTCGGTCTGTCTGTCTGTCTGTCGGTCTCTGGCTATCTATCTATCTATATATCTGTCTATATATCTGTCTGTCTATATATCTATCTATACGTTTGTCTGTCTATATATCTGTCTGTCTGTCTATCTGTCTGTCTCTATCTATCTATCTAACTATCTATCTATCTATCTATCTTATCTATATATCTATCGATCTATCTGTCTATCTGTCTGTCTGTCGGTCGGTCTGTCTGCTGTCTGTCTGTCTGTGATCTATTTAATCTATCTATCTATCTATCTATCATTATATTCTATCTATCTATCTGGCTATTGTCTATTCAAATAATACATAAAAAGGGGGGAAAACGGGGTAGTAAATAATAAAAAACGGTTAATGCAAATTGTAATAACAATTAGATTTTTTTTCTCCAATTTTCTCAAAATTGCAAGATCTAAACTCAGACTTGTGAGTACGAATATATTAGAATTGTGAGTTATACATCCAGTAGCATCTGAGGAGAAGAATTGTGAGACAGTAAATTACAATTGCAAGAAAAATTGCAAAAAAAAAAGTTAATGCAAAGAAATCAATGTAAAAAATAATTGAAATTTCAGGAATAAAAAAAAAATACAAATAAAGAATACTGTTTTGATATCATTATTATTATATTAGTAGTTTATTTATTATCTAACCAAAAAAAAAAAAAAAAAAAAAAAAAAACAAAAAAAAAAAAAAAAAAAAAAAAAAAACAAAAAAAAAAAAAAAAAAAAAAAAAAAATAAAAACAAAAAAAAAAAAAAAAAAAAAAAAAATATAATATAATATAATATAACATTTTGTTATAGTGAGTTAATCTGTTAACGTTAGATTAGAATAAAAAATAAATGCGAATGAATTAAAATAACAATTATTGAAAATATTGTAATAACAACACAACAACAACAATAATAATATAATAATACTGATCAAAATTAAGTAGGTTTTAAAATTAAATATTCAGTGCATTCTAATCCTCAAACAAGTCTTTGCAGCAGCAGAGATGGGTTTTGCTATCACTTTTTGTGTCATTTAATTTTATTTTATTTATTTTATTTTATGAAAAAACAATAAAGTGTTTAGCATGTTGCTACTGTCCGGGTTATAAAAAAAAGACAAAAATAACACCCACACATCTAATTGAATTTTAAAGTTTTAAAAAGCAGGATTTTTACTAGTTGTTAAAAGTTGTAATAGAGAGATGAAAAATCTAAATACAGAATTCGCCCAAAAAAAGTATTTAAAAAAAAGGATATGAATGAAATATGACTAAAAAAAATGATAGAACCAAAAAAAACAAAAGATTTTGGGGTACTGAATTAACTGTTAAAAATAAAAGGTTCAAGTGTTTACATTTAGGTAGTTGCCCATTTTTTTTTTTTTTTTTTGTTGAAACTGATGCAATAATAAGAATAAATAAAGATTTAAAACTAAAATTAATTATGAGCTATAATTAATTAAATCAAAGACAACGAATAAAACACATATCTGAAGTAATGTTAAAGAAGGGAAATGAGGAGGAGAGAGAAGGGGCTTTGGAATGTTTGACCGGCTACGCGAGCGCGTAGACGTTGTTTGCAGTGCAGTGATAAGCGAGGCACGAGGCGTGCAGGAGGTGATGAGAGGAGATCATGTGGAGCAGAAGAGCATCACGTTCTCTCCTTTGAAGCCGTCATCATGCTAATTGAAACAGCATTGTGGGCGCACGGGGAAGATCTGGATCACATTCACTGCCTTTTATTCAATCTGGCTCATCAGAAGGGGTGTGTCTTACCCACCTATCTCTCTTTTCTTCCGTTTCTCTCAGCACATGGCCATAAGTCACGCAGCTCCCCTTTTGCCCCTGACGTGTTGGCCCTTCCGAAGCCCTCTGGGATTGCTTTGCCCGGCTTCAGAGAGATTCCCGTCCGAGACAGTGCAGGTTGACATGCCACTTCTTCACGCTTCTCACCTTGGACTTGAAAGCACCTCCAGATTTACTTTGAAGGACCCACATGGAGGATCTTTGACCAGGCACTTTCTAATGCAAACAAATGAGAGCGGGGCAGCCGCGGAGGGCTTATCACTCACCCGCAAGGTGTTTCAGATGAGATGCAAATGGCTTCCGAGTTTAAAAAAACTAAGTGCTTTGAGGGGGCTGTTTGAGTTTGATGGGAGAAAATAGGGACATAATCATCTGGAAAATAATTTCTTAGACATAATGCTGTGTATTCACCAAGGTTATTACTAAAAAAAAAAAAATCATGTCAAAACAATTTTCACTCAAAAATTGCTAGTAAATTTCACAATTAAATAATTACAAAGAAAGGGCAAGCAACACATTGAAGTAAACCGGACGTAAAGTAAGTACACACTACCTCGTCAAGTAAAAAGACCCTAAAAGCATTGTCTGTAAAACTACTCCAATTACTTTTTATTTTATTTATTTAATCTTGGAAAACACATACAAATAAAAATAAACATGTTGAAAAAAAAAAAAACAAATAGATGGTTTATTTTCCAGGGTGTTGCCCAACAAGAGGCAACATGTTTTGAATTTTCATTTTCATTTAGTGTTACCTGAGGTGTAAAATAACTAAAACTTAAATAAAAATGTGTAAAAAAGATCTGAAGACATAATAAAACAAAACAAAAAAAAACTAATGTATATGAAAGATGAAGTTTTATAAGTATGACTGGTGAACAATTGAATGTGCAGGAACGGATAAATAACTACTAAAATAAATAAATAAAGAAACATAGTGATGGGTAGATATGGCAGGAATAGAACTGATTAGGTGTGGACGTGAGAATAAAAATGACATAGGTACTAATACAAATAACATTTTTTTAAAAAGGTTTTGTAACATTTTTATGTTGGGAGGCCAAGGACAACATTGGCTCGAATTTTTAATTTTTAAGTTTTTGTATATAAAAAAAAACTAAATTAACTAAAATCAAAACGTTACTCTATTACTACAACTGATACCTAAAACAGAAAATATCAAAATAAAATATTAAAAACTATAATAGTGTCTCAAAACAACACTGGTATTCATGCATGCACCTTAAACAAAAACAGGAGAGGTGATTTACACAACCGCCACTTCTGAGTAAATGTGTTGTTGTCTCAAACAAGGCCAGACGTTCAGATCAGAAGAGGACAAGCAGGCTTTCAGGCACTGATTTCTGTCACACACAGGTGGTGTCTCTCTCAAATACACACATGATAATACTTACACAGGTCATGGCCACCCAGGCCTCGTCATTTTTTGTTCATCTGGTCAAAGCGACGCAGCTGTATTTAGGAACCACGGATGATAAATAGCTCTCCTTTCTATCCAAAACTCATCCTAACTCAGCAGCACATCATCGCTCCGGCCCAAAACTGCCTTCCTCCCACCAGCAGCATAAAGAGGGACCTTGGACAGTATGTCCAAACAAAAGCCGCTCCCTAAACCTCTCCCTGACGCTCTCCTCCTCTCCACAGCCCAGCAACCTGCTGCACAGACGTGACCGGAGGAAATCCACTCATTGTGACCCCCATCGGCCACGCTCTTCCTCTTCCTCTGTATATGGACATTTTCCTCCAGAGCCTGACCGAATCCGCGCGGGCTGCTGGACACTGACGGAGGAACTGGGAAAACTCATTCGCTCCGCTTCCTCTTCAACCTTTGTTACGCGGTCAAGTCCAGGAAGAGCTAGTGTGAATAACTGATTCAAACACTACCAGCAGCTCACATCATGTGCGTGAAGACACAATGTGTCAAATGTGCCTAGAGCTGTCAAAAGTCTCTTGTATCAGGAAAATTGACCTTTTTGTAACATTGGAAAAAAAAATGTATTTGTCAAATGAATAAAAAAAAAAGTTTTTTTTTTCCATAAATATTTTACCTACTTCTATTACTAAGAATAATTATTATCACTGTTATTATTAAAATAATTAGTAGTTCTTTAAAAAGTACCATTTAATATTTTTTTAAGCCAACATAAATATAAAGATTACATTTAGGAACTTGACATATGTTTGAAGTAATTTAAAAGGGAAATTAATAATATAATAATAATAATGTAATAATAATAATAATTGATTATATATTATTATAACTTAGTATTTTTACTCTACATTTTTTAGTTTAATTACATAAAAAATGTGTTTAAAGTAGTTTAAAAAAGATAGTAGTGTAGTAGCATAATAATATACTAATATAATTATTATTATTATTAACAAATACGATTAATTATTATTATTTATTACTAACATGATTATTATTATAAACAAATATTGGGTAAGATGAAATTTTAGTTTAATAAAAAAAAAAAAATTTGTGAAGCCCCTATAAAGATATATTTAGGAAATGTGAAAATTATCAGTACAAAAAATAAAAGTTAAACAAAACAAACAATAAATATCCCACTAGAGAAAACACACACAACACACACAACACACACACACACACAGGTTGTTGTTATGGTTAGGGGGACATTCCATAGGCGTAATGGTTTTTTATACTGTACAGACTGTATATTCTATATTCTATACACCAACCCTACCCCTAAACCTACCCCCACAGGAGACTTTCTGTGGTCCCACCAGAATAGAAAAGAAGACAAAAAAAAGGACAACAATCATCAACACACCACACACACACACACACATCATCATCATCATCATTCATCATCATCGTGGAGATTATTTCCTGTAATTGATTCAAACATCAGTTTAAACGTTCATTAATGTAATTAATTATATCTGAATATGAGTTGTCTGTCAGAATTTGATTTAAAGAAAAGACAAGAAAAGAAAAGAAAAAAGAAAAAGTGAGGAAAAAAAAAAGGGGAACGAAAAAAAGGAGGAAAAAAAAAAAAAGGGAAAAAAAATAAAAAAAAAAAGAGCAGTCACTATCGCATGAACCACTGTTTCCCGTATGGAGCTGACACGTTTAGATGGGAGCGAGCGGGCTGGTTTTGGAGGAGCGCAGTGATTGGAGAGGGTGGGACTCCAGCAAGTGCGCTTTATCCTTCCTCTCCAAAGACGAGCCAGGTACAAACACCAGCTGACAGCCAGCCCTCCAGCAGCCTTCAGCTACTCCAGCTAATCACGGTAAGAACAAAGTTAGTTTCTATCCTCTGTCGGTTAGCTGCAGTGGAGAGCGCTTGTGTGGTTCAGTCCGAGAGCGCGTTAACCGCCCGCGCCGCAGCTGCGCTCTCAACGCTCCGCGGATCAGGAAGAATCGCTCCGTTATTCAACAGAGAGCAACCTCAGTGTGACGACTGATAACAGCGACGATCGATCTTTTTATGCTGATTTTGGAATGTTTTGCAACTTTATCGCTTCAGATATGACTTTTAAATCCATCTTTTTATTTTTTATTTAACTGTTTGAAGAAAGAAAAACTTTTAAGATGTTTCCAGTTTTACATTCTGCATTGTATATATAACTACGTGGAATTGCTATACAAAGACTAATTTATATAGTTTGTACAAACAGAAAAGTAGTTGTAGTATTATCATTATCTATTAGTTAAATTGTGTTCTTGCTATTTGGAATAGTGGCATGCATTGTGCTGAATAAGAGAGTGTTGTGATAACCTCTGGAAGATCCATCTGTGACAGTCACCTCAACCTTTGACTCAGAGGGACATCAGTTGCCACACTCTCTAAGCACTTCAAGATGTTCACTCTCTCTGTCTCTCTCACACACACACACACACACACACACAACACACACACACACACACACACTGCTGTTTTAGGTGAATCCTTAGTTGTTGGCCAGCTTGTCCATGTGCTCATCATGAAGTCGCTCCAGAAACAGACTCCTCACAGCTGGGCTCCAGCTCTCTCTCTAATGCCTGCTCTAATAAACAATGATAAAGGGATGGCAGTAAGGAGACACTGACAGAATGAGAGGGGGCGAGGTTAGTTTTAGAATATATTAGAACAAAAGGAGGAGTAAGAGAGAGACGCCAGACTCTGGGCTGTGTCTGAACAGATCAAACTTTATTGCTCTGTATTTGATCAGTGTAATATTCTTAGCTTAGTATTTTTACTACTATTTAATAATGATTAATTGGATTGTATTGAGTAAACCAATTATAATTCCATATATGGTTTGTATTGATTGATTGTATTTTTAAATATTATTGGCTGATAACCAAACCTTGCTGGAAATTCTATTAATTCATATATATCTGTGCAATTTTGTTTCAGCAATAAAGTGTTTATTTCTCTTGCTGTCTCGTTATCAGTACCACAGAAGAAGCCGTATCAACTGACCACTATTCTGATTATGCTTGAAGTAAACAATGACACAGTCAAAGTCTTTTCATTTAAAGTCATGCGAATTTAAAAACGTACGATGACTCTGCTTTGATTTATCTGATCACCACCCAGTCCGGCTGATTAAGACACGCTTAAGCAACATAGCATTGCAATAGAAGAAGGCTCTATCGCTTCACCATCGGTTCCCGCCCTTCTGCTGCGTTTGGCTCACCTCATGTCATCCTTAGCTTTGAGTGGCAGGTTATTGAATAACCAGGTGGTGGAGCTAGCTCTGGGATATAAACGTTGTGGGTTGATGAGGTCCTCACCTCTCGTGTGTGTGTGTGTGTGTGTCTTGTCTGCAGGCCTCAATCACAGCAGCTCCGGCTCGTAGAATGAGTTACTACTTGAATCCAGTTTCCTCCTGCCAAGCTCTTCAACTGCCTGACTGTCTGGGTGTAATGGTAAGACCCCCACCCTCCACTATAAATCACCTCTGTTTGGCCTGAGCTGCCCACTAGCCGTGTGTAAGAAACAAGTGAACACACACTCCTGGTTATTACAGAAAACACAACCCCAGAATCTGCTGGCATGACATTCGCTTTCACTTTTCTGAGTTTTAAGCTCAGTTAACAGCATTTGTGGCATGATGTTGATTAATACAAAAATGTATTTCCACTTGTCCCTTCTTTTGGGACAAAATAAAAAGTGTGCCTTAAATGCATTGTATGTTGCTTCGGACTTTCGATTAATTTAAATTATAATATATTTAATTTTTAATTAAATCATATATTTAATAATAATTTATATATTGTTTATAAATATATAAATATAAAATTTTTTAATAGGATATTAATAAATAATTTATAAAAAATTTTTATTAATTATTTACTATTAATTATTAATTTTTAACTTAAATAATTTTTAAATACAAAAGAATTTAAAAGCAGAAAAAAAAAAAGTAAAAAAAAAAAAAAAAAAAAAAAAAAAAAAAAAAAAAAAAAAAAAAAAAAACAAAAAAAAAAAGCAGACGATACGAAGAAATAGGGGTACAGTGCGGAACTTATAATAGAAATGAAATGGAGCCAGTCCGGAAGCTTAAGAAACACGTTAGTTCGCGTATTATCGCACAAGATTCTAACTTTTTGTGCAACATTTTACGTTGTTGGCATTTAAAACGTATGACGTAACCACTCGAAAAAATTTATTTTAAAACACGTCAAAAATGATAATGTAAAATAGTTTATTATAGATAGCTAAGAATGTAAATACAGATAACATATACAAAAACTGTGTTATCGAAAAGGTTGTGTATGTATGTTGAAAAATATAGATTATAAGCATAGAAACAATCCTCATAAAACTGGCAGTGCTTAATAATTTATTATATTATTATTATTATTGAAACTCAAATTATGCTCACAATTGCGTTGATTAGCAACTTGTATTATTAAGCCTAATTAAAATATTACAATAGATTAAATTGATAGTTACCAAAAATTACACTTGTGTCTACCATTAACTCATGTTGTTTCAACCTGTATGATTTCCTTTCTTCTGCGACACACACACAAAAAAAAACATAAAAAAAAAAAAAAAAAAAAAAAAAAAACATATATCTTTTTTTGACTTCCCTATAATTTATTTTTTTGCACATGGAAGGTCAAAGGGGCTACCAGAACTGTTGGTAACCACATTTTTCAGAGTGCAATTTCCTTTTTGCGTGAACTATGCCTTTAAATAAAAAATTTATATATTGTATATATAATAATGTCCCTTTAAATCTTCAGTTTCAGTTCAGTCAAAACATATGCTTTATTTGATGCATTGTTAATGCATAATATTCCAGCTCTGTCACCTCAGGTTCCTTGCATCCAGGTGTTTCATACACATTTGCTATTATCTGAACAGTTGCAAAGGTGAATATCAATGTGATTTCAGTGGCATTAAATGGATGTGAACCCACGGGTGACACCAGATCTGCCCCTGAATGCAGAATGCTGTTTGCACACTCGAGAGCTACAGGTTTTTCTCAAATCAATTTAAATAAATGCACAATACAAAGGGTGGGGAAGAATTAGCATGGGAATGCTTAAAAGGAAAAACATTTACCTCCTTTTAACCCCCCATCCACCCCGTCTAGAGGTCAGAGGGGTTAAGGTAGTTTGTTGGGCGCTTGTAAAAAGGGAAGGTTTTAACAGTCCTGGCGAGGAGTCGGCCGGGGCACATTGGGATTCTGCACAGGTGAGTGCAGAATCAAAGGTGTCTAATAAAGATTCAGGCAGGACATCAGGCATCAGTATGCACAGACAGGGCTGTTAGTCTTTGAGCCGGAAAGGGTCGCATGCTGATTCGCACCCGACCCGGCCTCCTCATGCAGGGACTCACCGTTCTGCTAATCTGCTCAGGTGGCCTCGTGGCTTTTGAAATCGAGACGCTTGTCTCCCACTACGGTCAAAGGCTATGCGGAGGGGGCTTCCCTCCCGGTTCATTCATTTGCATGCGCTGAAGAAGAAAAGGCATTCTCTGATCTCATCTCTCCCCTGAACATCCCCTCCACCCCTCGCTCGCTCACGAAGACAGGCAGATATTGTCTGTGTCATTAGCACTACAGACTAAAAGAACAAGATTGCCAGGTGTTATTGTTTCTGCTTAAGTATCTGTTGACAGGACACGCTTCATTTTTCTTAAAGGGTTACAAAAGAGCATTCTATAAAAATCCACTTGTAACCAGTGTAGTGATTACAGAATGAATGACGTTTATATGTCCATGTTATATGTCCACAAAATGCAACCAGGGTAGTCTAGTTACCAAAGAAATTATTATTTAGAGTCAGTTCCTTTAAATAAATCAAAACACATACAACGCAACCAGTCTCATCCAATTTGCGAATGAATGACTTTTATGAGCTAATTCCTATTACAATTGTTCCATGCACTATCAACATTATTTTATAAAAATTAAACAAATGAAATATTAGTTAAAAATAGTTTTTGTTTGTTTCAGTACATTTCAGGCATTTAGCAGATGCATGCTTTCAAAGCAACTTAGTTAACACTTTTTTACAATAATTAATTATGCATTTGGCAATGAAGTTGCATGTCTCTTCTTTTTTTTCTTGGTGTTTAAACGTTTTCACAGCAGAGGTAATGGAACTGTTAAGCAATCTGAATCATTATGAGAAATCTGATTCAGAATCATTCAATTCTCTTTGTGCATCCTGATGTTGTACCACTAATTTCCCACTCATCATCAGATATCCCAGCTCCCTGATTTAACCATGTCAGTGGGTTCAGGGGTGGCATTGCCCTTTGTACGTGTCGCGACCCTCCTGTACCCCATAAATCCTAGCCGTCCTCCCTACTTCCTCCGTCTCTCCCTCAACCATCATTTAAATCTCTCTCCGCTCTCGACTTCTCGTCTCCGCTCCCCATGACTCCAGCGAGGGACGTTCAGACAGTCTAAGCACGATCCTCCAATGAGCTCAGCTCTGTAAAGCTGCTGCCAGGTCTCGGCTGATAACTACAGTCTTAACTCAGCAGCAGGTTTATCAGATGGGCAGTCGGTCAGGCTGCGGACGCCTCCCTTTATGAAGAACAGCCCTGGAGACAGACAGTAGCTCAGATACAGCGGCTTCTGTCGCCACAGCAAACTCGGTTCACAACCTGTCTGTTCACACTTAGGGAATATAATAGTGGACACACTTTCTCTTTCTTTGAGTCTGCATGGGCACAGTGTTAAATACAGAGTGTCCCTTATACGTGTAGGTTTAGGTATAGTTCACGTGAAAATGAACTATGAACTAGACTTATTTGAAGTGAATGTGAACTGCGTCTGTCAAGCTCCAAAATGACCAAAAAAGCATCACAAAAGTGGTGCATATGACTTGTGCACTACAGTCCAAATCCTCTGAGCCATTTGTTAGTTTTGTGCGAAGAACTGATTGAAATCTTTGTGGTTATTCATGGAAAATCTTGACATAGTTAACGAAAAGTAGCTGAACGAATCACTCTTTGAAGTTTTCTTTTAGTCGAAATGATTCATTAACAGTTGAGTTCAACTCAATTAATGATCCAGTCACTGCGTTTAAAAGCACGAGATTATTAACGGATATGTCTTGAATTTTGGATTGTTGGCTTTAGAAGATTTGCAATATAGTGCAACAGCATATATACTTTTTTATGATATTTTGTGATACTTTAAAGGTGCTGTTGTGTCATTTTGAAGCTTTTAACACTAATGGGGCACTTTGTAAGCATTAAAACACTCACTGTTCAAATAATATAGCCACAAGACCTTTGTTTGTTTGTTTGTGTAATGTTATAACTTATGTGATTTTAGAGCTTTATTGTCATGTCAATGTAAGGCAGTAAATACTGAAACTGTAATTTACATAGTTACTTTTCAAATAAAACATTTTTACATTACAGGTAATGTAGGTGTGTTTATAAAATATATAATAAAATATATTTATATATTATAAACAAATATTCCAAAACTATTTATTTGTTTATGTATTCATGTATTTATTTGTTTGTTTGTTTATTTACTTAATTGTTTGTTTGTTTGAATTTGTTGATTCGGTTCACAACACTGGTTATGTTGCTTTTGTGTCATTTTGAAGCTTTTAAAACTCCAGTCTCCAATTATTGTGCATGCACTAATTTGGTGTGGGATTCAGTTTAGAAACAATTTTCACTCTGACATTAAATTTCACAAATAATTACAACAAAACGACAAGTAACACATTGAATTAAATATACCATTTTGAAGTAGAAAGTGTAAAATAGTATTGCAAAACATACTCAAATAATCTCTGTTTTGAGTACAGCTTCAAATATTTTACCATATGGAAATTAGAAAGTGTAGATTTTGGATTTACGTATTGTGTGTAAATTATAATGTCTGTTATGCTATAGCATAATGTATGTTAGTAAAACATGAGCTTTTTGTTTTGACTGAAAAAAACCCGGCTGGACTCACGTCGTCACTTTAACTTTACAGTTACATTATCTTCGAGAAGCACAAGAGCTGCTTTAAATGAACTCCAGCCGTGGCACCTGTGGCAGCCACACGTCAAATTATCATTTGCACCACAACCAGCCATGCTCAACACTTTAGTCTTGATAAGTCATATGAAAGAAAGCTTGCAGCTTTTTCGAAATGGAAAGAAGCTCTCTTTTTTTGCAGACAGATAACATTTCAGATAATCTAGAGCAGACGCATGCACTCTGCATTAATGCTGATTTATTCCCCACAGAGATGCTTTAGATATGCTGATAACAGTTAACCTGTTCCTGCACCCAGCAGTGAACATCATGACATCAATCAAAATCCCATTGAAAATGGGACATGATTTTTGAGTCAAGCGTGCAGCTGGAGATTTCATATCAGGTTTCTAAAACAAGAGTGCACAACAATCTCCTCCAAACTGAAGGCCCGTTGCACTCTGGTCACAAAAACAGTATTGTTTCATCAATCTTAAACATTCTTTTCAAGAAGTTAACCGAGACTGTCAACAAGCCGAGGACAATGCCTATTTACTGTATGCACACATCTTCTACACAATTACATGTGATGGCATGTGCTTTTGGCCAAAGGCTATTTCAATGGACCTTTATCTGTCACAAATTGTTTTGTAAGAGGTATTTTCCCTCAGAATGAGCCTCAAAAGCTGTTCTCTGAAAACTTCCCTCAGATAAAGAACTGTTTGTGGATCTGTTGGCCTCTTAGACGCAGATCGCAGAGAAGGATTTGGGAGATTGAGTGGCTAATAGTGTGTTTACCGGATCTTATATTTGAGGGTATTAAAAGGTCAGAGTTGATCCTGGATCAGTTTTCTTTCTGCAAAACATATTCGACCTCTGACCTCTGATTCAACAATACTGATTGATATTTTAATGTAAACACTGTACCCTATAAATAATCATCCATTTTTTTTTGTTTTGAGCATAGGTCTTAAGTTCTTAAGTTGTGAAATGTATCTTTTCTCTGAGACAAAAGAGCTTGACATACTAGCAAAACAAACAAAATGTTTGATTTTTTCATGTCTTGTTTTTTTTTTTTGCATATCCCAAAGGCAGAGCTGACACAAATTAAATAATAAAAAAAATAAAAAAAATTCAAGTTCTGTGAAAAACTAAAATATGACTATTTTGGTGCTAGCCTTTACTAACATTATAAGAGATCTTCATGAAAATAATAAAAAATGGTGTTATGACCCTGTTAAGGAACCAGTTGACTCAGCAAAGTTATCTGTTAGTGTCTCTCTCATTTTCTTTCTTTTTTTCTTTTTGACTGTCTGACTTCCCCTTCTCCTGGCCTGACGTAAGAGTCCCACCGAGATCAAAAGAATAAAATTGCTTCTCGAGCGCTTTGCTTCAGCAGAAACTCGAGCTGCCTCGGGCCACACAGGGAATTTCATATGTAAAAATCTTTGGTAAGCGGTCATGAATGAAACCCCTTGAACGACAAAAGACCTTTGACACAAAAAGGGCTTAGATATAAATTTCTATCACTATTCTACGTTTACAGTGCACTGCAAATCATCCAATCATCTCTGTGGCTTTCCCAAGTATCAGCAGAATCTCAGCTCTAGCTTCAGTAGTTTGTGTTGTGTGTGTTTCTGTAGAGGTCGAGTGGTGGGATGGCAGTGACTGTGGTTCCTCATATGCAGCTTCCTGCTGTGTGTCTCCCACAAACCCCAGCTCCACCCAGACCCCTGTACGGCCAGCATTTCACCCTGCAGGAGGTGCCCAACGGAGCAGAGCTCAGCCCCAGCGGTAAGACAGAAGATGTTCTGTGTGTGTGTGTGTGTGTGTGTGTGTGTGTGTGCTGGGACGAGTGATTGAGGGATATTAAAGAATCAAGGCCAAGTTTCTTAACGTATATCTTCTGATTTATAAATAAATGATGTTTGAACAATCATGACTGACAATTTTCAATATTTGTCCAGCATTTACCTTTTATAGATTATACAATTTGTAAACAGAAATAAAATAAAAATTTTTATAAATATATAAGATATATATATATATATTATACATATTACTATATATAATATATTATATATATAATAAATAAACCATTAAATAAACAAAACCAACAACAGCAGCAAATCGAGACAAACGGAAGACTCAAAATCTATCAAAAATCAATATATCTCCTAGATCTATATATATCTATACTATATATATATATATTTATATATATATATGTGAAGAGTTGGTTCCAAAAGGATTATAAATCCATTTTGATTTATTTGAGTAAAAATGTGTTTTCTTTACAAAGAAAGTGGCAAGATGAAAACCACTATTTTCTTTTTCAAATTTTCACATAGCATCTTTAGGTTATAACACAATTAAAAAATCTAATAGATTTAGATTTTCAAAGATTTATTATAAAATGTTATTATTTTTTTCCCAAAATGAAATAAATCCATGACCACGTTTTTTTTTTTTTTCAAAAATGAACAATTACATCCATTGAATCAATATAAAAGTTATTTCTCATATTGAAACTTTTGAAAATACACAACATAGTAAGTTGAAACTCTGAACTTGGTCAATACTAATCTTAAATGCAGGCACTGGACTAAAAATACATCCAATCAGTCATAGCTCCAAAAATGAATTCAACGGGTCATCTTGTTAATGCTGTAAATTAATTACAACAATAAAAGAAAATTTCATCATGAACATACATGAACAGCAATATCACATTAAACCACAGAAATTACAAAATGACATTCTCCTTAAATTCAACTTCCAAAAGTGCATTAATCTTTGCATGTTACATTCATTTATTTGACTAGTGCTATACGCTGTATTAACAAAACATTAATGGCATAAATAAAAACACTTACACTGACAAGCTACGCACTATAGTGTATATCGAATGCGCCTCAGTGATTACGGCTATGTGGATTAAATGCCGATCCATCGGAAAGCCACGTGAGGGAGATTTAATTAATCACAGAGAACCGGCTTTTTTCTGACGAGATGCGCATGACCAATCACAGGCGATTTATCATGCAGCCTAATTTCTTTGTTGTTGTGATCACAAAGTAGAAAAGGGATGAGGAGGAAAAACTAGATGCCGGGTGTATTCACAGCGCGCCATACTGTCTAGAGTGCGTGGAGTGGTGCGCTGTGATTGGTTGAGTGGATATATCGCATTCTGCAGAGAAGGGAGACTGGCGTTTGTCGCGGTTTGGAAAAAAAGGGAGAAAACATAGAATAACTCGGCGGATATCGCATTTTGCATCAAATTAAAAATTGACTTTTCAATACAGACCAGATACAATACTGATTTTGGCAGAAACTAAATTTTTTTCAAAAATGGCGTTTATCGCGTTTTGGAACCAAACTTTTTTTTTTTTTTCTAATTTTCTTCTGCACAATTCATGGTCATATAAGTGTCTATATAATTATATGGAAATATTAATTAAAAATTATATGTATAGTAGGTTTGCTTTGCTTAAATGAAAAAATGAAATACTAAAATTAAAATGAAAATTAAATTACTTTCCTTTTCGGCTGACATCACACATCCCTCTTACTTTTTTAACCCCTCCCCTTCGTCCTGGTACGTAATGCACACTTTTCACTGTCCAATCAGTTCCTGATCGCTAAAATCATTCCATCCAACACTATATCTCATTAAAAAAAAAATTTAATTAAAAAAAAAAGTTTCCCTCTGAAATTATTTGAGAGATGTAAAACGGGTTGTGAGCAGTTGATTGTAGAGTAAAGAAAAAACACATGACTCAGAATGAGGTCAATACACTCTTGACACAATGTGAAGTTGAGGCCAGTTTGGCGTAAAACAGATCTGTGTGTGTGTGTGTGTGTGTGACTGTGAAACGTGCATGTGCGCAAACACACACTTCAGATTTGAGGAGGAGGAAACTGCAAGGCATCTGGTAAAAGCATCTCTTTGGAGGTCAATGTCCCCATCGTCCCCCAGAGAACAATGTTTTCTCTGCCACACTCAGTGCATGTGTGAGTGTGTGTGTGTGTGTGTGTGTGTGTTTATTTGTGTGTGTGACGTTGGATGGAGGAGGTGACTGCATGCTCTGGATTTTTTTGTCCAGGACATTTTTTTTAAATGTTTATTCAGAATGAGAACATTCCTCCCAGTGTTTGACATCAGCCTCCCTGCTTTTCAAAATGCGCCATCTGTACGTGCATGTCTGTTGGGATGGATCCAGCAGTGGCACCAACTATCGCTTGACACCTCTCCAAACGGGACACAAGGCCACAAGGGTACGAGGGCGCGGGGGCTCAGCAGTGGCCGTCTTTTTCCCAAGCCTCAGGGCCCCTGGGGGATCGGGCCGGGTCGGGTTTGATGGGATTTGCTGATGTTTGCTGCTGGAGCCACTCACTGAAAGCCTCCAGCTTGGCCTGAGCACGTTTCACCATCATAAACAACGTCAACTGGAAAAAAACGACCTCTTGAACTTTTTCCTCGGAGGTGATGCATGTGAGCGCTGTGAACGCTCTGATGTTTGGCATTTTATTTTATACGACATGTTTAGAGAGCTTTTGGAGGCCGGCAGAATCCAGAGATCGTTTCTTTAGTAGTGGGTGAGGCACGGTTTAGTCAGATCTAAAGCGAACGAGCTCGCCTGTGTGAGACGGTAACCTCAAAACACACTCTTGAACTGTCATCCAAGCCACCTCGTGCAAAAACCGTTGGACTGCTACAGCTGTTAGTCAGAATGAAACAGGCCGCCCTCCTGTCACCCAGAAGATCTCGTCTGGAGCAGTTAGTGTGACTTTTTACCTTATACTTTGAACTGAAGTCATCAAGGACATGCATAAGAGCAGTTGGAATCACACATATTTTGAAACGTGTCAATTTGTCACATTTGTGGCATACATTTAAATACATGTCATACACGTTTCAATAGAAAGGATATTAAATGAGACATATTATGCCCCCTTTTACAATATGTAATATAAGTCTCTGCATCCAGAATGTGTCTGTGAAGTTTCAGCTCAAATTACTCCACAGATCATTTATTATATCATTGTGAAAATGCCTATTTTGAGTGGAAGCAGAAACACGCTGTTTTTCGGGCCTGTCTCTTTAAATGCAAATGAGCTGCTGCTCCCCGCCCCCTTTTCCAGAATAGAGTTGCACCATTACAGCTCATACCTGCTAAAAAAAACATATGTTTTGGTTCTGATTATCATGTTTATCGTTAAACCATATGAGTTTAAACTTCTTATATATGGTTTTCTGAGAGCACACATCCGAAGCACGTGCACAGAAAGCGTCTGTCACACGGCATGTGAGTACTAAACTAATTTCTCATTCACACACAAGTTTACGTTTAAAACACACATGAGTTACAAAAAACTGTGGGTTATGTCTGTGAAGGTAAACAGCGGGGAAATAAATCGCATGTTTATTTTAGATCTGTGTGGCAGCAGCAATATACACTAAATAAATCAATAAATGCACTGCTCTGTTGTCTCCTCTGAGGCTGGGACTCTAAACAGTGTTCTGTGCTCGTCTGTGCAGCCAAAGACAGAACAATTAGCATGCTTTGCTCAAACTTTCGCAATGGCGTTAGAACTGGTACACCGTTGCCGCTTGCGAAAACACAATGACGGCGCCGTGGGTGGAAACTTACAGAGATTAAGGGGGTGGTAATATTATAATGAGATCCCTTTGCATGTCACCAAGGGAGCGAAATCAGATGCGCTTTTTTTTTTCAGATGCTTGCAGAAAAAGGCTTACCGAAACAAATTTACTGGGCTATTCTTTTTCACGTTTCCTTGGTTGGTAAATGCACCAGGGACCTGATTATGACACTTAAAACTGGGAAAAGTCAGATTTGCATGATATGTCACCTTTAAATAGTTGTAGGGTTACAAAAAGGTTGTCAGTCATTTTGCAGTAACTTTAACCATATTTCAAAGACAATTGAAGTAATTATGAAATTACATATGATGTATTTAAGTCCTACTTAAGTGGGTCAAAACAGGTTCATCTAATTGCATTTAATATAAACTCAGACTAATACATTTCCATTGAATTATAAATAGCAAGCAGTTATTGTCTGAAAACACTGAATTCAGTTAACACATGTATATTTTTTAGAAGTTATTATTTCCACGTTAAGTTGGGAAGAATTCAGGTTAATTGGAATATTGTTCCCAGTCATCTCAATGGCAAAAGTGCCACAATCTACCTGAATTAATTCCAACTTTTAATTCCAATTTCAGGTAAATTGGGACACTTTCATCTTTAATGAAACTTGGCCATCAGTTTGTCATTTGACATGTCAAAAATTACATTAAAGTATTTTTTAGTTTATCATAAATGCGTGGCAGTACATTCATCAGTAACTTTAACTATATTTCAAAGACAACAGAATTAATTATGACACTACATAAAGAGGCACTCAAGTGCATTTAAAATAAATTTAAACTGATACATTTGAATTAATTTGGAAATAACATGTCATTTAGTGTCTGGAAACAAACAGTCTCCCAATTTTGAGAAGTCGTGGCCTAATGGTTAGAGAGTCAGACTCGTAACCCAAAGGTTGTGAGTTCGAGGTATCCGTCCAGCAGGGTTGAGGGGGGGGAGGTGAATGTTAAAGCGATCTCTTCACACCGTCAAATACCATGACTGAGGGGCCGTGAGCAAGGAACCCGAAAACACCCAACTGCTCCCCGGGCTCCGCAGCATAAATGGCTGCCCACTGCTCCGGGTGTGTGTTCACTGTGTGTGTGTGTGTTCACTGCTGTGTGTGTGCACACTTAGGATGGGTTAAATGCAGAGCACTAATTCCTAGTATGGGTAACCATACTTGGCCACATGTCACTAAAGAAAGAAGAAAGAAATTTATCAGAATTTTAAAAAGATTTTAAAACATGTACACTCTGCCATACTAAACCGCATTTAAAAGCTGAATTAAATTCAGCCAATATCTGTGATTTGCACCCATAATTTGCCTGAAGTTTAGCATTTCTCAACTTTCTGACGTTCTCACTCGCTTTACGCTTCACTGTCAATCCCACAATCCCTCACATAATTTGCTGATTAGCTCCCATAGAGAACGAATGGGAACTGCCCGCTCACGCTGCACTGTGGTCATGCACGCTTATTACTAATTTGGTGCATGACTTTATGATGTTAAGTGTTGCCTCAGAGCTCACAGACTCTGTTTTTCGTTTCGGGATTACATCTGTTTTTCCATCCTTTTCACGGCAGCAAAATCTTTCGGAAAGATGTGACCAAATTTAGTTCCTGATGTAACTAAACTGACTAAAATTCTTTTGACTACATGATTTGACTTTCCAGATGTCATTTATTCCCATGTCTTTTTTTAATACTACCCCCAAAAAAAGCTTATGATGTTTAACGAACCAGTGCATCATTGCTGCAAATGAAGGTGGAATTTATTCCACGACTAATAGAACAACAGGCAGGCCTTTGGCTTCCAGGTGTGCCGTGAAACGTGCCGTGCGACACACCATAACACACACAGACACGCGCAGACGCCCACATGTTTTCAGACAGCTTCAGCGGAGCTGTACGAGTCCTGCATCTGTAGGCTGCAGGCGCAGGTGCAGGCAGTTAAACCAGAGACATGCTGTAAACGGCTTTTGCGTTCGACACATATGGGATGTGGAGAGGGAAAGCTTGTGTCAGTTTTCTGCAACGTGTCACACACTGTTGCTCCTCAAGTCCATCAAGAAGTAATTATTTTTCTGTACTATTTCATAGAGAACGTTCACTAGTAGACTACACTTTTCTATTTAGTATGCATGCAGTCATGTAACAAATAGAGCAGACTCTAGCTGTCTACAGTCCAGATGTGAATGCTGCTTATCACACAGTGTGTTTCCAAAGATAAACCATGCAACCATTATGCTATAAGGAGGCATTTTCTACATACAATTCTAGAGAAGTCTAGAGATTTAACAATGATAAAATGCTTTAAACTGAGCAGAGTAGGCCAACTACACTCTTATCATCATCAGCCCTTTTGAAAAATAACTGTTTATTGAATCTGCATTTGTAGTGTACTTTGAATCTTAAGTTTTATTTATTTATTTTTTGGTAATGTCTGAAATAAAAGGCCACTTTAAAGGGATACTTTACCCCAACATGTACGTTTGCTGTTAATTTACTCACCCTCCGTGCATCCAAGATGTAAATGACTTTTTTCTTCAGTAGAACAATACAGAACATTTTTAGAACAGTATTTTTAGCTGAAACCGTGGTCCTTGATGATTCATAAAATGCAAGTTCACACCTAACGTCACTTTAAGAGTAAAAAAAAAAACATATCCACGTTACTTGTCAACGCAGAAGATGTTTTCTGTGAAGGTGCGAGACTTGATTCATTAGCTACTGTAGGGAAATAACGAGAAGACTATAAAAGTGCAGTAAGCAGTAAAACTGTTTGCATTACAAACTAGTGTGCTTATAATTAAGACGATACATTAAAATAATATAGTGAGAAAACACCGGTTTGCGCTGTTTTGTACAGCTAAAAATAGTGACGAGTGACCAAGTACGGTTACTAGGAATTAGTGCTTTGTGTTTAACCTATCCTAAGTGTACACACACAGCAGTGAACACATACCCGGAGCAGTGGGCAGCCATTTATGCTGCGGCGCCCAGGTAGCAGTTGGGGGTTCGGTGCCTTGCTCAAGGGCGCCTCAGTTGTGGTATTGAAGGTGGAAGAGAGCGCTGTACATTCACTCCCCCCACCTACAATCCCTGCCGGTACGAGACTCGAACCTGCAAACTTTGGGTTACGAGTCCGACTCGCTAACCATTAGGCCACAACGGTATAGCTGGAAGCGGATGACACTGGAAGCCAGACAGACAACACAAAATCAATATAGTGAGGTCTTATGAAGAGAAACAGTCAGTCTGTGCAAGAAACCGAACATTCTTTACAACATACCAAAGCACATAAATGCTATTTTACTAATTAATTACGCTTACGCTGAGCTAGTATGCTGAGCAGAAATGTAACAAAAAAATGCAAAATGTAACAAAAAAATATATATAAAAAGAATGAGGAATGTTAAATTCACAAACTATAGCTTTGTACTGAATTCTTCGGTTTTATTCAGAAGTGTTTGTTTTATAATAGGGTGACCATGCATCCTCTTTTTCCTATATGGCCAGGATTTGTCTAAATTGTCTAAATTGCCTGGGCTTTGGATTTGTTTTCCTATTGTTGTCATACTCGCTGAAGGTAATGACTGAGAAGTAGTTTGAATACTAGCCGCCGTTGGGCGGGTTAGTTAACAGCATCTACAAGTAAGTGATTTATGTAATCAGATTACTTTTTTTCAAGTAACTAGAAAAGTAACACATTACTTTTAAATGTACAGGAGAATATCTGAGTTACTTTTTCAAATAAGTAACACAAGTTACTTTGTTTTCCCATTTATTTACTAACTCCTCTCCTGTCCCGTGTCTAGAGAAATCAGGAGTGAGATACAGAGGCACTTCCTTCAGCCTGAGGCTTATTCATTTCAATTTTTGTGTGAAAAGGTTTTTATATGTGCCAAAAATATAACTTTTTGGGATCTACGAGAACAGTCAAAGCACTGCCAAATTACTTAACATTTCTCACTTCTCTATTTACAAGACTGCATTGCTCAAATTACACACATACAGAAAGTCCAATGACACAAATGTGCACACATACAAATACACGTTCTCACAGCTCCATCCATTAAAATCGCACTGCAAACTCCCACATCTCTCTCTCTCACACACACACACACACAGTGACAGCTGTGTTATGCAGCTCTGGCACCACTGGCTTACATTTTACGTGATTTGACAACTGGACAGTTGAATTGAGGAGAAACTGCAGAGCTGATATTGAGAAGTGTGTATGACGTTGTGTGGAAGCACCTTCCAGTGTGTGTGTGTGTGTTGTGTGGGTGTGTGTGGGTGTGCATAAGTCTGTATCTTTGTGATAGAGGTATATGTTGTGTGTGTGTGTGTGTGTCTGTTTGGAGCAGAGTGCTGTCTCTTATGAGGGGCACGTCCTCGCGGGCCAAGGCCCATTTTTTCTGGATTAAAATAAACAGACGACTGGCGGGGGTCTGGGGGTTATGGGAAAGGAGGAAACAGTGATGCTAATCAGCCCTGCACACACTTCCCCAACTGTAAAACAAAACGAGAGAGAGAGAGCATTTTTAGCTGTAAGTGCGCATGAGTGAAAGTTTAGGACTACAGCTCCACTTTGCAAGGTCAAGTGTCGAAACTAACTTCAGTTCCCCTCCAGATCATTTTATTTCTTCATTACAGTTTTCGCAAAAAAGAAGATCCATGTTACAATGTTACAAAATCAAATGTATAGGCAACAATTACACAAGCTGAACAATTTAGAATTTGCAGAGTTAAAGGGATAGTTCACACAACCATGAACGTTTTGTCCTATATGTTCCATCTGTAGAACGTAAAAGATCTTAAAGGGACAGTTCACCCAAAAATGAAAATTCAGCCATTATTTACTCACCCTCATGTTGTTCCAAACCTGTAAGACCTTCGCTCATATTCAGATTAAGACATCTTTGATGAAATCTGAGAGCACTCTGACCCTGCATAGACAGCAACGCAACTGAAATGTTTGATGGCCTACAAAGGTAGTAAGGACATCATTATAATAGTTCACGTGACATCAGTAATGGTATGAGCTGCAAGTCTCTGTGTGCAAGAGGAAACAAAAAAACCACCTTTATTCCATGATTTATTATATTAATTTATCACGTCTTTACTCTCTTTTACACCATGAGCATTTTCATGTTGGTGTGAACTACACCTTAATGTAAAGCACAATGTCCTGCCGTGTTTTTTTTTTTTTTTTTTGTAAGGGAATTACATGGAGGGGATTTATTATGTTTTAAAAAACAAACTCACCGACAAGTATCAGAAAAAGTGGTCAGTACACCCTGAGTCTGTATGAAGGGCACTTAATGTATTGGCGTTGTACTGTGTACTTAAAATCTTAAACAGTATATTATTTAAAAAAAAAAAAAAAAAAAAAAGGGCCTTGTCAAAACTTAATGACATTAAATGATAAGTTAAGTGACTTAAAGAGACGACATTGAAAAGCAGTATAATGTTAAATCATTTTTCTCAGGTTCAAAGACGGTACCTATTTTTATGAGTTTTTAGCGTAAAAGGATTGAAGACAATTTTCTTAGCATAAAGGTTGCAGTACATGTCAGCTATAATTTAACCTATTAAAAGACAATGTTCATTATAAGTGGGTCATAAAACACCCGTATGTTCAACTAATTGCATTTAATATTCATTTCAACTATAATGTATTTTCATTTAATTGTAAATGACAACCATTAAGTGTATTTTGCCACCGAAGCTAATTATTTTAAGTTTATATTTGTAAGACTTTTTTTTTTTAAGTATGCACAGTGAACAATATTTTCATAAAAGCTTTGGAATTGGTGTGAGGCAATTTGTAAAACTGAGTCATAAGATTTGAGAGGTCCGCTTTAAATTGTGGCAAATCGCATCCACTTTTGTTTTGTCAAAGAGCAGCTCGGACATTCTGCTTAAGTTCTCATTTTGTATTGCACATAAACATGAAAGTCATACAGATTTGGAATAATGTGGGTGATTAAAAAAAGACAGGATACTGAATGCACACTGTCCATGTATTGTAGCATTCCTGCAGTATATGATGGATTGAATAGGCCAGCAGCCTCTGACCTGTCAGATCAATGGACTGAGGAGCGGCAGCGCCGTGGCCGTTGCACGTGTGTGTGTGTGTGTATGTGGGGTGTGTGTGTGTGTGTGTGTAAAGACAGAACGACTGGGGGCAAAGACGCCAAGAGAGGGGATGAGGAGAAGGGGAGAAATGGAGGGATGTAATTTAATTTGCCACACAATGGGGTGAATAGCAGACACGTGGTGGAGCTAATGGAGGAGAGAGATGTGCTTTTTAGCAGTGCTAATTGATAAGAAAGAGCTTAGCCTTTGTTCAAGCAGTCCCCCTCCCCGCCTGTTTGGGACACCATCGGTAAACCCCCATCTGCTGTCCAGGGTCCTCATTAATTGACCAAACACACACACACACCACACGTGTTTGTTTTTTATGTGGTGTGTGATGGTGAATGTACTTGTTCATGATAAGTATCCCGGTGAGAAAGTATAACCCTCAGTGAACCTTTTTTATTTTGCTTGAAATGTCTGGTAGGCTGGTACTTTGTTTTACTGATCATTCATTAGGGAGAGATTTATGTGTTGATGGTATATTGGTTATCTAGTTCATCTAATATATATAAAATTTATTCTTTTTTTTTACATGAATTGCAGTGGCTGTTAATTCAAATTCACATTTTCCATGTTAAATGCCATCTTTAACAAATGTAAAAATAAATATAGACTTTTCTTACTGTACATTAGCATGTTGTAATTTTAAATTGTCATAGTTTTTTATTTGTTTAATATTATCACTTTTTATTATCACTAATTAGTTCATTATACATAATTCAATTTTAGACAAAAGTGTATATAATTTTAATATTTAAAATGCAGATTTGCAATACATTTTGATATGGTAAAAAAACGGCTTATTTAAATATAAGTATTTAATGTGTTGCATTATTTAAAAAAAAAAAGTAAAAAAAAAAACTTTTTTTTTATTTTATTTTGCACTACACAAACAAGACTATGATCAATATGAATTACTCATAATACGTTTGGCCATTCCCAGTATAAATGCTGTTTGATGTCCAGCATAAACTCATCTTGTTAGCACCCGTGGCTTGATTCTTGACGGTAGCCCGTTATACAGATGTTGCTCTGCTCAGCTCTTCCCCAGCCTGATCTGATACCTCATAACCACCGAAACCATGACAACAGCACAGTGGCGGCGATCAGAGAAGCAGTGTCTGCGTCCGGGGTCTTCCTCCAGTGTCTGACTGCAGCATAATGAACTCCTTAACACAGCCTGATTCCCCTCCTCAGGGTAAATTCCCATACAACTATGAACAGTTCTGAGGCAAAGCACATGCTTCCAGTAAGTGTGGCGGGCCAGAGAGCGAGAGACATGTTTTTCCTTCACTGTATCCTGGAGACTGCTTGTTTTGGGGAGTCAACAACTTCTGATGTTGCTTGCGATCCAAGTTGGAGAATGAATGAATTTTGATTTTATGAATCAAGATCAAGACTCCCTCGTGTTCATGCAGAATTTCTTATAATTCCAGAAGCGTTGGCTACCTTGAGCAGGTTTCTGAGAAATCCTGTTACCCTACAGTTAGCTGGTATTTGGGTACTTATCCCAGACTTCGCCGGTTTGTACACAACAATTTTCCATCCTGTAATACAGCAGCCAACAAGACAGAAGAAGCATCAGAAAATTAATCCACAACGAGTATACACTGAATGAGGTGTTTGGCTGTTGGCCAGTTGGTCATAATCCAACCAAAACCTTCATGGATCTGATTTAAAAAAAAAAGATACACAAAGTTAGGATAATTAAGATTTTTAAATGTCCCTTCTGCTCACCAAGGCTGCATTTATTTGATTAAAAATGCAGTAAAATCAGTAATATTGTGAAATATTATTACGATTTCAAATAGCTGATTTATATGTGAATATATGTTAAAATGTCATTTATTTCTGTGATCAAAGCTGTATTTTCAGCATCGTTACTCCAGTCTTCAGTGTCACATGATCCTTCAGAAATCAGTATAATATGCTGATTTGCTGCTCGAGAAACATTTCTGATTATTATCAGTGTTGAAAACAGTTGTGCTGCTTCGTATTTTGTGAAAATCGTACAACAAAGTCAAAACACATTATGAAACTGGCAAGAAAGCAACAAAGCCGTGACAGTCTGCAGGCCGAACGTAGGCGTCCTTTCTTAAAAGGGCCACTCAGCACCCTCTGGCTCTGATATTAGTCAGCAACCCCATTAGTCTTAATGGCCGCCTCTGGGCGCAAGGGAGCCTGGTCTGTCCTTTTAAAAGTACATACAAGGAGCTCATTAAGACTTAAAACAAAGCGGAGCAGTGAGAGGGGGTCGAGCGAATGAGTGAATGAGTGAGAGACTGGCTGACAGAAGGGGGAGAAGTGCGAGATCTCCTCCTTCCATTAAGATCCCTTCCCCCTTCCAGCTCTCATTGACGGGTTCCTGCGACCACAGAAGCCCCATAAAGGCTCAGCCATTTCCATAATCGCTCATATCTGTCGAATGAAACACTATCCAGACAGCTTAATGGACACTCTGAAGAATCCCTGTTTAAAAATCCATAGCTAATCAATAACGCTGGCTCCCCGGCCTCTCAGCACCGCTCGCAGATGTGCGCTGCTGTACTCGCAGCCTAGTATTGACCCGGCTAATAGGGTTATTCTGAACGCAGAGACCTGGGCTGGTCACATTTCTCACCTCAGCTTTCCATCGCCGAAGCTCTTTGTGGAAAATCCGGGAGGTCCGAATGAGTTTTTACGGAAACGTACGAATCCGCCGTGACGTAGCTAAATGTTCTAGGCAGCCGTTCCCACAGTTGTCAAAACCATTGGGCTCCACTTAGGAAGCCAGCTTATCGGTGCATGAAAATTGCAGAGGCAATCTGTTACCATGGCAACTAATTAAGTTAACGCAGTCTCAGGCCCTCATCCCTCCGCCTCCATTCACCTCCTTTTAGACACGAGTCAATGTTTGCTCAAATCCGTAAGCACGGTGATTCGATTTATGAAATTGAATTTCAGCTGTTCACAACATGAGTCGAAACAACCAGATATACATCCGTTGACGTTTGAGCTTTTTTAATGCAAATATAGTGGAATTTGTTTTTAAACGCTAATTATAATTGAGCGGCAAATCAGCATATTACAATGATTTCTGACAAATCAAGTGACACTGAAGACTGGGGTAATGATGCTGAAAATCCAGCATTGATCACAAGAAATAAATCACATTTGAACATTCAGGCCTATTCACATAGAACACAGCTACTATGAATTGTAATAATACTGGACAATATTACTGTGTATTTTTAATCAAGTAAATGCAAGAAGAGACTTCTTTCGAAAACTTTAAAAAATCTTAATTATTCCAAACTTTTGACCAGTATGTGTATTTAAAAAGCAGAGCCATGGAATACAAGCCGACTTGATATAATTAAAAACAATTATTTAAAAAAAAAAATACACAAGTTGGGTGATACAATTTATAAAATTTTATTTGAATTGTTCACAACATTAAAATCAACCAGATATACATTTTTTATACAATACATTTTTTAGCACCAATAATAATTGATGATAATTGGGAAGCAAATCAGCATATTAGAATGATTTCTGAAGAATCATGTGACACTGAAGACTGGAGTAAAGATGCTGGAAATTCAGCTTTGCATCACAGAAAAAAATTATATTTTAAAATGTATTATATATATATACTATTCAGTTTGAAAACCTTTTTTTGTATTATGGTGAAGAACATGTGAAAATCTGAAGAAACTTTTTCCACTTTAAAGAACCTTTTGTGTAATGGAAAGGTTCTTTACGGAACCATTGATGCTGATTAAGAACCTGTGTTGACGAGCATAACGGATTTCTTTCAAAAACATTTAAAAAAATCATCATTGACACTTGATGCAATAGCATCAAAAAGAGTCAATCTTTGCTCAAATTCATAAGTTGGGTGATTCAATTTAAAAATCCAATCTGAACCGTTCACAACACGAGTCGAAACCAACCAGATATGCGTTTGTGCAGGTTTGAGTGCTGTTTCAATGCTAATAAAGTGGAATATTTTTTTTAATTGGAGGTGTCTGAAAGTTGGCTAGGATTCAGATCCAGCGCTGCCGGTGTGGCGAGAGGATCCTCTGTCAAATCCTAAATTGGGTTTTTACTGATCTAGTCAAGGTGGGCAGGAAATACACTGAGGTGTTTATGAGGGCTGGGTCGAAGTTATGAGAGCACTCATTACTTTCAGATCATTTGCAGACTATTAGCCAGATGAGAGACGTGTCTTTTTATCCTCTTCTGTTGCTGGTGTGATTCCACCGCTCCGGTGAGAGTTCAACTGAGCGTAGCGTCAGCCATTCTCAATGACGAATGGGATACTAAAACACGAGCCAGCGCAGAATACACTGTTTATCTGTGTTTTTAAATAGGCTGAATAGTTTTCTTGCCCTTGGCAGCTTTTCCTTGAGAGAGTGAGGTGTGTCGCTGTCATCATTTGGAGGTCAGCATGTCTTAGCTTTTGAAATCGCCAAAGAACAGCACATGCGAGCACATGGGTGTTTGTGAGCTATTATGGTGATATGACACTTTCAGCAGTAGATTGCATCAGTGAAGTTAGGCAACAATTTTCTTATGTGTTTTTTTTTTTTTGGGGGGGGGGGGGGGGGGTCTAAGGAAATTGCTCAAGACTATTCGCACAGATAATGGACAAGATGTGTTCTTTGTGAAACTGCTCTCTTTGTCAACATTAGCTTCTCTGTGTTGAATAAGCCCCTAACAGTACGTGCAATTAACAAATGGGAAGTTCCCATAACTATTCAAGCTGCGATTGTGCCCAAGAAATGACCAAACTCGTTTCCAGGTTTTCCCAAAAGGGGGGGAGTGTTAAAATTACAGCTTCGTGATCCCCGGTGACCGTACGCTAAAATGCAATGCTCTGTCTCATTGGTGGAGTGCAAACTTTCACTGATCACTTCAGTGCAAAAAGAAGGGGTGGGGATGCAAAAGCCACATTTGAAAAGTGTTTACACTGATTTTTCAGTGGTGGCATAACTGTATGTACATACACTTTTAAAAATGCTGGGTAAAATACAACCCAGTGCTGGGTAAAATAGGGACAAACCCAGCAATTAGGCTGCTTTGACCCAGTGGTTTGGTTAAATATTTAACCCAACCTTCTGGGTAGTACCCAACAGCTGGGTCAAAAAAACCCAATTGCTGGGTTTGTCCCTATTTACCCAGCACCGGGTTGTTTTTAACCACTTTTTAGAGTGTAGGACTCACAATCGTGGGAAACCATGTACCAAAGTCTTGTGCACAGCCAATAGAGAACAAGAAGGTGTGTGCCGATTGGAATGACTGGTAAATTTTCATCTGGCTCTTAAAGATGCAGTGCAAGAAAAAGGGTAGACTGAGACTGGAGAGCCAGAGGAATTCACAATTTCTACATTCTGACAATCAAAAACGATCTACCTGGGGCGTCTGTTCAAAGGGGACTGGTGCGATTTGCACCTTTCAGTTTCGACTATATACTGCTTTTATTACAACTTTATGATCACTATTTCAGCTATACATAAAACTAAATAAGAATAAAAAATAACTAAAAATATTAAAAATTAAAACAAATATAAACAAATAAAAGAAAGTAAAGAACGAATCCTTTTTTCATAAAATAATAGTTTAATAGCAAAAATCATGCAGTATCTTACCCAAGAGGGAAGCCTCATAAAAGCGATCTGTTATAATAATAAGTAAATAAATAAACCATTTTAAAGCAACTATTACGTGGAAATCTAACGATAGAGGAAACCTTAAGCTTTGCATACATATACAGTATATAAAAAGCTATATGGTATACTTATATATATATATCTATATATAATATATCTTATAATCTCTATATATAGATATATATATAAAATATACATATAAGAAAAAAAAAACCCAGAGAAAATACATAGTTTATCGTTTATTTTACTGTAGCTGAACTGTTAGCACTGAGCTCACAGCTGGTTTAGTGGACGTTTTGAAATGACGTGCAGCTTCAACGCGTCCAGAGCTCGTGCGTCGCGTGCGTCGCGTCCAGGGAGAGACAGCAGAGTGGAGTGTAATTGAATTGAATCAGCGTGTAACACCGCCCCTTTACGCGGATCAGCTTCTTCCGTGCCGCACACAGAACCGCCCTGGACCGGGGCAACTAACAGAGGGAGGCAATGAAAGAGTGATTGAGATAGAACGGAGAAAGAGAGAGGGAGGAAAAGAGACGCTCCAGCACTTCAGAGATCGGATCTTGTTAAGGGAAAACCGGTGTCATTTCTAAGAAACTCCAGGCACACAGACGGACTTTGGAGGACACATTTGGGACTAAAAACATCCAAACTGACTTTGTACATTGAATGCGTGACAATGACGGCAGCTGTCGATATTAAGCCGTTAACTATAATAAAATCTGAAAAAGTAGACGGTAAGAGTTTTCTCATCCTTATTGTTTTGCGTATTCGTCACTTGTCAGTTAGTTATGAGTAACTTCTGTGCATATTCCGAGATAATGTCTATGCAATCGAGATAATGTAACATACAGTCATGATTTGATGTCAGGCAGAAATTTTCCGAAACATCAAATGTTTTTGATCAGCGAGTGATAGACAGGTATAACAGCCTGCACGCGGCGCTCCAGATGTGCCAGCCTTGATTCAAATGGTAGCCTATAAAAAAAGTCTTTATTATGTAGCCTAATATATTCATTCTAGCCTGTTGGGTTTTACACAGCTAAGTGAGCACACGTAGTTTACGTGTAATTGCAGCCAAGTTAGTGAATATGTTTGATATGTGGTCACAATTGTAACCAGTGAGGGAAAACTGCTTAGCTGTTCAATAAGACCCAACAGAACGTTGCATACAATAGACTAAGATAATGTTGTATTATCAGGCAGTTGTGGGAAAAGGATATCAATTAATACACTAATGCATATATTTTACTTTGTATTACATTTGTTCCCCCCCTTTTTTCTTCCATTTTTATTATGTTAATCAGCCAGATACATATTGAGATTTAATCTTTTTTTTTTTTTGTCCCAATCCCACAGATATGACCACAGACACGTTTGCATGTATTCTGATCATGAGACAGCAATAATACATTATAGGAATCGGATTTGTTAAACAGTATGTGTATTATGACATCTTTTACATGCTTTCTTTTATGGAGCTTTCAGATTGGAATTAAACAGCTCTGGTCATGTGACTACTTCCACCAGTCATGTAAAAATGTTCTTATGAAATGTAGTCAGTCCTCAGTTTCATTTATTGATTACAACTCTGTAAACTCTCCGGCAGGATTAAATGGGTTGCATACTGTGATGTTGCATTATTATATTCAGACCATATTGTTGTCTTTTCAATCATTTGAACAGCTATACTGATGTTATGTGCAAAACTGGACTCTTTTATTGCTACAGTGCAAGAATGAGAGCAATGTAATAATTTAGCAAATACTGTACATGACGAGTCTGACACCAGACACCACACATGGCCTCTCATGACATGACACACTTTACCGCTTTACATAGTTGTGTTTCATTTCATGCATGACCAGCAGGCTTGCATTTTAACTACAAGAGTGATTATTTTCGTGTCAAGCTGACTTTCAGAACATTGCGTCATCTAATGTGCTCGTGCATTTAGTGTAAGTTCATTATTTGGTCATTGGCTGAGCCCTGGGCTTTCTTTCCTTTTATGCAGATATTATGGGCCTCCTTGTTACTGCGTGATTAAAGTTTCATCTTTCTTTCTTTCTTTCTTTCTTTCTTTCTTTTTTTTTTTCTTTCTTTTTTTCTTTTTCTTCTTTCTTTTCTTTTGTTCCTTTCTTCCTCTTTCTTTTTTTCTTTGGTGTTTTTGATGTAGTGTTGCTTGTGCATCTTTCCCCAAACAGCATGGCATGCCATAGCAGGGAATTTCCCTTTTGGCTAAAGAGTGGTCAGTGTCAACTGAATGAAGTTTGTCATGATGCTGCTTCACTGTCCATTCATACCACATCCATTAACCCCCACTGCTGACCCAGCCCGGCTCAGGAGGGGCCGCATGCCTGGCCAGGGCGAAGGGAGGGAGAGCGGGAGGAAAGATGCCATGCTGGTTAAGCAGTCAGCAGTCTCACACTCCCCCTCTGTACTCCTGAGGACTGGAATAAAGTGACGAGCAAGCAAGTGGGATGTTAGCACATGCCTCGGCCCGGTGGACTCTTTAAGAATATGACCCTCTTCTTTGGCTCGGAAGGGCAGGGTGAGTTCAGTGGCCGCTAGTTTCCCTACGATAAAATGCTGACTGGCTTCGACCACAACTGGTGGTTTAACACGCAAAATTCTGACTCCCAACCTCTCAAACACACACACACACCACCAGCTGTTCATACATCATGGAAAAAGGCATTCACCTTTGCAAGCATGTCAGAACGAAAGCTAAAACATAATGACTCCAGCGTGATGTGCAAGATGTGATATGAATCATTACCACGCTTGCATATTCTTGCATGCACAAGGGCCTGCTCTCTTTTCACACACAGTCGCAGAGTTTACATTTACAAATGCACTGGCACATGACCACGCGCAGACACTCTCCAACATACATGCACAAGCTTTCTCCTCACATGGAAAAACAGTTGTGCACTGTTAAAAAAAAGTGCTGATATTTGCAGTGGAGGTTGCCAAAATATCGTGCTATCTTGCAAAACAATTTCTCAAGACGAGCTCCCTTGAGTTCAGTCAACCGTGAATGTTCAGGCCAGGGTGAATGGAGTGCACTGGCAAAGACTGTACAATCCACCTAAGACATGTTTACTGCTGGTCTGCTACTTTAGTCTTCTAGAAGAATGGATATGTGCACCTTGTGGGTCCCATGTTCAGCACAAAGTGCTTGTAAGAGTGTAAAGCTCTGGCAGACTGGCACAAATTATAGTTTCTAGCATGCATGCGTCATTAATACGGAGAGGCCGTAGAGATTAAGCACCTGATCCCAGTTTGTATTGGGTCTTAAATCAAGACAAGCGAGCTGTGTCTTGAAGACAACGGCTAGTGCAAAAACAAGCCTGCCTTCCCCCGGCCCCCATTTGCTTTTTGACTCCGTTTATACAAAAGTGATGAATGGTTGAATTCAATCAAGAATCACACAAAAGTTGTTTAGAGTTCAGTCAAGATTATCTGATTTACCCCGGAGACATGTAGTGCATGAAGAGACAATGGGACCTACACAAGTACAGGACAACCTCGATAAACACACTTGCATTCATTAATGGAATTTCTAAAATAAGATTGTGTATGGAGTTAGCACAAAACAATCTCCAAGAACACACAGCAGGTCGTGCGGTCAAGCTTTTCCACGGATCTAAGGAGCCCACAAGTTTGAATGTTAGAACGGCCTTATAGTCAAAAATAAACCCATGTAACATCTGCTACCAAAATGGCTAATGCTGCTCCTACCCAGCCAGATTTGCTGTGCCAGAAGTCTTCAGCATCTTCTGAGAGCATTGCTTTGAAAGGGGCACAGTCAAAATGCTTGACAACAGGGTCACTCCTTTCATCTTTGCCCAAAGACTACTTAGCACAGTGAAATGAGTCAGCAACAACATGAGAGACAGCCAGGGGTCACCTCCCACTCATTTCGGCCTAGAGAAATAACCCTTGATGAGGGTATCTGGTCTTCTCTTTCTCCTTCTTTCTCACTCTGTGTCCGTCTCAGGGTTCAGTGAGTGACAGGAATGTCTCTGGATTGGGTGGGCTGCCCATTGCCCACATTTATCTGATTAAGACACTGCATTCTCTCTCATCCCGATCCCCTGCTAGGCCCCACTTATACACCCTTGCTTTAGATACCACACACTGAGCACTAGTGCAGAAGTATACAAGTGTGAAGAGATGATAATTCAAGCAGGAAGTCATCTTCAAGGGTGTATCTGAAAATGGCCTGGATTCCCGAGTTGCATAACAGATAGGTTTCTGTAATGTCAGACTCTTCACATTTTCACCAGGCCTAAGCATGCCTTGCTTACCTGACAGCTGTGCAAATACGAAACCCTGGCAATCAAGGTTAGTCTGATGTGGGTCTCTGAGGTTTTATAGTTTGCTGAACAGTGTACGAGTCACTTAGAAAATAATTTACAAATGTGAGGGTTTATAAGTGACTGGATTCATATTTGACACTCAAAATTGATTCACCAGACTCAGGCCTTGAGGCTACGATGAAACCCAGTTAGATCAGAGTGTCTTGCCTACTGTTGTGAATGACTCCACCTTCACAGAATGTCCACTGGCTACATGACTCCCCTGTCAAAAATTCTTTCTGGTGAATACACGTTTTTATTGTTCCCTTTAAAGTGTAGTCATCAAAGGGTGAAGGGAGGTCCTAGCCTTTATTCCTTCAAGTTATTGGCACAAGCTAATGGCACAAACAAACGTTTTCCGAATCGTTACATGCGTCAGAATGACTGAACCATACGTCAGCGCCATTTTCGCTGTAGCATACTTGTGAAAGCCATTCTGACCCACTTCACTGTGTTGCAGTTTGAAGTCTTCCCAATAGTTATCTCTGGCCCTGCTTCTCTGAACTTCAAAAGACCAAAACAAAAGCAAAAGACACAGCATGTCCCAGAGCAGGGAAGAAATAACAACCATGGTGTATTTTTTCCAGCATTTTACAGCACCCATTTTCTCCCCTGTGTTCCATGTCTCTCTTTTTTCCCTGCGTTTGTTTCTCTACCGTCTGCGGGCCACATGGGCTCTCGCCTTGTCTCCCTGGCCCCTGATGTGGCGTCTTCCTAGTGCTGTCTTCTCATCCCTGCCGCATGCTACAGGCTAATTACTGAGTCACAGCCCCTGCCGTGCTGACTCCAGCACCCACCCCTCCTCCCATAAGACATTAGCCCTACCCAGTCCCTCCGAGGCTCTCTGGTGGGCTCTAGACCGCCTCCTGGGTGGTGGGAGGCCCATGAGGTGAGTAAGCCAGCCGAACGGGTGCCTGTCTTTCTATGCCACTCTTGTTTTTCCACTGTGGCTGTTTTGCAGATGTCTACCGAGTACAACAGAGAGACACGGAGAGGGTGGCATCAGATCTGCTTTTGAGATTAGAGCTGCATCCCGACTGGTTCTGGCTAAGTGTCTCACAACTCAGGGAGGTAGAGGAAGACCTGTTCCCAGATTCCATTCTCCCATCGGTGTATGCGCTTTCACCAAGTCACCTGTTTTAGGGCTCAGTAGTCGGAGCTGGTTTTGTAATTATCCTACTTTTGTCTCACCTCTTTGAACACAGTTCCTACGTTAGAGGCACATTGACGGAACGCTCCTGGCTACCACTCCAGTTACATGTGACATCTTAAGCTTTCTCTGAGGTCCAGGTGTTTGGCTGTAGCTAGCTTTACCGTCTCTCTCGGTTTGTGAGTGCTACTTGATGTACAGCTGAATAGAAGGCACATGATCCTTGGCAGTCACAAGAGCTGACACAGCTGGGACACTTTCTCGTTCAACCTTCTCCCCGCTATCTACATATTTCTGACAGAGAGGCTCTGCTCGGGCGATTTAGGGACGAGAGCAGTTAAAGGCTTTCTGTGTAGGTGTCTGGATTAGATCCAAGAGGCGGACGTAATGAGGGCTGGTCTTTGACATTGTTCACTTACACCAGTTGAGCATGGTGGGATTTGACAACTCGCCCCTTTTTCATAAAACCATGGTTAGTCTTACTTTTTTTTTTAGCTTGTGTTAGTGTTCAAACGGAACATGTTTAAAGCATTTTAAACTATTCCTTACACAGTTGAGAACTGCAGAGACTTAATTTGGCATGCCTCTCTGCTTCTGCTTTCTGACACATTTGATGTTGACATTTGTCACCATAGAGGATTTTACTGAAATGATGTATAACTTTAGTCACTTTGATGATGCGTTAGCACACCGTTGTGCTCTGCGGTTCAATGTGGATTTCAGAACAGTTGCATCTTCTCTTCCAGCCATCCATTCATCTATTTTGGGCTCGTGAACTCTTTTCATTGCTACATCTGTGGTACTTTTCTCTGCGTACAGTTAATTGTGTAATTGGTCCATTTAGAACTGAACTCAAAGGCACGCTGGTTTTCAGGTCACAAATACAGAACAAACTCACACAAAAATCCCGTCCACATTAGCGATTGTAAAACAAGGCAGGAATGTGTGGCACGATACATAAAAACAATGCGGTCTGTGGGGAATTAATTTACAGAGAATGCATCTGTTGGCCATTGGCTGGTTCCACAATAGCAGAAACCATTAGCTTGCTAATTGCATGCAGAACTTTCCTTCCTTCATTTCCCTGATACTGAAAGCTGCTTGCTCATAAACTTAGCTCAGGCATGACCGACTACTCATGTATGAATTTGCTTTGATCAGAAATGCTTTTGGACATATTTATATCCAGTGCTGGAAACATGTCTTTTTTCCCCCTCTTGAAGTGCTGCAATTTCAGGTACACTAAGAGAAGGTTATTGGAGGTTTCTAGGAAGAATGTTGCTGAAAGAGTAAACTGTTTGTCAAGATCAGCATTTGTTTGTTCAGAAACCTAAACAGTATGATTCACTGATCCAAGTGCACTCGTGGTCTTTTAGAGGTGTTCACTTCTGCAATGCAGTTACGCTCTCACAATGTGCATGCTGCAAACCGCCTCCGCTTTACTTTGCAGTATGCATAGTAGCATCACTATACGTATCTCTGTAATGCATAGCATGACAATTGTGGGCTTGAGTGCAGACAAAAAAGCAATTGATCAGACCTAGGTTGTGGTAGTACAAACACTTCAGATCTAGGTACAATAGTGCTGCCATTTTCAACCCTATCAGATTGAACAATTAACTGCACAACTGTATGAGCAAGAACTTGCCAAAGAATGCCCAATTTTATAGTCGTTCCTGTCAGTAATTGTGATTTGAATGCTTAGTGTGACACACTGATGGCGATGTGTGTGAGACCATCTAGTGAACCCGGGGCACCCACTGGCTGGGTCTCTAAGAATAGCCACAGTGTTCCAGGGCAGGAAAGCCCCCGACGCGTGACCCGGGCAGGGTGGACGGACTCTGCGCAGCCTTTGGGAGCTCAATCGTGGGCCGCTGCTATTCCTGTCTCGGCCCGGCCCGGCCTGCATGCTTTCAGATGGAAATCTAAACAGTGGGCAGAACAAGCACTTCTCTCACTGGATCCCCCACCCTTGACCGTGCCTTGTTCAGCGTGGACCTGCTGCGTGAATGGCCCTCCTTCATGCGGGCCAGGTTTAACAATCTCGCTGTCACATACTCTGAGAAAGATAGGGCAAGAGATAAAGAACTGAAGGTGTTTTATGGGCCTCCCTGACACCCTGCTGCGACCCACAACTTTTTGCGGGTTTGAGGATTTTTTTGTCCTTTGTACTGAGCTCCATATCCTCAAATTACTTTATTTTCAGACTGGAATTTGATGGCATATGCAACTCCGAATTGAAACAGAAAGAAAGCGAAAAAGGGAAACGCATGTGGGGTAAGATATGCTAATTTGACATACAGACACAAATGCACCAAGCACAAAAAAGACTACTGAGGGACTCAAATGAGCTATTTGGCTTTTATTACACACCCACTCGCTGTCTCTCACGCATTTAAGACAGACCCCTCATACACATAAATGCAGACACACAGTTCTTTGAAGTGTGTCTAATCTTAGAAAGGTCCATTAACACTATCATCAATGTGTTATCTGTAAGGCTGTAGATCGGCCCTGGCTCGATGTGTGCATGTCATTAAATCACTGAACATACTATGGAAAACACTGAATGGACTGGATGGGTGGAGACCTGTGGTCATGCCAGCAGTGATGTCATCCCTTCGGGGACTCCATTCATGTTGTCTTGGATGCTCTCACATTACAGATAAGTGAATCATCCGACCCCTCCCCACCACACCCGACTCCATGAGACCACCAGGGCCTCATGACCATAATCACAATTTCACAGCCCCCTGACTAATGCAGAGAGCTCAGACACTCATACACACTGCCCAATACACACCTGCACTGTTCCTGTACGATATGAAGGTTTTCCATGTGGGACTGTATGGCTGAGACCCAAGATCTTTTGGGCCTAATGCGGTTCAGTAGACAGAATTATCAAGGATTCATATCTACGGCTATTAGCGATGTATTAATTCCCATAGAGAGTAACTATACAATGTTAATTTCATTCATTGAACTTCACATGCTGAGCTAATGTTTCATTTGCGTCACATAATAACATAATGTTGGAACGTCTAGCCTATGTGCTCAACTGTGCGAAGCTGATTTGAAGTTTAACCACCGTTTAAAGCTACACTTTAAAAAAAAAAAAAAGGTTGGTAAAAAAAAGTTTCTACATTTCAGGGAACATTATGAGAGTGTAACTCTTGAAATTAATACTTAAAGCCTTTATGTATAGTGCATTATAAAAGTAGTTTTAATGCATTAATTTTGCATTGTAATGCACCTTATAATGCATTGTACAGTCTCATGAATAATTGTAACCACAGTTAATACATTATAGCACTTATCAGTTCATTGTTACGCTATGCATTTTAAATTCGGTTATAATTATTTACGACAAGATATAATGTATTACAACGCACATTATGAATAATTATAATGCATTATACCCTTTAATAACCCTTGATAATGCATTACACATAAAAGCTTTAAGTAAACATATCGTGATGAACATTAAACTAAATATTTGTCTTCAACAAAGAAGACACAGAGGTTAAAATGAATCGGTGAATCGTTTATTTGATCAAAGGAACTGTATATTTGATCAGTGAATCATTTATTTACAAGAACCATGAGAATGGACAGATTCTCTTAAATTAATTGGATTTCCAGTCGAATATTAGTGTAGGCAGAGCGTGTTTGATTAAGTTTGTTATACTATTTGATGACTGTGATTGGCCAATGATAATGGTAACGTTTGCATTCACAGAATGCATCTTCCAGCTCTTTCGGTAGTAACAGCATGCAGTTTAGATCAGTTGATGTAAAGTTTTTCTTTGAAAACGGCTCACTATCCTTTCTCTTCAGGTGTTCTTGCAGATATGTGGTTTTCTCCAAGTGAGCATGCAACATAATGCAAGTGAACCATACAGATACGTTAGACATTAACAGAAAGATAAACTCAGTGTGTGTTTTTCCTGATTTGATTTTCAGAGCATCCTCTGAACCCTGAATGCACAGATCGAGCTGTTATTTGGATTTTAATGTTATCTAAATATGCAACCATTTCAAATCACCAGGCTGCTATTTTTCTTCTTCAGAAAGCACTTTGCATTTGTCACTAATGCAAAAACCTCACTGCAATTTGTGTGTTATATTTTGTTCAAACAAACATGCTTTCTTTACGAAGAAAAACAAGGAACATTTGCACTTTACCAGGGTCTTCCAGAGTCTTTCTTGCCAGTTCTGGCCTTGTATCACATAATGTGAAAATGGGCCTCTTCTGCATTGAATGAAGCCGCTGACGTCCAGCTGGTAGAATGGCCTCTCTAATGCGCAATTAAACACTGTAAATGGAGCCTGCAGCAGCTCGCTCTAATCGAATCACACGAGAGCACTGCATTGTTCTTCTCCATTTAGACGCTCCGCATAATGCATCACCGCAAGTCCTTCCCTGTTTGAGTCAAGCGGGGTTGCAGATCGGGGAGAAGGAGGTTAGGAGGGACAGCTGTTGTGCATTCCTGGCTGGGTTTTGTCGTGATGTGGATCAACAACAGCGAGCGTGAACCCATACGACGCCCAGGGCTGGCAGTTTCAAAACCGCACAGAGATGCCAGAACATCTGGGTGTCAGTAAAAAAGCAGTCACAGACGGCGAAAAAAAGTCTGGAGTCTGGACTGTGCATTTAACTCGCGGACAAATTTATTGTGCTTGAGTCACAGGCGGGCGTTTTTTGACGGCCAACCAGTAATAGAATAACCACCCCTCACCTTGATCGCATTACTGTCCCTTCAGCGAATTCTTCACTCGGCTTTGTGACATTCTTCAAACCCTCAGGTTTTTTTTTCTTCCTAGCCCCTCTTTTCTCTCGAAGCGCCACCCCAGCAGTCCTAATTGGATCAGTGGAAGTCATCGGGCACTATTTAACTCATCAAAGCCCTCTCTGTGTCCTGCCGGGTGCCCACGAGCAGAGAGGGCGAGCTTTCCAACACTGAGCTGCCTGTTTGACGCCCCGCAGCCTGCTGTGACATCATCACCCCTCTGCCACGACCTCTGACCCCTAACTATTGACCCCTGCCAACAGAGGCCCATCTGTCTGTGGCTGGAGACGGAAATGGGACAGCTTGCTGGGTGGAAGGGATTGTGGGAAGGTGGTCATCGGTGTAGAATCTGACCTGTGACACACACTCGATGTGTTTGCACACTGTCCTTGGCTCTGAGCAGCAGTCTAGGAGGCCAGGTTGGAGGTGGTTGATGTGTGTAACTACGTTTAAGTGTGTGACGCTGATGCTGCTGGTTTTCTCACTGTATATGATGATGTAGTTTTTCACACTGATTGACTTGCTTTTGGTCAGGAGAGTAGTTTTGTGGAAATTAAACTCTGAAATCTGGGATTGTATGTAATTTTTGTGAATGTAGTATATATTTATTTGTTGTCGTTGGATTTTGACTTGGGAAGTAGTAGTTTTTTTTTTTGTAAAATGAAGTTTATTTGTGAAATGTAATATCTGTTTTAATTAATTTGGCGTCGTGATTATTTAATTTTAATGATTTAATTTGAAGTATTTGACTTATTTTTATAATATGTTTTTTTTATAAAATGTATATTTTGTGAAGTAATGCCTTTTATTTTCATTTGATGTGACTTGATTTTATTATTTTATTTTTGTAAAATATTGGATATCTTATAACAGTTGGAGTATGCTTTATTTGTTTTCCTTATTTATTTTTTATTTTTTTGTTTTATTTTAATTCAAGTAAATAAAATTAGCAAAATAAAAATTAAAAAATATATAATTTATTATATTTTTTTTATTTGATTTGGCTTGATTTAGTATGTTACTTTATTTTATTTTTGTGAAATGTAATATAATTTATTATTATTAATAGAATTAAATTATTATTTTTAAATGATTCTGTTTTTACTTATTTTTATTATTTTACATATTTATACTGTTTGTTCGTTTGTTTGTCCCTAATTGAGTTTTTGTGAAATATAGTATATCTGCAGTTAATCTCAGATTATGTGATATTTGTCTGTGTTTGGTCCAACAGATCTGGAGTGTGCGGATGTTCCGTTATTGACTCCAGGAAGTAAAGAAATGATGTCACAGGCTCTTTTGGCCACATTCAGTGGCTTCACCAGGGAGCAACAGCGGCTCTCCATCCCAAAAGGTCCAACTCTACAGCACTTCCATCTCTCTAACAACTCTCTAGAGTAAATCCTATATCCATATTTCTGTAGCTCTCTCTCTCTCTTTAAGGGAAAGTTCCTGGCTCAGTATTCTGTAGCACTAGGCTGTTTTTGAAATGACCACAATCAGATTGCCTAAAAAGAGATCTTGCTAGATAGGCACATGGCACTCTGAAGCAGCAGAGGTTATGAATTATGCTTCCCAAACTATGTCAGACCGCAGGATGGCTTTACTTGCTGTGTCTGGGGAGGCTGAAGTCTGTGTCGGGTCTGCGTCTGTCTGGAAATAGCAGTTGTGGCGCATGTGCACAGCCGAAAGAGATAGAGAGAGAGAGTTGGTGTCTAGGTCTGTAGGCTAAAATTACAGCTGTTTCAGTTCCTCTCATCATGGCATCAAATTTATAACAAAATCAGCTGATAAATTCACATGAGCCACTGGACCTGCGACTAAAGTATTGCATGCATCAGCACTACAACTACACAATATTAGTGTCTTGATAGTTTATGGGCATAGCATGTTTGCGTAAACATTTTTGTAGTTGATCATGAAACAGAAACCTACTGTTTCTTTCTTTAATATGATGCAATCTGTACAATATATGTAATAAATTAATTGCATCTGTCCCTTTCTCTTCTCTAGACCCCCGTCAGTGGACAGAGGCCCATGTTAGAGAATGGTTGACCTGGACAGTAAATGAGTTCAGTCTGAAGAATGTGGACTTTCATAAGTTCAGCATGGACGGGGCCAATCTCTGCGCACTGGGCAAAGAGCGATTCCTGGATCTGGCACCAGACTTCGTGGGTGACATCCTCTGGGAGCATTTAGAGATGCTGCAGAAAGGTAGACATCCTCACAGCCTCATGAAAGACACCGCTCATCAACCACTGTTATTGTACTATCATTGAGATACTGTTATAATTGTTTTTCTGTTTTCATTTGAATTTTAGAGAATTTTCTTTTTTGTAATTTTGTTGTGTTTTTGTTATTATCTTTTAATTGTTTTTTTTTTATATTAATAATTTTTTTAATATATCTGTATTTTTACGTTTTAGGGTTAGGTTAGTTCTAGTTATTTAAAACTTAACTAAAAATGAGAAATTGTGTTGACAAATAGCTAAAATACAATGAGTTTTAAAATTTAATTTCAAGTTCATATTTGATTTACTTAAATTTTTTTTAATGTTTTAGTAAGGTAATAACCCTGTCTCCCCCAGTATTTTTTTTTTTTATGCAGTAATTGAATTTAAATAACTATGTATATTATATTTATTCAATTATTTTAATGTATACTGTACATATATTATTTTTTATTAATTTTATGAATACTTGTAGTATTAGTATATTTTAATTCATTTATTTTAATTTGATTTAGTTAGTTATGCCCACTATAGTTCATTATTCTAAATTAAAAACTTGACACATTTGAAACTTGACAGTCACAGGTTATGTGCATATGTTTATTAAAATGTGATTATAAATAGAAAATCACAAAATGCGCTATTATTATTATTATTATTATTATATGTCCGAATGAGCAGCTGCATTGCGATACATACTTCAACTTAGAAACCTCACACATTAATATAGAATTTGACAGATGTATTGTAGTCACAGGTGCGAGTATGAATACAGATCATCCCATTAGAATTTCGAGCTGTAATGTTATTTATAAAGTGACTTTTACAAACGAGTAAGATACTTTACAGTAAATCATCTTTAGCAGATCTTATCATCTAGATTTGATAACGTGTGCTGTGATTTTGTTACGTCAAATGCTGGAAGCATGTATGAGGTTTCACATTTCGAAAGCCTGTAAAGTAAATTCCTCTCAGACATGCATATCAAAGCAGTTTCTGTTGCACTACCTCGCACAATCTAATCTGTTACACAAACTCATCTTCGAAAGTGTGCATGGGTTCAGTGATGTGTGTTGTTTTCTTCACACAGAAGACCTGAAGCATTTCCCTGTCAACGGTCTGACCTCCAGTTTCCAGGAATCCCGCTACCCCTCCGACTACTTCTTCAGTGAGTATCTGTCCTTTCTTTCAGTTCACGTCATCACTACACGTTCAGCACTTCAGTCATGACTCAACTCGATGTTGTCTGTAAGTAAAGGCAGTTAAAGAAATCATTAACACCTGCCTTAAAGGAAAAGTTCATTCATCAAATTTCTGTATTAACTTACACTTATGTCATTCAATTCTCACTTTATTAATACAGAGAGAGTTGTTGCTGTCAAGCTAAGTACTAGAAAAGCACCATGAAAGTCTGAGTTCATTCAAAGCGATACAATGTTTTGCAGTGATATTAAAACTGATGATTATTTTCTTGTTATTAACAGTCATGTCGCTGATGTTAATTATTTTGTCTAAATAGCTAAAATAAATAAAAAAAATCAGTTGTTTTCAATGCTACAAGTGAATTTAAGCATCACAACATTATAGTATACAGTATGAAAAATTGATATTTATTTTATTTTTGTTAAAGTAAAACTATATTTTTTTTTTTTTTTCCCCCCCCCCAAAATGAATTGAAGAAGCAAGGAATTAGTGGAATGCAGAAGTACTCCAAACTTGTTAAAGCCTGAATAAAGACAATTCAAAATCTAATATTGACCGATACAATAAACAATCGCAAATTTTAGCCGATATTGTGTACCGATATTGTAACTGATACATCACGCATCGCTAAATTTAAGTCATTATTCACTGATAATCTTTACCTCCACTGCAGATCTCAAATTAAACATGATGACTGTAGTGTAGATTAGAGCAGATTAATTAATTAAAGCCTTAATTAATTACTAATGACCAGACATAATCAATATTTGTAGTGAAGACCAGTTTTTCAGTATCACCGAATTACTATTATAGTTTTTGTTGATAGTTTGAGAGAGATTTTATATATATATATATATATTATATATATATCTATATATAGATATCTGTTTTTTATTTTAATTTGAGGATTTATTTTTTATGTCGTTATTAGTTTTAGTAAGTTTCATTTTGAGTTATTTAATGCTTCAAAAAAAAAAAAAAAAAAATGTTGGTTTGGATCTAGTAAAAAAGTATAATAATATTATCAGATAATCTTTATTTAATTACAAAGTAAAGGCCAGTTCACACCAAGAACGATAACTATAAAGATAACGGAATTAGCATCCACAACAGCGAACGATATCATCTGTAAATGCACGCTCCTCTGCTGCTTTAAATTCTCAAGCTCGTTATAGCAGGATGGATTCTGATTGGCTGTCAATGTTTTTTTTATCATTCATCAGCTGAAAAAAATCGTTATGAAAGTGATTCCAACGATATCGTTTCTCTTCGTCTTTAACATTATAGTTGTGTGTGAATTTTGCTATTCTATAATATTGAAAACGATTTTTAGAGCTATATATTTATCGATATCTTTATAGTCATCGTCCTTGGTGTGAACGGGGCTTAATGCATTTTTATTTTTTTTTAATTTTTAGATAATAATAATAATAGCCCTGGTGCCGACAGTCTTTGGTCACTATGTCATTTTATGGAAAAGGTCTATGCAAATACTATTCTTTTTAAAATTGTCTTCTCTTTGTCGTTCTTTCCTCCAGACTATGGCATGAATCCTCAGTGGGTTCCCTCCGTCAGAATACTCCGAGCCGAGCTTCATCACCGAGTCCTACCAGACCCTCCACCCGATCAGCTCAGAAGACCTGCTGTCGCTCAAATACGAGAGCGAGTATCCCAACGTTATACTGCGAGACACGCCTCTCAATCCACTGCAGGGAGACTACTTCTCAGTCAAACAAGAAGTTGTGTCACCCGACAACATGTGTGTGGGACGCATTAGCAGAGGTGAGTATGGGCCAAAGGTCACGTGTTTCGATGCAAATGAAACCGCGTTCATGCGAGGTCTAGATTAATAGGGCATAAACGTTCGGGAGGCGAAAGCTAATTCCTCTCGTCTTAGATGCGTGTTTACCATCTCCCATCGAGGCTTAAATTGATCCCCGTCGCCCCCAGAGTGATCAGCAGTGTGTGGTCTTCAAAACGCCGCTCTCATCTCGCATTACTGCAGTTATGCACACATTGCCAGGGAATGAAGTAGACCGTTGGGTTTGTTTGTGGTTCTATCTTACACCATCTCGAGATGCTCTCAACTGCGGTGGGGAAAAAGGAGAGAAAAACAAAGCTGTTTGCTTCAAAGTGAGAGATGTTTGAAGCCACAAAGCGCTGGTAGCTGTCTTTTGTGTGACGGCATCTGCGTGAGGTTACGTTACTGGGGTACGAGGTGTTTTTGTGAACCTTAGGTTCTCGTAAGGAGCGAGAGGTGTAAAGCGTGAAAAGAGCGTTCCGGTTTCTCATGAAGTAACTTTACCTCACGTACGTCTGGTTTCGCTCCCGCTCATCGAATAAAAACAGCCCGCCTGTCTAACCATCGTGCAGCTGAACAAATGATTGTGATTTGGATTGGACGTTGAGATTTGTTAAAGTCACTTGTATATTTTTGAACAACGCAGAGATTTGGGTTTTCGCCCTCTAGGTACGCACTGTGGAGTAAATCCCAGCTTCGGCAACGGCGCTGTGTTTCTCCTGCATGGGAAAGTATTTGTGGTGCCACCAAACTCGCATGTGGCTTCAATTTTTCAATTGAGGATTTCAGGATCAGTCCCAGCTCTGTATTATCTTTCATTCTGTAATTGGCATTCGATCGAGACCAGGCCTTTTATCTCCAGCTTGGCCAAAAATAGAGAAGCAATTTGTTTTGATTTTCATCCAATTAGAGAAAACCCAAATATTTCCACATGGAAATCGTGTAAGAGAAACACCGTGTGGTGTGGACTGCTTGTGAACTTCTCTGGCTGGTGTAGCTGCCAAACTTTGCACCTTCTGTAACCAAAGACATTGGGTTCATGGGTAGAAATAAAGGCCAGGGGCCTCATTTATAAAAGACACGTACAATCTGATTTGTGGCCCTGGAGCACAACAGCAGTGTTAAGTCGCTGGGGTATATTTGTAGCAATAGCCAACAATACATGGTATGAGTCAAAATTATAGATTTTTTTTTATGCCAAAAATCATTAGGATATTAAGTAAAGATCATGTTCCATGAAGATATTTTGCACATTTCCTACTGTAAATATATTAAAATGTAATTTTTTATTAGTAATATGCATTGCTAAGAACTTCATTTGGACAACTTTAAAGGCAATTTTTTTCAATAGTTTGATTATTTGTTGCACCCTCAGATTCCAGATTTTCAAATAGTTGTATCTCGGCCAAATATTGTCCTATCCTAACAAACCATACATCAATGGAAAGCTTATTTATTCAGCTTTCAGAATTGGAACCTTATGACTGGTTTTGTGGTCCGGGTCACATTGACCTAAAATTATGAAGGTTATGCATATAACAAGTGAGGAACAAATCAGGATTTATAAAGTCAAAAATGTACGTGAAAATGTTCTTATGTGTACACCAACTGAAAAGTAAGCGTGCAAACATTTTGCATTCTTATATACTCATATGCATTCATAAATTAAAATAATCCAGCATTGTTTATTACGATATAAAGATAATATGTATTAATATTATTATATTGCAAACAGGCAACTGTTTTGTAATAAATATGTCACTTACATTAATTCAATAATCACACACTTCCTGAAAAAAAATAAATAAAAAAATTTCTTTTTTTACATTTCAGAAATTGTTGTACATTCATATTTAGGAACAGTTCAGGTTATTTTTTTTTTTTTTTTTCTTTTTTTTTTTTAGTATATACGTACATTGAATTTAGTGTGTGTGTTCAGCCCCGTGTGTGTCTCTATATGGATTTTATTTGTATTATTTTTCAGGTTTAGTTATTTTATTACATCAACTTACATCTATTTTATTTAATTTAGCATTTTGATTTAGTTTTTGTTAACTGTAATGGAACATTTTTTGCATGTCTTTATAAATGAGGATGCTGATCTTTAAAGGAAAAGCCTGTTGGTTTTAAAAGTCACCATACTACTGTTATACGCTTTTATTTTTTATTTTATTTAGATATTTAGAAGAATGTCCATGCTCCTCTTTTCCATATAACATGCATTCGATCAAAACACTGTCTGTTTGAATATGTGAAATGAAAATTGACTGTGGATGATGTTTAATAACAGTGAAATCTCCGTCGCAGGTAAGCTGGGAGGTCAAGATTCGTTTGAGAGCATTGACAGTTTCGAGAGCTGCGACAGACTGACGCAGTCCTGGAGTAGTCAGTCGTCATTCAACAGCCTACAGAGAGTTCCCTCCTACGACAGCTTCGACTCGGAGGACTATCCCACCGCACTGCACGGACACAAACCAAAGGGTACCTTCAAAGACTACGTACGAGAGCGCTCGGAACTCAGCAAGGACAAACCGGTCATCCCGGCGGCTGCGCTCGCTGGCTACACAGGTCAGCATTAACCTGCATTCAATCATTCACCGCTCGTGTACACAACCTACTCATGCAATAAACCCAAATGAGTCAGAATTCAAATAAGCACAAGACAGAAAGCCAGCGCCTTGAGACATAGCCTAGTTTCACAGTCAGACACAAGACCAGCAACAATAACTTTATGGAAGTTAGTACTTTTATACTATTAAAAAAGATGTTGAGCATGGTACAATGGTATTATGTTGCATGGTAATACAGTGTTTTTTGAACATGTACCAAGTATGACTGAAAAAATACCTTGATACTTTTTTTTTTGATACCATATTATTACCATGGTGTCCTTGGAAGTACCGTGAAATTCCATGTAAATATGATATCAAATACCATATCTTATATTGTTTATGATATCACATACTATATCATATAAAAAAAGCTTTATTCTATATATCAGAAATCATATGATATTGTATATCACACATATAACACAGCATATCATATACTGTATATATCATATCAACAACCATGTGATGTCAGCACATATCATAAATCATATTATACGTCATATTAAATACCATATCATGCAAAAAGCATCAAAAAGGCATGTCATGCTATTCCATAGATGATATCATAAATCATATTTTATATCACATACCATATAATATTCTGTACACCATAGCAATAAAAATCATATTATTCAATTTATGATATAATAGATTATATTATATATCATACTGCATATACTGTATACCATATCATATTAACAACCATGTTAATATATATATATATATCATATTACATGTTGCATGCAATATTCATATGCTGTATACCATATGAAAAAAATATGTCATTCCATATATCATATTTTAAATATGGCATGCCATATTGTATAACTTATACCATATCATATAAAAAATTTTATTCAGTATATCATAAGTTAAATTATATATCATATTGCATACCATATCATATTAAAAAAACATGTTATTCCTTATATCATAAATCATATGTATATATCATGTTGCATACCATATTATATAATCCATATATCAAATGCATATTATGTTACTTCATATATATTATATCAAATAGCACACGATGAGTTATTCCATATCATATTTGAAATATTGCATGCCATATTATATACTTTATACCATATCATATCAAATAATGTTATTCAATATATCACAAGTCATAATATATATATATATCTTATTGCATACCATATCATATCAAAAAGCATAGGATATGTTATTCCTTACATCATAAATCATATTTATGTGTCATATTGCATACCATATGATATATTCCATATATCAAAAAGCATATGATGTTACTTCATATATCAAATAACATAATATCATATGATGTTTTTTCATATATATGATATAATATGCCATATCATAAACATACAGTGACAAATGAAATATCTATGATGATGAAAAAAAAAAAAAAGGAATCGGCAAGCATTTGGATTCACACGTTTATGCATGAGTCCTGCTAATGGAGACGTCTCGTCTCGTGGGTGAAGACGAGTCGTGCACCAGTTTTGAATGCATTGGTGCACTTTTTAACCGCAGAGCCACATTTGTTACACGACTGTAAGAAAGTCATGGCAGTGTTTTTGTGAGCGGCTCGTGCACCAGCAAACACGCCACACCCCGGCCTCTTCACATCAAAACACACGTTCCCTCCCTCCCCGTCTCGTTCTCGCCGCTTCTATCACTGCCTCCTGCTCTCCGTTTCTTTCTCTGCTGTTTTCATCTTGTACTCCTTATCTGCGGCCCACATCTCAACCCATTTCCCAGGTCGTCTTGGCAACAGAGGGCGCAGCACAAAGTGATAGCAGCCCTGTGCACTTAAGCTGAGAGCTCCTTTATCGGCCCATCTCCGAGGGCCTTTTTTAACCTTGTGCCATACGTCTCAAACCTGCCTGCTCATATATCTGAAAACGCAACAGAAGAACACTTCCCTACACCGGCCGCACTCACTGTGTGTATTTCTATTTTGGGAAGCTAAGGTTTCTTTGAACATATAAAGCACCGTTTTGCCTGTACCGGAGTTGGATGTCATCTGGGATTCTCCATACTAGATCCGAGTCATTTTTCCCATAAGAGATGGTAAAATGCCTTTGTTTTTGTATATGTGCACATGCATGAGGAATACTGCAGAACATATTTCTATAATGGACAGAACTACCTGCTTTTACGAGTGTTACCGCAGTGTCAACACAACAGCCGTCAGTGTTCAGAGCTGAGGTAGATAAAGCCAGCAAGTGACAAAAAAGATCTATTTGCTCGCAGAGCTCTGATGTTTTGTGTTTGTCATCATTAATCACATACGCACGTACAGATCCATCAGATCTGTGAGGAGAGCAGCACAACCACAGCACCGCAACACACTTTCTTCAGCGACGGCTGATTTGGAACTTTACAGGGCGGCTTCCTTATAAAGACACACGCACACATTAAAGGGACAGTTCACCCAGAAAAATAAAACTCGTACTCTTAGACCACAAAAGGACGTTTAGAAGAATGTCCATGCTGTTTTGTTTTTTGTTTTTAGTGTAAGTGAATAAGGACTGGGTGGTCAAGACAAAAAAGCACCAGAAAAGTGGCATAAAAATAGTTAATATGACGGTGTATGTCAGTCCAATTCTTCTGAAACCTTATGATAACTTTGTCTGATTACCAATTACCATTTGGCATTACTGACAACTACTTTGTTAGCACTTTACAGTAGTACTGTATTAACTAACATTGAGCAATATTTACAATATTTCTACCATTTATTAATCTTTGTTAATGTTAGTTAATACAAACACAACTGTCCATTGTTAGTTCAGGTCCATTTAATAACAACCTTTAAATTTTAATAATGTATTAGATTAACATGAACTTAGATTAATAAAGTATTTTTCATTGTTAGTTCATGTTAACTAATGTTAATAAATGTTACATTTTACCTTTATGTATTTTGGATATTGGTCACCATTTACTTTCATTGTGTGGAAAAGTGCAACGTGAACATTCCGCTAAACATCTTCTTTTGTGTTTCATGGAGAAAAAAAAGAGAAAAAAATAGTCATACAGATCTGGAATGACATGAGGGCGAGTATTAATTCGAATTCCACACAAAAATTTTTTTTTTTAGTGTGAACTATCCTTTTAAGCTCAATGTTAGCAATCCAAGTTTTCAGAAATCCTCACCTTGTTGTGTAATCAAGGCACCACTTTTTCAAGCAAAATTACCTTAATGTACATTTAAAGCTTTGCTGAAATTCGTCGGTGGATGTTTTGTTTTCCCCCCCCCCCCCCCCCCCCTCTGTCGTCTGGGGTTTGGTTCAGGCGTTCCCGGCCTGTTTGGGTGTAATGAGGGTGCGTTACAGTAGCTGAGCTTATGGAATGTGTTTTAATGCATTTACCTACATAAACAGATTACTACATTGATCCAGATGAGTGATTTTAGTGATTCATATGTTTAAATGGAGACAAAGAGAGGCAGACAGACGGAGAGGGAGAGAGTTAGAATGAACTGTTGAATTGTTGATGAGATAATCGGTTTCAGAATTGCATTAGTGTTTTATTGCATTATCGGCAAGGATATTTTTAGCTGGATGTAACACGCAGTGGTGAATTCACTAAGAATGAATTGCGCCTGCTGTTATCGCCATGTATTTTGCATGTGCGTTGCTTTCCCGTCCAGTGCACCAAAGGAATAATGCAGATTAGGTAACTGAATAAATGTAGCATACAGTCTATGCTTCAAGTAATTATGTGACATTATTACTTTACATTATGTGACATAATGTGTCTTCTGAATAATGTGCTAATCTAAAATAAGCCCTGAAAGCATAGAAATTAGGGTAGCACCAATATTAAAATTCTGCCCGATTTTTTAATTATTTTTATATTTTAATTTAATTTTATTTTATTTTATTTTATTTTATTTTATTTTTATTTATTTATCCTGATGACCGAAAAATGAAAGTGATTAAAATTCTATACTACTGTTTAAATAAATGAAAAATAAAATCATTTAAAATACTTAAAAAGCATACTTTAAATACTCAAATACATATTTAAAATGCATTTTATATTTTATTTTATTGCTGATAATCAGTACGTTAATAAGATTACATTTCTACATACTACTTTGTTTAAATAATATAATAAATCTTGATTTAGGCACACAACCTAAATGATCCCGAATTATTTTTTTTATTTTTTTTTTCAATTTGATTTGATTGATTTATATCAATTTGGCTTTGAAATGATCTAAATGTAAAACTAGGGGAAATGAGCATGCACAATTAATTATCCAATATGGATAGCCCACTGATAAATGAAAAAATCTTCAGTATTGCCAATTGATAATCAATATGGTACCTATATATTGTGCATCCTTAGAGTAGCAGGACTTCTGCAGGGAATTGAGAGTCTCTCTTCTCTTCGCTCTTGTTTTGCAGCAGGTGTGATATGAAATGACAGTTCATTTTAATGCACACAAACCACAAGATGAAGAAAAAGCTAAGCTTATCTAGACGGGTGCACGAGCTGCTCTGCTGCTGCCTACACGCTGTGAAGCCCTTGCAGGATAGATCTCGCGCTGTAGGTCAACACGACCGCATAAACCCTTCGCGCTAGTCCTTAAATTGCTTCTCACAATCAAATGCATTAAGATGCACGTTTGCAATATTTCAAATCTCTCCTTAAATATGTCACCGTGCAGAAAGGCTAAAGTCTTTAAAGTTTACCCCGGCACGGTTAGGGGCGAATGCGATGTTGGAGCCTGTGAGAAAAGCCTCTTGGATTGCAGATGTCCGTCAAGGGCTTCACGCTCTCACACCCACACAGCCGTTCACACACGTCGACAACACACACATGTGTGCTTTCAGATACACCCGGGCGACATGCAGACATATACATCATGGCCTGCGTGATCAAACACATTTATCCGCCAGATATTTAGCCTTGGGGCAAAATCCAAATGATGTCAGTGCTTTGGAATTCACATAAAGAGTCCAAAGCTCAAGTAGGACATGCAGTCTGAGCAGTAGCCAGTCAATACTCCATTGTGTCTCAGCCATCTCTGTTTTCAAGCAGAGTGACATAAAGCTAATGGCATGTGAAACTCAGTTTGGACCGGGATACAGATGCTAACTTAATGCACTAATACAGTAGGAAATCTAGAACTGAAAAATCTAGAATGAAAATAGCATGCTACTTTGATATGTGATTCATGTATGTGGTATTGAGATTTTGTTGTGAACATGCTCAGTGGGACTGTATTAAGTGGTGGTGTTGTGTCTCTGTTCAGGCAGCGGACCCATCCAACTCTGGCAGTTTCTGTTGGAGCTCTTGACAGACAAATCCTGCCAGTCCTTCATCAGCTGGACTGGAGACGGCTGGGAGTTCAAGCTTTCTGACCCTGATGAGGTGAGCGATTATACAATCTGCGTACCATCATTGTAGTTGGGGAGGGTTAGACTCCAAAAAAAGGTGGGGGGGATATACACAAAAAAAAAAAATAAAATAAAAAAGAAAATTTAATTAAAAATTTAATTAAAATGAATAAAAACACACAACAACAACAACAACAAACTCTTTATCTGAGATACCATTTATATTTATTATTAGGTAACTGAACCATTACAAAGAGTTTGCTTAAAATAAAACATTAACTTTAATAAAATAAAACATAATAAATAACCTCGTTTTATTTATATGAATATTAAATATATATTAAATAAATTATTAAATAAACGAGCCAAATTTTTCTCATTTTCCCACTTAGTTTTTCTTTATGTGGCTAATATAATCTACACTGAAATAAAAATGATATAGACATTGTTTTAATTGTATAAAATGACAAAAAACATTTCTACAAAAAACTTACATTAAAATAAAAACTGAAAATATAAAAAATGTATTAAATTTAAAATATTAATAAAAACTGTAATATTTCAATGATACTGTAATAACACTGGCACTATAGTAATAACTGAATATATCTTTGAAAAACATTGACATACTAAAATATCATGGCACAATTTGGAAATCATGTGGTATAACAGATTGACCAATATGTTTTTTTACATTTACATTTTATGTGTATTTTTATTTTTTGCAATTGATACCATGACGATAACAGACAATAAAGTGTTTTTAATGCCCATATTACCAATATTTATTAAAAAGTTTAAATAAAACAATAATTAGAAAAATGTTGTGTGTATTGTATATGAGTTACATGTATATGTATACTAGTTGGGTAAATGCAAATGTTAAATAATGAGTGTGTAGCTGGGTGCTGTTCTTCACACATCAACCACACGGTGCCATTTATCAGCTGAAAACCAGCGATCGGTCTTTCTCTAGTAGCATCTGATACCATCGCTATACATTGGTACCACAACTGCAAGTAAGACAGCAGCATGCTTGCAGACGCAAATGATCTTATGGACATTGTGTGTGTTCATGATCCCGACCTGTGTCTTTCTGACCTCTAGGTGGCACGCAGATGGGGCAAGAGGAAAAACAAGCCTAAGATGAACTACGAGAAGTTGAGTCGCGGTTTGCGCTACTACTACGACAAAAACATCATCCACAAGACGTCCGGCAAGCGCTACGTCTACCGCTTTGTGTGTGACTTGAAAAGCCTGCTGGGATACACTCCCGAAGAGCTGCACACCATGTTAGACGTCAAGCCCGACACGGATGAGTAAACTTCGGACTTTGGAAATAATAAAATAAAAAAGTCCCTCACAGACCCTGGAAAGAAAACAGGGCGTCCATTTTTGGGTCCAATCACATTCCATCTTAACACTTAGTCGTGGTCCAGTCTTGTTTTGAGCTCACACGGGACAAAAAAAAGAGGAAGCGTCAAAACGTTCACCAAAGTTTAGAATCCGTAGACTTTGCGCGTCTGTATTGTTTATAGCTCTGCGGGAAGCGAAACCGGGAAGGAACAGAGGACAATGAGACGGACATGTCTTGGACTGAACGCTCCAGTTATTAAACACGTTGCCAAAATTAGAGACAAGAGGAATACCGCAGAAATATTAACAATTGGGTTTCTGTCTCCTTGCATACCCAACCACGAGGAAGAGTTCTCAGCCGGACCAAAATAACAAAAAGTGTTTTATTTTTTTTGATAGTTTCTATATGTGTCAGTATTAATTTGTCGTATTGCGATGCTGTCCGGACAGAGATTGCGCCGTTTTGTACGTTTTCATATGAAGGTTTATTGAAGTCAAACTGTGCTTAGATAGTCTCTCCGCTTCTTTCAAGATCACGGCTGGTTACGGCTTGTTCTTACCACAATGTCCATAGCTGAAAACGCAGTTTTTGATCACCAGATCAAAATAGATGTCAGAGTCTCGCCCTTTTCAGTTGAAAGAGACGTACCTCAGTCAAACTGAGAGTGTGAGTGAGAGACGCAAATGAAAGCGGCCGTTGGCTTCTCAACGGTGACGCGCTTGTGGTGAAAACGAGGTGCCGTTTTATCACTTCTATTAAGATAAAAGACATCAGACGCTTCTTGTCTCGGTTTGTTTGTACGTGAATGGTTTTTCATAAAGTTTTGCCTTAATATAGCACACCGTCTTTATGAACATGCTGTGTTTTCTCAAGGTTGACTGAAACTGAAATGTCACTCAACCGGGCCTCAAACGGTTTAGACTGAACCGAAAGCCATAAAGCGAGGCCGTTTAACCTTGAGACAGACGTGGCCAAGTTAGCCATGTTGAAAAAAGTGCACGCTTCAGCATGCATCTGGATTGGCAAAGAACGTGAGATGGATATCGCAGCAGAAACCAAGGATCTGTCGGGCTGCGTTCGAGTTCGAGATGGTTTGCGAAAGTGTTAATGTTAGTGGCTGATGTAAGGTTAAGATAGGCGGAAGACCAGATCATGCTGAGACTTTAGGCAGCTTTAAAGATGATGGCGTGTGCTATGACTGGCCAACAAACGTCACAAGATCCAACATGGGAGTAAGTTTCACAATGGCTCAGATAAATGCAGTATTTTGCATTGAATGAGTAGACTGAATGGAGGTCAGATTCAATTTGTGTGTTCTTCAGCCCAGCGTTTCACTGTGTGGGAAGTGTCTCGTACACAAGACCTTGTGGGAAAAGCCAAAGTAAAGAACGTATTGTTTCTAAGAAAACAAACCGTATTGTTTACAGTGGCAGAACGCTACACATCCTGATTGGTGTAGCTTCGGAATTGTCTATTTTTACAGATAACATTTCATAAAACGGCTAGATTAAACGATAAACTGGGAACACATTCATGAGAGCTCAGAATAGAAGTGTTTAATTCAGAGATGAGCTGGTTTCAGTCGCAATCGTCCTGCCGTGAACAACAACAAAAGTGCTGCATCACCCAGTTTATAGTGTTAAAAAAACCGAAAGCACAACCGAAAGCCAGCGGCATGTTACATGACTTTTATTTTGTATTTTTATTTGACAAGGTCCAAATCATGATGCAGTCTTTGTCCTGATTGTAAAAGTGATGCATTGTGTGTGAAAATGAACTTTTGACAGATACATGCATGTTCATATTGACGAGTGTTGTTTTTATTTCCCCACAATTTTGCCTTATTTTGTATGTTTTGTATTTCTGTATTTGTTTTGTTAAAACGAGAATTTTAATGTATTTAGTTCACAAACATTTTGATATTTTTTTCAATAATTTATATTTTATAAACTTTGAAATATGAGATGCAGACAGCTGGTGCTTTCGTGGGGAAAACAAAAAATAAATAAAAATAAGGTAGCACAGGACAAAATGTAGCGAATTTTCTTTTATATGAAACGAAATAAACAGAAAAAAGTCCAATTTAAGGAATTTAAAGACCTGTCTGCTTATACAGTTCTGTATATATAAGGCTGATGCTGGCCCATCATTATGTTCCGCTGGAGAGTTTTATAAACAGTAGCTTCTATTATTGTACTTTAAATTGTTATGTTATTAAAATATATGTGGAGAAAATGATTCATGTGCGTCTTCGTTATTTCAAAATGAATCTTTGGCCAATGATGCCGAATCAAAGTAGCACGAAGGAAGACACACCCATAGCAACCCAACGCTCGCGCAAACACAGGTATGAAGTTGCAAACACACACAGTTATCACCTCTCAGCGCTGCAGGCTTTGCGGCAGATTTGTGGTTTTGTTTATTATGAGTCTTGGTTAAATGAGCAGCTCGTTTCTTTCATTGCTAATCATAACTACCACAGCTGCAGTTTTTCATCATCACATCACGGAAAGACAGAGGCTGCTGCCTTTGATTCTCACACTTGAGATTGGCGTGCTGCACCTCTGGCCGTCGTATGCCGGGGCTTTTCACGCGCCACAGGCTCTTCTGAGGAAGGGGACGGGAATATGTTGTGCAGCGACGACCCTAAATAAAGACCCCTGACGTAAGAACTAAAACGGGCACACTGAGTCCATTCATAAGTGTAAGCTCACAGTACAATAAATTACAAATGATAAGGGCCGTCTATTCTTTTTATGACGGCTTGTCCTTTCTGTCAAGATCTAAAGACTCTTTTTTGACTATACAAATATGGGTTTGTACTGCCAAAGCTTAAAAAAAACACATCACACATACAATCATGTCCAAAAGTATGAGGCGACACACTCAGAATAAAACATATAAAAGCTGTCACTGGGTCCTTTACTAATATGTACTTTTAAAGTACTAAAATGTAGCTTTAAGGTATTAATATGTATATTTTAGGCGTACATAAGGTACAAAGATGTACCTTATTTTAGTACTTTTGTACCTTAGAGTCCCACCCTACTTATAAGCTTTGTACCTTTTTTTTTTTTTTTCCTGAGAATTTAATTTAAAGCCAAAAATAAACCGGGAGTTTTAGGATTTCAAATAAAGTAAAACAAAGATACTTTGACACAGAATGAAGACCATATTTCTAGGTCACTAATCAAATAAGTGCATTTGTGTACATCATGTGACTGCTTTATACAGATGTTCAGTTGTTCTTGCTTCCTAAAAAGAAAGCGAGACAAACCAAATACTAAGCCATTTTGAAATGCATGTCAACTGTTATATAATTAGCATTGTTCTCATATCTGCGAGTAGGTTATGGATAGTAAATGGATATATGCACATATAAACTATTGGTGTGCCATTTGAGTCGGGTGTTTGCACACATCGCAGGTAAGGATGGGCAATGCAATTTCTTCATTTACCCCCTTTATGTTCTTAATTTTCAAAGATGTGTGCCTCGAGTTGTCCATTAATTGCTCCTACGCTGATGCATTTGATCTTGCAGGCGATTCACCAGGTACGAGTGATAGATTTCACAATTTAGCTGAAAATACGGGTCTCGCTTCTGTAAAAAGAAAGAGTCAGTGGGTTGTCCAAAATAAGACCACAGGTCAAAAAAAGAGACTTTTCAATGTTATTTTGTGTGCACTAGTTGCATACACTGTTGCTTTTCGGTAGCTAGGTCTGTGTTCTGAGTCGATAAATAGTGTTAGTCAGTCACAGTGGTCTGATATTCTGCCAAGAAGCATTTTTGATTTAGACACATATTGTATTTCAGTATGCTCTGTGTAGATGCCGTTTCTGTCTTTGACATTTGCACATAAAACATTCACGATATTCTGTCCAATTCTATTACATGTTTTGTTTTTTGTTTTTTTTGGGGCAGCACAAAATACTTGGTCTCCATCATAAGCATAGTCTATTTTTTTATATATATATATATATTTTTTTTAAATCATGGGGCTCAAAGTAATGTTGGTCTGAGTGAGATCAATGAAAGATAAGCAACATATGACTTGCTAAAGGTAAGACTATAAACACTATACATCTGAACTGGGTCAACATGTTAGATGACAGATATCACCACACTTTCCCCATCTGATTAATCGCAGTACACTGCAACAATTATTTTGGATTACACATGTTCTGAAATTGTATGTTTAAATATGCAAATAAAGGATTATCTAATTATATATGCACTCATGTTCATTTATTCTCAGAACAGAAATCTAAAAACCCAAAGCAAGGCTCAATGTTTTTAACAATGGGATTCAACATATTTAAGTTTCCAACATATTGAAAGACGTTACGGAAGCAAAATAGCCTGAAATTAACCAGTGCATGAAAGATTTCAGCTGTAGTGTCTTGCCTTAAATGTTTCAATGTCTGCAAAACCCCCCCTAATGTCCACTACTGACCACACACATGCACGCAATGTTCAAGGCCTGTGTGTTCAAGACATCATTCAGCAGGTTCACGTTTGCAGGTGGTTCCTCTCTTGCCTTCACCTTTGTCTGCTTTAGATCTGCATGCAACAGTCATCACATGCTTCACGCACACACACACACACTAGTGCACTTCATCTCATCACTTGTTCCTAAAGAATCTGATCTTGCTTAAAAAGAATGCCTTTGATAGGTACCTTCAATAATTATAAATCGAGTGTGTTCGAGAAGCACTATGCAGTTAAAAAATGCTGAAAATGGTTGTCAGGTTACACAAACACGGTGTATCTGTGGGTTTGAAGGCACCTACAGTTGGGGATTTCAAAAGGGTAATTTTCATATCTGACTGAGGTAATTTTCCATTACGGTTGAGTGAAAAAAACGAAAGAAAGGCAGAGAAAGAAAGAAAGAAAGAAAAAAAACTCTTTGCAAGTGCAAAAGTGTCTTAAGTGGTGAAGTTAGGTGATGTCCTACGCCTGCAGACTGTTGAAGAATTTCTCTGTCTCTCTCTAGCACACACACACACACACACAGAGCTTCAAGTGTCCTATGCAGGAGATGGAGGAGTGTGTGGAGTCTGAGCATAAATATTTATGCTAAAGTCTATGGCTGGCCTCAGCTGTCTCCTGTATCCTACCATCAGAGTACAAGCAGAGAAATGTCCCAAAAATGCGAAATAAAGGTGAGTGGATTTCTGCAGCATCAGCAGCAAACAGAATTGCACATATAATGACTATTTTTAAAGTTTCAATTCAAAGTAGAGGGCACACATAACTAGAAACATAACTAGAACAGGTGCATGCATGGTCAAAAAGAATCAAAATTAAAGAAATAATAAAAAGCACACCGTTTTCTCTGCAGTTATAAAACTGTAATAATAAAAATCTTCTTCAGCTGCCTTGTTTGGGTTGAAACATAATATATCAAAGGAATAATTCACCCAATCTGTTCATTGGAACCAATTTAAAAAAAAAAGTTTTTACATCTCCATGTGGTATTGGGGTGGTTCGACTCAATGGATGCTTGCTAGCATTAATGGGGTGCGCGTCAGGAATGAGCACGACCCTAAACAGTCTCGTAATGTACTCTCGCACCCACTCCCCGGAACAAATCATTAGTTATGGGCAGAACATGCTCAGCAGGAATATTTGGGGTTGGATGTTTGATGTAAGAGACAGAGAGGCGAGGTGGACGTTTTGGCCCTTGTGATGAGTGGTGATTGTAGTGGACTTTCATTTTGGAACAGAACCATGGTTGCGTATCTTTGATTGATGCGGTTGCTTAGACAAACCTTCAGCTTGTTCACTTCAGCTACTAGATGAATTTGAGGGACTGTTAGATTACTTGGTGGATGACATTGTGATGTTTTTTTCAGCTGTTTTGACTCTCATTCTGACTGCACCCATTCACTGCAGAGCATCCATTGGTGAGCAAGTGATGTACTCACAGTGGCTCTAGTAACCATTTCACAATAAGTTTCTCCAGTTCTGATCATGGCGACTGAATCTGAATCTTTCAGTGCATGTAAACTGCCAGTCTGAGGTTCTCCTCGGTGACATCTCGCATTGCTTTTTTTTTGTGTTCAGCTGACCCTTGGTTTGTTGGCTTCTGGATTTCCCAGTGCTAGGTGTGTGGTCTGTAGGGTGCGCCCTTTTAGCCACTCCGGGCTGTGATAATCTATGCGCACAAAAGGAAATGGCCGAGTGGGTTGTGGTTATCGGCTAGTGAGGAGCTGAAAGGGAAAAGTAGAGGTGGCCCTCAGGCAGAGCATGTGAAGCTGCGAACTCCGCCGGTCTCGACTGTGGGTTGTTTTGGTTGCAGCTGAACGTCCAGAGCGTGGTTGAAGGAGTTATCGGAGCCCGGTTTCTGTCGGTGTGTTGCCCAACGGGCCCGTTCTAGAACGAGGTCTAGTGTTTTCTATAGTTGGGGCGGTTTGCGTCAGGGGTGGGTCGCGTGTGATATGGGGCAAGATACCGAGGTGAGCAGATAAACTATCTGGATGTGGACGGTTGCATTCCACCCCCGAAGTGTTGAACGGGCGAGTGGAATCGATTGTCGAGGTTTTGTTGTGGCCTTATATACATCGAGGCTGACAATCATCCTCGAGTCTCGAGGGAGTCAGCGATTGACGGGCGGGCAGCAAAGTAACCAGAACGAACAAATGACTATAAAGGAGTGGTCAAAGCGGGGTTGCTTACCGTTATGGTAAAAAACTCGTTTCCGGTGTCTAGGCTCGAAGCAACATGGCCGGCTCCCCTCCAAAGCTGCCCGCCGAATGGAGGATGACCTACGGCGAGAACTCCCTTTTCGTAGGTACTGTGTATAGCATGATTTCGAATGGTGGGGGAGAATTAGTTGGCGTGTGTGTTGAAGCGGCTGGGGGGTTGGAGGGACACAATGCCGCACGGGGTGGGGGGGAGTGGAAGGTTCTTCGGAGGAATTTCTACCCTACTCGCCGAAGCCATGATGCTGCCCAAGTGCTCCTGCAACCCCTACGGTACACATTGCTAGCGTCAAGGGGGTGCGAGGCGCGTAGGGGGGTCAGCGGCTGAAGGCGAGAGCGGGAGGGGAAAGGGCAAGGGGAAAGGGGGGGCAGTTGTGTAGAAAAAGCGATCATAGGGACAGGAAGGGAGCGAGAGGAGGAGAGGGGTGGCGGGCGGGGGGAGCGGGGCAAAGAGTAGGAAGGGAGCCAAAAATGCGATGCGTGAACAACTAATAAAAAGGGAATGGGCGGAAAAGAAATAGAAAAAGCGTAAATGAGGCAGCAAATGATAACGGGGGACAGGGGGAAACACACGAAGGCAGGGAGCATAAGGAGTGTGAGGAGGAGGATGACAGGTGTTTTGAATCATGGGGAGGTTGGACCTCACCTTGTTCGGTGACGTAGGAACGAACGGCGAGGGGGGGGAGTGACATGGCCCCCCCGAATATGCGGGGGGGGGGTGTGCGGGGGGTCGGGGGGACAGTGTCACACAGATGAAACAAGCCCGGATAAGGTTCGTGTTAGTGAGGAAAACCACACGCATGGATTGTTGCTTACCTCTTTACGGCACAACGATTGATAGTCTTTTCCATGGTCATGTCCATTTGTTTAACTCAGTGTCCCAAGAGCTAATTTGCGATGTGTGGGGACACCAACGATGGCCAGGGATGTTGCTTTGGGACTTGGTAAAACACAAAACAAACCCTCTTTGGCGTCTAAGAATGGGGACGCATCAGGTGTGGGGTTGGGTCATTAAGAGAAATCGTCATGAGTATAGACATTGTTGGTGAACGCAAGTTGGGGGATGTGGTTTGTGTCAGCAGGAATGAGTAGAGCCTGTTGTGAAAGTAACAACAAAGCTCGTCTAACTGGGGGGACATTGATGCTAAAGGCAGCGGGGCTCTGCGGTCTGCGCGTGGAACGTTCTGTGTGGTCGTGAAGTCGTTCGTCGGGGCGCTGCGGGTGGGCGGCTTTCAGGGGCTTGGTCCGAGCGGACCGCTGTGGAGGCCTCTGTGGATAGGCCGCCTGGACTGGTGTAAGAAGCGCTTGGGGTGTGCCATCTAGGGGTTGTTGTGAATACCGTTGGGGCGGGCCGATGGAGGTGGGCTCGGCTGCTCCAGGGCCTGGCTGTTCGCGGGGGTGAGCGGACTCGGGGTAGGGGGGGGAGCGGCTGGGGGGCGGCGGTGGGTCTTCTGCACAACAGGGCCGGGGATACTGTGCGTGCGGGGACCAAGCCAGGACCCGAGGCCTGGGGCCGCTCGTAGCCTGAGGCGCACAGACCGTCGCGCCCGGTCCGTGTTGTGGTGGGCGTGAGCCAGCTGCGTGAGCGCAAAGAAAGGAACGCGAGAAGACGGGAAGGGAGAGAAAGTAACGGAAACGGGCAACCATCACAACGGGAGACAGAAGTCAAAGGGTAAGGGGGCAGGACGGCAGGCGCTCGTGTGGGCAGGGTAGCTAAAGGTAAGAAGGAACAAGGGGGAGAGGCTGTGGGGGGGCAAAAAGGGGAGAAGGGAGGCCAAGGCGCCGAGGGGGGCGGGCAGGCCAGACTGAACAAGCCATCAGAAAGGGTGCAGTCATGCGCGGAAGACGACGAGAAGCGCGATTGGGGTGGTAGAAAAAGGCAAGTCCCGGGTGGCTGGGGGGTCTGTTGGCAAAACCACAGCAGTGGGTTGGTGAGGGTGTGAGATGACAAGAAGAAAGTCGTATGGGTCCGTCATCGTCCGAGATGGCGACAGTGTCGCGGGGTGGAAGGAATAGCGAGCCTACGAGCGATCGAGGCAGGGGGGGGGGGTGCGGTAGCCGGCCACAAGTAGTACCGAAGACTGCGGAAGGGGGCGGGGGGGTTGGTGACGGGAGGGAAGGGGAACAGAGAGTGGGTGGGTGGGGGGGCGGGGGGGGGGGGGGGGGGGGGGGGGGAGGGTGGGAGGGGGGGGGGGGGGTTATTGTGCATCGGTGGAAGTCCGGCGGGGGGGGGCGGGGAACGCCCGGGACTGGGGGCGGACGTGGGTCAGGAAAGGGCATGAGAGAGCGTTGGAGTGTAGGGTGCCGAAGTGTAAATAGGCGAGAGTGGAAGGGGTGGGGCAAAGAGCAACGCCTCCAGCAACAAGTGGGCAACAGGAGGGGGAAGGGGGGGCGCTAAAAGGAATAAGAAGCACGCACGGCGAGTCCGGGAAGAGATAACAGTGGGCGGGCGAAATAAGGGCAGAGGGCGAGTAGGGAGACCAACACCAGCGCACGGCAGCTCAGTAAGAAAAGAGACAGGGGCGCGGAGGGTGGTGCGCGAGGCAGGGTCGGGGACGCGGCAGAAAGCCCTATAGCCCCGAAAGCCGTACGATGAGCAAGGCGGGGAAAAGAGCAAGACGAACAAAGGGGGGGGACAGAAGAGGGCAGGCGCAGGGCGGGCTTAATTGGAGGCAGTTGAAAGAACTGGAAGCGGGTGGGTCAGAGTATGTTGAACTCCTACAGTAACTCTTCATTGCGCTCAACATGGACACCAACGTCATCAAAATTGAAAAAAAAGTACGTCTTACTTATTGAAAAGTACTCAGCATTCTTTGGTAAATTAAAGTTCTTACTACCGAGTCTTAAAAAAGTTATCTGATTACGTAACTCCTGCTTTAATTCACCCCAGCACTCTCTTCATCAATTAATTATAAACCGCAGTGTGCGATTCCAGCACATGTTGCACATGCCCTGCGTGCTGCGATCCCGCACTGCTGAACGCCCACTCTCCTCTGGATCTTGATTGTTTTTCATCTTCTCTTTTACTGGCTGTCGTTGGTAGTTAGCACGCCTTTCCCCGGACTCTGCGCCTTCCTCCACTTTGCGGAGCCTCTGGCCATCTGTTATGCTCCTGACGTGAGGGATGAGGGGAGATCCCTTCAAGCTTTTCACGTGAATGGTTTCTGCGCTGGCGTATTACACGGAGGCGGGTCCCGCGAACGTGAGACTGGTTGGCCCTTGAACTTTTTCCGGAACGCCTCCGCGGCCCCGAAGCCTCTATGGTTGTCGTTTCTCTGCGCAGGGGGGCCATGGCTCAGGGGGTGCTGCGGGTTGCCAGTAGGTCTCCGCTGGGGGGTTGCTGTCCAGAACGGCGCTGCGCGCCACCCGTGGGAGTGGGGGGGGCGCCCGCTCGCCACTTGTTCAGGCCACCGGCGGTCGTCTTGGGGGAGTCTCGGCGTGAAGGGCCTCCCAATCCTGCACTGGTGACGGCCAACAGTGATGTTTCTCATCCCTATATGAGGTTTTATAGAAAACGCATCTGGATAAACGAAACACTTGGCCTGGAGTGATTCAAACACTGGGCTCCATCCGAGAGGGGAGGAATATGGTACATACTGTGGGAAAAAGCTTTCCGGTGGGAAACTCTATGTACGCTCTACGCTGGCCTTATGACTGATTCAATGCAGTTGACAGATTCACAATGAAATAATAACAAAGCCCGTTAACGTACATTCAATGAAAATTACTATGGACCAGCAAGTGGAACCATTTTTTGCTTCCAGTTTCTCTTCGTTCTTGAGAAACTAAATGTAGATCCTAGTATCTTGCTATTTTATTAAATACAGTCGTTTGGGAAGGTGCTTGACAATGTTTGTTCAAATTAAAACACCTCATTAATATGAACGGTGCACTGACTTTTTTTTAGACGACTGGTGTGAGCATACCTGCTTAGCCAATCAGAATGCTCAGTATCAAACCGAACTGCATGAGTATATTAAGATAATATTTAAGTGTAATATTATTCGTAAGTATATGGGTGGGATTTGGGTATACTAGCGATTGTATGTAATAAGGTGTCAGTATTCGTAGTTGTAGTAGTTGGGTAAGTTTACAGGATTTGGTATGAGTCACAAGAAATGCTGTTGGGTGCAGGGTTGCGATACTGTTCGTCGGGCGTCTCTGAGAATGTCGTATGATGAGATATTTTTTGGCTTTGTAAGAGTAGGGGACCTTGCTTCATGTGAGGGTTACTTGAGGGTAGTCACTGGGTAGTTAGTGCTAACAAATTGTGATTTAAGAAAACAAGTTTAAGTTTTTAAGGGCCAGGTCAATGTGTCTCGTCTGGTTGATTTTGGTGTGTATAGGTTCGGTTTGTTGTTGTTTTTGGTGTGGGTGTCCTATGTTTTGTGTTTCGTGGTGGGCGGAGACAGACAGACGACTGGACAGACTTGTCTGGGTTTTGAGTGGGTCTGAGAAGATAGATAGGAATAATAATTTAGAGTATAGATAGTGATGATAGAGGTAGATAGATAGATATAGAACGACGTCTAGGTATTGGAATAGAGGGTGAGAGTTATAGGATAATGATGATGAGTAGGTAGGAGATCTATAATAGATTGATATGAGGTGAGAACGTACGGATAGGATAGATATGATTGGTAGGTAATGTAGATAGAGAGATTGTAGATTATGGTATGACTGATGAGATGATAGGAGTAGGCCGTAGAGAGAGGAGAGATGTTAGAGAGATTTTTCGTGGTAGATAATTAAAGGTGTGGTGTCGGGATTACGGTCGTGAAATTCGGGCATGAATTGTTGCACCGGTGACTGGGTCGTGGCACAGGCCCTTGTATGACCTGTCTGGTGGGCGCGCAGACACAAAGAGTGTGAGGCGGTTTTTGAGGAAGTGGCTAAGGCGCGCGCTTGTTCCCTGCGTCGAGGGGGACCGCGATGGCGGGCCAATCTTTGGCACATGCAAGGCGGTCAAACTTAGCAATTACATGATCGTGTGAAATATTCTCGAGGGACAGGAGGTCATGGGTTCTGGCAAGGGTGTGGGTGTGGGGGGTAAAAGCTTGTGGTGTGCGAGGTCTGGGTTTGTGTTGGTGTTGCTTTAGGTTGAATAATGCAGTACTTTACTGGGCTAGTGGGGGACGGTTGTCGGCTGTTGGTTTGTTGTTTGTGGTTGTTGTCTATTTGGGTCCGTACGTGTTCGTTGTTGCGGTGTGGCTGGGTTTGGGTGGTAAGTCCGGCGAGACGGAAACGCGGCGGGTGGCTGGGGTTGCGAGGGTGCGTCTGGGTTCAGGGGGGGTGGGTGGGGGGGGCCTGCGGGTCGGGTGTCTGGCGGGTGGGTAGGTGGTGTGTGTGTTGGAGTGGATGATGTGGGAGGGTGGAGGGGGAGGTCGATTGTAGACGTGGCAAAGGGTGGCAGGGTAGAGCGGGGAGGTGGCGTGGTTGCGTACTACTTGTTGCGAGTGGTTTGATGGTCGTTGTGGGTGGCGGTGCTGGTCTGTGTTGTGAAAAGAAAAGAGAAGGGAATGGGGGGGGGAGACCACCAGCCATAGGTGGGGGGAGAGTCTGAAAGCGTCGCTGATGTGGGAGAAGTAGGAGAAAAGTAGTCAACGGGAGGTAGAGGAGAAAGAAAAGGGTAAGGGGGAGGACAAGAAGAGAGAGGGGGGAAGCTCGTGGGAAGCTGCACGAGCAGGGTGGAAAGCGTAGTGAAGGAAGGCTTGTTAGTGCCTTGTGACCAGGGATGCCCACGACGCAGGGCACCGAAAGGGGCAAACAAGGGGGAACGGGCACTAAAAGACAGGGCACAAAGGAAGCAAGGCACGGAAAGAACAACACAAGGGGGAGGAGGAAACCGCAGGATCGAAAACAGGAACAAAAGGACGCACAAAACACAGAACAAACCACACGAAGAGAGGAAGAAACGGACGAGGAGAAAAAAAAAGTATAAAGTAAAACTAACGAAAAAGAAACAGAAAAGAAGAAAAAAAAATAAGAACGAACAAAAAACAAGACCCCAGCAAACACGAACATAAGGCAGGGAAACACAACGAAAGATGTAAACAAAACAGAGATAGAGCTGAGGAGGACCACAAGGCAGAAAGTGCGATAAAACAACCTGAAAAAATACCAAACCCAAAAGCCCCACCCCCCTGCCCCCCCAGCACAAAAAAAAACATCGATTCGCGGGCTGCTACAGACGCGGGTGCATCCAAAAAGACAAAACTCAAGGCAGCCAGAAAGACCACGGCCCTCAATAACCTCAGCTGCAGCTGGGACCTGAACACACGCAAGCTCGGTCCGACGCTGCCGAGACTCACATACACAGATGTCACAGTGGTTCTCTCGTAAGTCCTGATGAGCCGAACGCTGGGCCGTGTGGTCTCTCACCGGAGTCCCTCTAAGCACAAGCCGGAGCCGACGGCTGCAGCACTCCTCTCTCTCCTCTCGATTGTCCTCACTCCCTTCTCCCCACAAGCACCGATTATTCATTGTTTTGTGTGAAACCGAAAGCCAGCTTGTGCATTTTTTCACGGCGGCCCTCTGCATGACTTTCAGCTGTGCTGAGAAAATAAACAGCTGCAAAGGCTAATAATAACAGGTACTTACCGTAAATATTCACAACTAAGATTCGTGAATCACTATGGGCTAAAGCAAACACACAGAGATGGAGCCGCTGCATGGATTCCCATTACCATGTTTTCCAAGAGCTTCTGCGATGATCGGATACTGGCATCTGGAAAAGCAACTCTGTTTTAGGGGTGGAAAAAATGGGACATCAACATCCCTCAAAAAGATTAACAGCCTAGCTTACTTTCTGTTTACTATGGTAATGGGAAAGAGCAGGGAGCATGCGCGTCCAACAGGAATGGGCGCGTGGAGTTAAGCCACAGCGGGGGAAGTTTTGTGACCGCTAACATAACTCGGATTGGTGCACTAATGCGCGGGCTTAATGTGCAGTGCGTTGACCGAGGATAGTCGTTAAGACTGTCTGAAGGAGGAACCACAACTTCATTGCTGGAAAGCGTCCAAAGAAAGCGCAACAGTGAAGGCACGTTGGAGTCTGCAACGGTGTTTCGGCTAAGGGGGTGATCACGTTCTAAAGGCTGTCTGTAAGGGGGGTGCAGAACTTCTAGAAAGACATTAATGGGGGGTGTGTATTTTGGGTGTAATCGACAGTAGGTGTGGTAAAGGCGGTATTTCGGGTTAAAACACACGATTATTTCGCACAGCCACTGGAACGGAGTGTTCTCCTCTATGCCCCCGTATGTGAAACCAGAGACCCGACCGAACACGGGTCTGGATGTTTTAGGGGGTCAAAACTCAGCGGTCTGAAAAGCGACGGGTGTCGTTTGCCAGCTATCCAGTGCGCTTGATGATTGGTCCACACATACCTCAACTAGAAGTGAGCCGACTCGTCTACGGCGAGAACAAAACTAAAACCCCATTAATACCGAGCCACTTTGATGCTTGCAGTGGGAATTCAATTTAACTCCAACCTAAAGGGATTATTCTAGTTGGGTTGGGGCCATCGGGGAGTTATAGATTCCAAATCTGCTCGCCCAAAAAAACATATGAACAAATGGACGCGGAAAAAGAGTTCACTGAGGTGATGAAAAAAAAAAATGGAACCAAATAAATGGGGAGCAAAAAATATAACCCCCTCGGTACTCATGGGAAAAGGGGACAAAAGGAAAAAAGTAATGAGCAAAAAAAAAAAAAAAAGTTACATTTCTTTTTAGATCTTTGGAGCTTTTTGGTTTCAACAAAAAAACAGAAACTTTCGAATTGAATTATAAGGGGGAGCTGATCAAAAAGGACAGAGATTTTTGAAGAGTACATGTCATTGATGATTTATTTACTCTTTATTTGTTATTTGTCTTTATGTTCTTGAAAAAAATTTTATTGCAGACCCGTACTCACTGTCATTTTTTTAAATAAACAAAAAACGGCCCTGTCTTTTGGGGGTCAAAACAAGTTACACTGGTTTCTATTTTATAGTCCCCTACGCTTGCCCGGGATGCCGTTTGCCGCAGCCAACAAGACGACAGGGCAAAGAGGATCGGCAAGAGCGGGCCAAGCAGCCCGAGGCAATCCGAGTCACATCCCGCCGAAAAAAAACGGCAAAGAATCGGGGGACACTTGGCGGGGGAGGGTAGTAATCGAAAATCGGGGGACCGGGGGACAAGAAGGGGGGTGGGGGGGAAGACAGGCAAAAAAAAAAAAAAGGAAGAGGGAGGAAGGAAAGAAGAGAAAAAAAAGACGGGAGGAACTGACAGGGCGGAAAAAACATCCCCCGTGAAATGGACGATAACAGCAGGGGGGGGAAACACAAAAAAAAACCCTGTCTAATACACTAAATTGTGGGGGGGGGGGTTGGGGGAAAAATAGGTGTAGTGTGGGGAATTCAGGACAAAAAAAACCAAGAAAGAAAAATGACACGAGGCATAAAGATACTCTGAAGGCTATATTAGACTCACGTGCACATGAAAACTAGAAAAGTAAAGGATAAAGGCGAAGAACGGGCTAGTAGAAATACTGGAGATTGGGATACGCACTACGAACACTTCCACTGCCCTAAATACAACATAATCTGTTTAAGGACTGAGCCGCATCAAAAAAAGGGGATAAAAGACTCTACCAAAAAAAAAAACGGGGGGGGCTCTCTAAAAAGGCGAGGAACCTCACTACGCTACCTGATCAAGAAATGACGAGACAAAAAAAAAATATAACTAAGCTTTCTGGTAGACGTAACTAAAAAAAAAAAAAAAAAAAAATCTAGTCATAACTCACTAAGGCCCACCACACACACTGGCTAGGAATATCTAGACTCCTGATACTTCTACTAGGACATTCTACAACATAGCTACACATTAAACATACAAAAAAAAAACATCCAACACTGCTAAAAAAAACCCAAAAAGGGGGAACAAAAAAAACAAGATAAAAACCAAGGGATCTAAAAAAAAACAAAGGGGAGGGACCCTACAAACTAAGGGAAGGGCAAAATAAACTGATCCGAAAATAGGGGGGGGGGGGGTGTCAAAACTGTGAAACTGCAAATAAAACACAGAAACGTTTCGAAAGGGGGGGGGGCTAAATAAAAACCGTCAATAACAGAATAAAAAAAAAACACTTTCTAAAACCCCTAACACGAATAAAAAAAATGCACAGCTTGCGACAAAAAAAAATTTGGCTCAAAAGCAACTGTCCTAAAAAAAAAAAAAAAACAAAAATGAAAAAAAAAGGGAAAATCTAAAAACAAACAAGGGGGTGGGGGGACCTACATTGACTCGAAGGGGAGGAAAAAAAAAAACTTGGCCGGGGAAAAAAAAGAAATTACTACATAACAAATAAAAAAAAAAAAGAAACGCAAGAAAAAATAAATCCTAGTGGGCAACAGTGGGAGGACTCGAAGGGTGAACACTTGTACAGCTGCAGTGTGAAAACACTAAAGTGAAGTAAACATATAGTCTCTCACATAAAACGTAAAAAACATGAGGCTAAAGTATAAACAAAAAAAAAAACACTTTTAGCTCGTAAACTCTACAAAAAAAAAAAAAAGAGGGAGAAAGCAAACTGCTATGGTAAAAAAAAAAAAATGAATCACTTCTAAAAACCTCTACGTATATCTACTTTATCAGATCAATAACTCCAAAGCACATACTCTCAACCCGAAACGCATACTCTAACAACCCTCAACTACCGCATCCATACTTTCGGCTAATTCTAACTCTCATAGAACAACTTTGTGCTCAAAACCACAAGTATTAACTGACAAACCTCCATCTAAGGGGCGAAAAAAACCCTTGATCACTCCCATAGACTACCTGCTACTACCTAGTACACCTACTTCTCTACTACCCCTCCTAACCTGCCCAAATCCGAACCCCCTTACTATACAACGCTACAATCCATCTACCCACATCTCCTACATCATAGCTAATAATATCTAGCGGCGTGGGGTTCTCAGTACTCTACTTCTAGAGCAGGAAAACACCTCTACTCTAAAAAGCAACTAGGGAAACTAGATTCGTCTACGAGCGCTATCTCTAAACACAAGATAACACAAGATAAACACTTTAAAAAAAACACCCTTTTTCACTAGCAACTCCTCTACTCCACAGACTCCTACACCTAATTTAAACACTACCTAAAACTCTACTTCTAGTACTCTAAACACCTCCTGCTAACAACAAAAAAAAAAAAAGGATATCTCTATAGGGTCCAATACTTTGACACTTTCACTCTAATATCACTGCTTTCAGAACAACGATCAATACCACAGAACTCGCCCACCTTGTCATGTAAATCATGTGCACCACGTGTGTTGAGGCAAATTATCTATTAAGGTCTCGAAACGCATACTTAAAGCTGTTACAGAAACTGCTCGGCACTACCCGGAAGCTTGTTAGCTCTAACTGAGTCGCAATCAAGCGCCCACTAAACTCCGCACGAGACTACATGCCTCCCAGTAATCCGTAACATCCCTCCATAAAAACATGGTGCTGGCACACCCTCATGAATCTTAATAGGGTTGAAGTGTTTCTAGGACAGTTTGTAAAATGTCATGTCCAGAAGACTGTGCGTGCGTTTTGAAAGGATCGGCACACCCACAACAAAGTAGTTATAAGAGGCGAACCACAGTCCGAATTCGAAGATGGGTCCAGGAACGCTTTCCCCAACGACCCATAAATCCAGGAACACCCCCACTCTGCAGGCAAACTAAAACACACTGGGCGGCCCTACGCGTGGCTGATAGCTGGGGGGCTACATATGTGACAAGGCAGGGCTGCTGATGGAGCTATTAGACGTCGTAGACGTCAACCAACATGGACGAACCAGGGCTTGGACTCCGCTCGTCCACCGGTGAAGCCGATTCCGGCGATCCCAGCACCTATAGTGCTGTCTTCCCTGCAGCGACCAGCACTGATACAGCTCTAGGCATGACGAACGGATCGTCCAACTTTTGGAAGACCAAACAAGTAATTCTTCCGCAGTTTCACAACGAAACACACAAAGCCGATCTGCAGGAATGGGCGGCGGCAGACAATCTACGTCTAGAATGAAAAGTTTGCCTTCTTTTCTTGGGGCTTGAACACTTTGGGCGGGCGTTTTCCAATCATTCCCCCAGGTGATGTAGGACACTGTGATGGGCGTGTTAGAACGAGACGTTTTAGGTAGGCATGGTTAACTCTTAACTTTTATAAAGAATATCTCTTTGTATTTGAGACTTTAGTCTTTGCAACTTTAGGGATCTTATCTATCCACAAACAGCTTGTAACACTCCAAAGAGACAGGAAAACTTGAAATCACATCATGTGACCCCTTTAAAAAAATTATCAATAAAGAGTTTAGGAATAAAGAATGGTATAGGCTATACATTGCTTCTAAAACGTATTTAATAGAGAAAATCAGTTGGGTTTTTACTTCTAGAACCCGACTTTTGCACTATATGCCAAACGTAAGCAGTGTAAAGAAAAAAGCTAGTCCTGTTTAGGAGTATGGCAGCCTGTCTGAGCTTCCTTCCTGTTAAACTCTAACACTTATGCCATAACATTTGATCTGGATCTGATTTATTGGCAAGTGTCCTGACTGCACTTCCTTTATACATTAACTTGACATGTGAGGAACACATTCTATAGGGTTTACATCTCTGAGGAGCTCTGCTATCTTTGTATCTTTTTTCTTTAAATCAGTGAAGAAATGTACTTACAGCACTGACATAAAATAAGCTAATGGTTTAAGCAAATTAAGTTTATTTTCATCCTGTAAATGTATATTATAGATAAAAACGTCATTAAAAATAATAATGATTAATTTATAATTTTTTCTCAGACAAGCAAGTCTTATTATCGTACACTTAAATTTATATTGTTTGAGAATGTTTCGATATTTTAGTGGAAAAATACGGAACCATTCAGTTGTGGGTCCCTCCCCCACTCCAGTATAAATATCTAAACACATAAAATAAGATATATTTACAAATTTATGAACTATCATTTCGTAAGTTAATATATGTAATTTACTTTCCTTTAATATAAATATATATATATTTTGATACTATATAATATCGTATATATACCACACAGAAAGAAGGGCGAATGGAAAAACACACCACGCACAGCACACACAACCAAAAACACAAAACTATATGACCTCTCTCTCTCTCTCTCTCTCTCTTTAATATTTCATAAAATAAAATAATTATATTAAATATGTCATTAATATTAAATATTTAGTTACAAATATCTAAACACATAAAATAAGTTACATTTACAAATGTATTACATAAGATAAACTGTTATCTTTTTAAAAATGTTGGTTGGGAACTAATAAGGAAATAGAAAATCTATGGTATGGTTACGTTACTGTTGTCTTTTCAAAAGTGAATGCTCACGATGCACGGCAGCGGTCTAAACTGGCAGTTTGTCTCGTGGTGGGCAGTGAACAGCGGTGAGAGCTGACATTTATGTTCTCATCGCTCAAATCATGGTCTCCACCTAAGCTGCCCACATCTGGCTATTTATAGAAAAGAAATGCACACAAAAATAGTGACTAGTACCAAAAAAAAAAACAGCCATGTCAGACTCTTGAACAAGTATAGCATGAGCAGAGCAAGATAAAGAGACGAGGGAGGACACATAGTACTAGCCGCTTTAACATTTTCCATAATGAATCATCTTAACTTGCTTCGCACTCATCAGATTCTCTGTCAAGTTAAAACCACCATGATCTTACTCCAAGACTAGATTACAAATCATCAGATAGCGCTCTCATAAAGATCCTGTATTTTAGTTTAAAGATGACAGATAAGTTTATAGGCTGTTAGAAACGGTCAGAAATGGTGTGATGATGTACGGGTCTGTGAGATCTTGCATCATTCGGTGGAGATGGTGCTATTATGTCAAGCTTGTGATGGTGGGCTACTAGAAAACTTGATAAAAGTTGAACTTTTGAATGAAATATCAGAATCAGAATCAGAATGAGCTTTATTGCCAGGTATGTTTACACATACGAGGAATTTGTTTTCGTGACAGAAGCTTCCACAGTGTAACAGAATGACAGTGACAGAACAAAAAATACAGATAATAACCATAAAAATAGAACAAGTAAATAAGGAATAAAAATATATAAATTGACAATTGTGTGTGCAGGTATATTACAATAGACATTTTTTTTTGTGTGTACAGGTACTGTATATTATGTGCAAATTTGAGGTGTAAGCTGAGTATGAGTGTAAGATAAATAAGTGTATGAGTGAATAAATACTGTGTGTTCCACAATTATTGTCAAGTGTTCATGAGATGGAAGGCCTGAGGGAAGAAACTGTTCCTGTGTCTGTTCGTTCTGGTGCTCAGTGCTCTGTAGCGTCGACCAGATGGCAACAGTTCAAAGAGGGAGTGTGCTGGATGTAAGGGGTCCAAAGTGATTTTGCCAGCCCTTTTGCTCACTCTGGATAAGTACAGTTCTTGGAGAGAAGGGAGGGTTGTACCAATGATTCGCTCAGCAGTCCGGACTACCCTCTGTAGTCTTCTGAGGTCAGATTTGGTAGCTGAGCTGAACCAGACAGTTATTGAAGTGCAGAGTACAGATTCAATAATGGCGGAGTAGAACTGTTTTAGCAGCTCCTGTGGCAGGTTGAATTTCCTCAGCGGGCGAAGGAAGTACAACCTCTGCTGGTCCTTTTTCACAATGGAGTCAATGTGAGTGTCCCACTTCAGGTCCTGAGAGATTGTGGTGCCCAGGAACCTGAATGACTCCACTGCAGTCACAGTGCTGTCCATGATGGGGAGTGGGGGAGTGCAGGGGGGTTCCTCCTGAAGTCCACTACCATCTCTACTGTTTTGAGCGTGTTGAGCTCCAGTTTGTTGAGACTGCACCAGACAGCCAGTTGCTCGACCTTCTGTCTGTAAGCAGACTCGTCACCGTCCGAATGAGGCCGCTGCGTGTGTTTTCGTCTGCAAACTTCAGGAGCTTGACTGAGGGGTCTTTAGAGGTGCAGTCGTTTGTGTACAGGGAGAAGAGCAGTGGAGAGAGAACACAACCCTGAGGAGCTCCAGTGCTGATCGTACGGGTGCTGGATGTGTATTTTCCCAGCCTCACTAGCTGCTGTCTGTCTGTCAGGAAGCTGTTGATCCACTGACAGACGGACAGATGGGCACGGAGATCTGAGATAGTTTGGGCAGGAGGAGGTTTGGGATGATAGTGTTGAAGGCTGAGCTGAAGTCCACAAACAGGATCCTCACATAAGGATCATTGTGTCCCTGGTCTGTCTAGATGTTGCAGTCCCATGTTGACTGCATCGTCCTCAGACCTGTTTGCTCTGTAGGCAAACCGAAGAGGATCAAGCAAAGGTCCAGTGATGTCCTTCAGGTGGGCCAGCATCAGTTTTTCAAATGACTTCATGACCACAGATGTGAGAGCGACAGGTCTGTAGTCTTTAAGTCCAGTAATTTTGGGTTTCTTTTGGGACGGGATGATGGTGGAGCGTTTGAAGCACGAGGGGACTTCGCACAGCTCCAGTGTTCTGTTGAAGATCTGTGTGAAGATGGGTGCCAGCTGGTCAGCACAGGATTTCAGCCAGGCTGGTGTAACACAATCTGGGCCTGGTGCTTTTTCCTTTTCTGCTTCCGGAAGACCTGGCACACCTCGTCTTCGTTGATCTGAATTGCAGGTGTGGGGGAGAGGGGGGTTGCTGGAGGTGTGAACGGTGTGAATGGTTGTGTGGAGAGTTGTTCAGGAAGGGTGTGGGGTGTTTTTTCAAACCTGCAGTAGTACTCGTTCAGATCGTCTGCCAGGTGTTGATTCTCCACAGTGCTGGGGGATGGTGTCTTGTAGTTGGTGCTTTCTTTTAGACTTTTCCACACTGATGCTGAATCACTGGAAGAGAATTGAATCCTTATTTTTTCTGAATAATTTCTCTTTGCCACTCTGATCTCCTTTTCAGTGTGTATTTAGCCTGTTTATACAATACATTATCCCCCTTCCTGTAAGCATCTTCTTTGCCTGATGGAGCTGTCTGAGTTTTGCAGTGAACCATGGTTTGTCGTTGTTGTAAGTTAAATGAGTCCTAGTAGGAATGCACATGTCTTCACAGAAACTTATATAAGATGTTACAGTCTCTGTGAGCTCGTCCAGATCGGTGGCAGCAGCTTCAAAGACGCTCCAATCAGTGAGGTCAAAACAAGCTTGTAAATTCTGCTCTGCTTCATTAGTCCATCTTTTTACGTTCCTTAATACAGGTTTAGCTGATTTCATTTTCTGCCTGTAGGTCGGTATTAGATGAACCAAGCAGTGATCAGAGAGTCCTAAAGCTGCCTGTGGAACAGAGTGATAGGCATTCTTTATTGTGGTGTAACAGTGATCCAATATATTACTGTCTCTGGTGGCACATTTAACATGCTGTCTGTATTTTGGCAGTTTACAGGAAAGATTTGCTTTATTAAAGTTCGCAAGAATGATTATAACAGAGTCTGGGTCTTGTTGTTCTGTGTCTGTGGTCTGATCAGCGAGTTTCTGTAAAGCTGTGCTCACGTGCGCTTGCGGAGGAATGTTTGACACTGACGAGAATGAACGAGCAAACTCCCGCGGCGAATAGAACGTCTTACAGTTAATGAAAAGCACTTCTAGATCAGAACAGCACATCATCTTTAACACAGTTACATCTGTACACCACCTCTCACTGATGTAAAAACATGTCCCGCCGCCGAGCGATTTCCCCATTGATTCTGCGCCGCGGCCCGCTCTGAACAGCTGAAAGCCCGGCAGACTCAACGCGCTGTCCGGAATGGCGTCTTTCAGACAGGTTTCCGTGAAACACAGAGCAGCAGAGTTAGAAAAATCCTTATTTGTCCGGGAGAGCAGAAGGAGTTCGTCTGTTTTGTTGGGTAGAGAGCTGAGGTTTGCCAGATGGATGCTAGGCAACGGCATCCTGAATCCGTGCTGTCTGATCTTGACGAGCGCGCCGGCTCGCTTCCCCCTTCTGTGCGTCCTGAAGCGTCTGAACAGTGCTGCTGCTCCCCCGACTACAATGTCCAGCAAAACATCAGAATAGTCGAAAACCGGTGAAATATCAGGTGGTGTGTATTTCCGAATGTCCAGCAATTCGTCTCTGGTGAAACTGATTGCAGGGATATAACTAAAGACAGGACAAACTAACAAAAACATAAAAACAACTGCGGAGCACGCCACGGAGGCAGCCATCAGCGTCGGCGCCATCTGTGGATTGTATACTAAATATACTATGTTCTCTCAAATATACTATGCAGTTCTGTGCTTCAGGCTTAATGTGGTCGAATCACATGACAGATCCCTCATTCTTTCCTTTCATGAGTGCATTTACGTGAACTGACTCACACTATGGTGGAATTGGCATCTGGCACGGCCGATCACAGCTTCAGAGGAGTCAGTCGGGAATGTCCTTTAACTCATTCCACTTCAGTGACGTCGACAAGGCCATTAGCTATGAGAAAGAGTGAAGTCACAAGATGAGGCACCGCATGTGTAAACAAACGCAAACACATTAACGGCTTGGAACATCCCAGTGGTCTGCGCAAGGATATGAATAAAGAAAAAAGAATGCAAGGATGAATGAAAACGGGAGTTATTCTCAAACACTGAGCATAGACAGCAGCTCAAGACTGATATGAATCAGAGATCATGGACTCCACCCTACAGGGTCAAAGAGCTTCTTATAACTGAACTGTGTCATTTCCATTAGCGTCAGCAAACTGAATTACAAAAACAATGACAACAATCTTTCCCAAACACTATAAGTTTATAGACAGAGATATAGATAAAGGTTTTTCGTTTTCTTTTTGTGTGTGAGTCAAACAGTGTGCTTTTCATCCATGTTTGTGCATATGTGTGCGTGCAGTCTGATCTCATTATTTTGTATGCTTGGATTGATGCTGAAACATACAATATAGATATACAGGCAGCATCTAAAATGTACACAATATTATGTATTTACAGCTAAAGAAATATACAATATGTATGATTATTTTTAATGTTATAAATATATTTGTATAGTTATATTTGGTCCATTTTTAGATATATTTTAGATCCTTTAACCCTACTCCCTCACACAAACACGTCCACATTCATAGAGCATATACAATTAATATTATGTATATCAAATGTAATGAGCAGAAAAATAGAGTGATGATATTAGTTTTAATATAACATTAAACAGATACTTTAGAGGCACTAATTCCACTCTTACCTCTAAACCTAACCCTAACACTTCTTAAAATATATAAGAAATATATTACAGATAATCACATTAATTTATTTATACGCCTTTGCAGTAACAACAACATTTTGAATATGTAATGAGTGTGGAATTGGACATTTACAGTCGCTACTGAGGATGGAGATGACGATTGTTAAATACATATACTTACATTTCTGTTGTTTTGAGAATGTTTAGATATTTTACTGGTAAAAGATAGTTTTCCCCCAGTAAAAATAAATAAACCTCTTTTACACTTGTTTATTTGTGATTTTATATATATTAACTTTTTTTTGTATCTAAAAAATAAGCTTTTTTCTATCTTCTTTAATTTATTATAATTAAATATGACACTTAAATAGTTTATAAAAAAAATATTTAATAATATTTCATGAACATATTTCTAATATTTCATAAAAATAACTATTTTTTTAATATACCTCTCAACGAAAACCGTCTTATTACCCTACACTTAAATTTATCTTATTTAGAGAATGTTTATATATTTCTCTGGAAACAGACAGAACCAATCCATTGTTTTCTTGCTTTCCAGTAAAAAAAAAAAAAGAAAAATCCAGAAAAATAACAAATTTATGTAACTCATTACATAATATACTTGAATTTGGTTCTGTTTCAAGACAACACAATTCTACGGATTCTAAAAATGTGGATTACAGCGCACAGATACAATTTTATTTTGCGTTTTGGTGTATTGAAATATATTTATTTGATTCAAAGCATGTTGAGAAAACACATTTTATGTTCCACAGAAAAAAAAACACGATAAGCCATGGTTAAAAGGTTATACAAATATTAATTTTAAGGTTTTAAAGTGTATTATTGTTTAATATTATGTAATACTATGGAATGAGCTGTCAGCAGATCAAAAGGAAACGTTATCATTTCAAATGAGTCAACTGCATTTAACAAATGTGATTGAAAACTCAATGATCCTAATGATAATAAATACAACAGTATCAACCAATTAAAGGTACAGTTCACCCAAAAGGTTGTTCCAAACCTGCATGAATTTCTTTCTTCTGTTGAACAAAAATATGTTCTGAGATTGTTGGTACCCAAATAGTTGATGGTAGCCTTTGACCTCTACAGCATGGGAAAAAAAAGTTAGTCAATGGTTACCGTCAACTGTCTGATTATCAACATTGCTCATAATACCTTATTCAATACCTATGAATACTCATGAGATCACATTAGGGAGTGTGTGTGTGTGTGTGTGTGTGTGTGTGTGTGTCATTTTATCCCTCGTTAAAGGCTATCAATGAAACACCACTCCAGCTTTATACTGTCTGGACTCCAGTAACGTCTAGACTGATATTTGTCTGCTATCGTCTCCTGGCTGTTTTGTGTGTAGTTTTGTAATGGGTGGCCCTGCTCGTTACCATCCAGAGAGATTGTTGGAGGTTTGATTCCCGCTGTCGGAGACTAAACAGACTGCTGTGCGTTTTATCTATTAAACGTGGCTCCTGCAGACTGAGTTATCACAACCGTGCCAAAAACTGGAACACGTTTGGTGTGTATTAATAGATCATTATAAACAATTGCGAGCGCCGAGCCTACAAGTGGAGAAGAAAGGTCATTCCGTGGCCTAAATAAAATGGGAGACTTAAAAAGGAACTAGCAGGTAGAAATGCACTTTACATTCACAGAAGTCAGGGTTTATCTTTTTACCCGGCTGGCTTGGATTGTCTCCTGTGTCCCCTCCTGGATATTCCCACATTAGGAGTGTCCGCGCCGCTCTCCAGGGCTGGGAGGCTGGGAAAGGCAGCAGCCTGGTGTTCTCACATTCACTCCAGACCGCTTGTACACTGGCCAGATGTGTGGATGAAGAATAGACTGCCAAACCAGCTCAGATGTGTTCAGAGCAGCACAGCCGATCGCTGAACATCGACACAAACCTGCAGGGAGACATCAGCTGATTACTGGATGTAGGGATGAGGTTTGACCGTGAGGAACTGATCTAGATTGATTTCATGGAAAAGATGCTGGTGTAGCAGAGGGGCTCCGGTTTCATGCGCATGCAAGGTTTGATGGGTTTGTTTGTACTATTTTAAAATGCATGCAAAGGGATCGTCTCTAGGTTACGTATGTAACCATGGTTCCCCGGAACGAGACGCTGCGTCGCAACACTTTGGGAACGCCCTTGCGTGACCGCGTTCTGAAGCACGTGTCAAATCCGTCCAATGGACCAGCGAGACGTCACGAGCAGGGTGACGTAAGCACCAGAAAGCATAAAAGCACATCCGGCCGGGCGCAAACCAGCTTCGATGAAGTAGCGCCTGCAGGGATGCAGGGAGTATGGCAAAGAGACGCAGCGTCTCGTTCCCTCGGGGAACCATGGTTACATACGTAACCTAGAGACGTTCCCCTTCAGGAACTCGAGCTGCGTCGAAACACTTTGGGAACGAGAATACCCACTGCGCCATACTACCATGTCCCTGCCTGTGTGTGTATCTTATGAGCACATCACGAAGATAGAACTTGGGAACCTGGGGTAGAAGCCAGGTCTAGGTTTTAAAGTGACCAAAGTTTGTGGAGAGGACCAGCCCGCCACAGCACAAATGTCCTGCAAGGCCACACCAAGCTGAAAGCCTTGGAGGCCGCCATACTCCTGGTCGAGTGCGCTCTGACCCCCATAGGTGACGGGAGGCCAGAGGACTCGTATGCTAGTGAGATGGCCTCGACCACCCACATACTCATGGTCTGCTTGGTCGCCGGGGATCCCTTCTTTGGCGGACCAAAATAAACATAAAGCTGATCTGCCTTACGCGACGGGGCCACTCTGTGTGCGTAAGCGTCCAGTGCTCGAACTGGACAGAGCAGATTACGCTTTTCTTGGCCTACTTTCTGGAATGGAGGAGGATAGAATGCCTGAAGTACTATGGGCCCCTTGGTGCGGTGTACTGGCCTCAGCCTCAGGGTGCCACGGAGTAAACGAGTGGCAAGCGGGTGTCTTCCCCATGATTGACCACCCAGAAGGGTGTGGTAAGCAGCTAAGGCCGCCACGTATACCTTCAGAGGGGAGGGAGATAACCCTGCGGAAAATTGCTCCTGCAGAACTACAGAACTGTACCAATTGGGTAGTTGACTGGGTCCTGCAGTCGCTGTTCGCATCATGAATCGAAAAGTTTCCACTTCAAGGCATACTGTTTCCTAGTGGCGGGAGCTCTGGACTGGATTATAGTCTCAACAACCTCAGTTGAGAAACCAGAAGCTATGAGTTGTGCCCCCTCAAGGGCCATGCCGAACAGCTCCCTAACTCCGCGCGATGATTTCGGAGACCACCGTGTTTGTCTGTTTGTGGGCCCGGACAAACACATGATGCCCCTTGTCTGGAAGAAGTGGGTCAGGCTCGAAACCGGCCATCATCCCCTGCAGTTGATGTCCAAAGAGATATGGCCTTCCCACAGACCCTGGGCAAGCGGCGCACTACATGACCGCTCCCCGCCATGATAGAGGCATCCGTCTTTGCCTTAACGCTCCGACAAGGGCCCCTAACTCTGGCCTTTAACCAGAACCAACGTTTTCTTTTCACATTTCTAAGGCACGTAATCTCGCCCGCGTGGTTCTCTGTAGTGTAGAAAGAACACTCTTCTTGGCGTTTAGTCTTCACCCCAGCTCTCTCATATGGGCTAGGACGACATCTCGATGCCGAGCCGCCATCTGCTCTGATTGCGCTAGTGTTAACCAATCGTCGATATAAATGAGTATGCGGATGCCCTGGAGTCGCAGTGGAGCCAGAGCAGCATCCACACATTTTGTGAAAGTGCGGGGTGAGAGTGCCAGGCCGAAGGGAAGAACTCTAAGTTGGTAGGCTTCGCCCCCGAAAGCAAACCTCAGGAACTTCCAGTGTTGAGGGAGGATGGAAACCTGGAAATAAGCGTCTGTGAGATCTATCATAACAAACCAGTCCCCGAACTTGATTTGAGATACTATCTGCTTGATAGTAAGCATCTTGAAACGAAGCCGTTTGATAGCGCGGTTCAGAAGACGGAGATCTAAGATCCGACGCAACCCCCCCCCATACTTCTTCGGAATGATGAAGTAACGGCTGTAGAACCCTGATTCTCTTGAGAGAGAGGAGGAACACGTTCTATGGCCCCCTTCCTCAAGAGAGTATCTACTTCTTGTTCCATTACCAGAGCCTGCTCGGGGCCCACTAGTGTGGGGATGACCCCGTTGAAACGAGGCGGACGAGAACCGAACTGGATTCTGTCACCTTTCTCTACAATCTGCAGGACCCATTTTGAGATATTTGGTAGAAGTTTCCACGCTACCAGAAAATCTACTAAGGGAACCAGCCTCTCGAGGCTGGTGTCTGGTATTATTAGAGGAGCCAGTTCGGTGCCCTGAAGCGGATGACCGGCAGGGAACGACCGACCTGACTGCTGTAGAACCCCCACTTGAGGGGGCGAGCTCTCCCGTGACGTACAGTTGCCGGGTGGCAGTTGGGATTTTCGCTCGTCGGAGCTCACTGAGCCCTGAAGCACCAAGGTGGCAGGGGTATCAGTGAACCTCCATGAGGGCACTGAGGGAACAACCGACCCGACTGCTGTAGCACCCTCAATTGAGGGGGCGAGCTCTCCCGTGCCGTACCGTTGCTGGGCGGCAGCTGGGAATTCGGTCGTCGGAGCTCACTGAGCCCTGAAGCGCCGAGGTGGCAGGGGTATAAATGAACCTCCATGAGGGCACTGAGGGAACAACCGACCCGACTGCTGTAGCACCCTCACTTGAGGGTGCGAGCTCTCCCGTGCCGTACCGTTGCCGGGCGGAAGCTGGGATTTTCGCTCGTCCGAGCTCACTGAGCCCTGAAGCACCGAGGTGGCAGGGTATCAATAAGCCTCCGTGAGGGCACTGAGGAGGATTGGGCACCGTATACTGAGGTGTTATCCTTTCCTCGCCAGGTGGCTGCCCTCAGGGACCTGACAATGGTAGGACCATTTCGCCGAGGTCCTCTTAGACAAATAACGGTCCACAGATCCGTTTTCGGTCTATAAGACCCCAACTGAGAGCATCGCCCCGACCCCCGATCTTTCTGTGGAGGGGTGCGGGTTGCAACGCTCTGTTTTTGAGACTGGCGATATAAGGAGCTTTATGACTTGGGCTGCTGCTCGCTCAGCAGCCCCACCCCTGAGCAGGTCAGCCTGGTATGCTTGTAACACCGCCATGGTGTGCAAACATGCGCCAGCCTGACCTACCGCCGTATAAGCTTTCCCAACCAGACTCGATGTAAGCCTAACGGGCCTGGTGGGAAGCTTCGGGGCCTTCAGGGACGATGCTGAGGATGGGGAGAGATAGCTCGAAAGCGTCTGCTCCACCACTGGCATCGCCCCATATACCTTATCATTCAGCCCCACGATGTTCTTCTGAATAATTCGAGACTGTGGGGCTGTACTACGGGATGAGTACGGTTTCTCCCACGATCTTGACACCTCAGCATGGAAATCAGGGAAAACGGAAGGCCCCCATGTCGTGAAGGCTGTGATCTGGATTCAGATCATGCTCGTCTAATTATTTTTAGGACTAGCGTCCTGTTTCTAGGCTGGCCAAACAATATTTTATTAAGGGCGAATGCACGAAACACACCCCATAACCACAAATCACACCTCATAAGCGAGGGACTGTGGTGGCGAGTCCACAGTCTCCTCTGTCTCTACACTCGTTACATCCACCTCCTCGGAGGAAGATAGATGAGCTTCTGGCTCTTTTCTCTCTCGCGGGGGGGGTGGTTTGGGGGGGGGCGCGCGAGAGAGAGACCCGCGGATCTAGCGGGTGAGGACCGAGAAAAAGACTAGCCCATCTCGGATCCCTCCGCTAAATCCACTCGTGATCCCCACGACAACAGTCTGCGCTGTGCCTCGGCAACAGCGGGACCGCTGCCAGCGGGATAGCGAGCCTGGCCGCTGTCATCAAACGCAGCCAGGCGAGAGCGGAGCGTGCGCAGCGAGAGCTCGCAGTGATGACAATCAGCTGCTCGAAAGCTGACCGTGCATGCTCCGCTCCCAAACAAACAACACACAAATCGTGTGTATGCCCCGCCGCCAGATATCGTGGGCAGGGAGAAACACAGCGTTTGTAATGCCGTTCGCTCGCCATAGACTTCTCATTGTTTTATATATGAGTGCTTGTGCGGACAGACAACAGTAAATAGACAGACACATACACAGAGCGCTACTGAAGAGCAGAAGCTGGTTTGCGCCCGGCCGGATGTGCTTTTATGCTTTCTGGTGCTTACGTCACCCTGCTCGTGACGTCTCGCTGCTCCATTGGACGGATTTGACACGTGCTTCAGAACGCGGTCACGCAAGGGCGTTCCCAAAGTGTTTCGACGCAGCTCGAGTTCCTGAAGGGGAACCAAAATTCATTACAAATGAAAATGAAAACATATGGAATGGTTAGTGTTTAGTAACACCTTAACCTTGTGTTCACCATAGACCTTGTTTCAGAATCAAAACACACTGACTTTAGGATGATGGAAGCAGAAGTGCTAAAAATGCAAAAGCAGCAAAATGTATTTACGGGTTTTGCCGTACAAAAAGACGTCATCCCTGCAGCACTCAATGCAATTGATGTTTAATTAATTATTAAAACATTCAAGTTCGTTTTAGCTCTCATTCATTCACACTGTAAAAGTGAACACCTTGAGACTCTTAAAGTGTTAGTTCACCCAAAAATGAAAATTAGCCTGTGTTTTACTCACCCTCGAAGCATCCTAGGTGTTTATGACTTTCTTCTTTCAGACGAATCCAATCGGAGTGACATTAAAAAATGACCTGGCTATTCCAAGTGTTATCATTGCAGTGGGTGGGTGTTTCTGTTCAACAGTCCACAAGATTGGATTCGTCTGAAAGAAGAAAGTCGTATACACCTAGGATGCCTCGAGGGTGAGTAAAACATAGGCTAATTTACATGTTTGGGTGAACAAACCCTTTAAATCTAAACCTTTAAACCTTAAGGGTTTGTGTAACTGACAACATCATAGTTTACCAAAGACAGCATCTCTATGATTAAAAACTAAAGACAGAAACAATCAATGCCCATGATTATAGATTTCCATTACTCCTCTTTCAAACATTAACTTGGTATGAATATGCATACCCCAAAAGTGATTTTAAATGCAAAAATCAATGTCAAATTAGTAGGATCTCCAAATCCACAGCAAACCTGGACAAAAGGTTTGAGCATCTGCTGAGATTCAGTTGTGAGCAAAATCTGGACAATTTACTATCCCATAATGCCATGGGAGCTGCAGAGCCATTAGATTCGAACAGTTTAACCATAAAAAGGCTGAAACTGTGGCTCTTTTGAAGTCTAAGTGCCTGTTGCACACACTAGCTTCAACACATATGGGTCAAAGGACAATGGCAAAATGGCGTATATAGTAAATCCAAGAATATACAATACATAAATACTTCTGGCACTGTGCTAGTTTGTCACTTTTAGCACCTGGCTAAACTGGCTTGTGGGTGTTTATTGAATAATATGCAGGTTTTCTGATAAACAGTGGTTTAATGCATTTGCCCCTGAATTACATAACAGATTTCTAAAATATATAACTACGATTTCTTATTAGTCATGCTGCATCTTCTCTTATCTGCAAAGGGGACAAACATGGAATAAGACAAGAGAGATAAAGATGGGGTGGTGAAGCTTAACAAACTGCAGACTTGCAAACCGCAGTTTGTACTGTGATAGAACACCTTTTCTTCCCCCACACTGTGAATGAGTGCAAGAAGAGTAGGCGGCAACACAGCAGATAAGAAAGAGGGAGAGAGATAGAGAGAGTTTCAGGTCACTGACACTGCAGCCTCAACTTACTCCATGACTGCAAGCGAAGGCCAGTTGTCTGGACCGACCGGAGGAACCCGACCCTGTGAACCGGTTCGGTGTCGACACCTTCCCTTTCAGCTGTCATTGCACTTTCACAATCTCCACGAGCGAAGTGGAGCATCGACAGGAAACCACTTTATCGGGAGCACAAACTCTCTCAGAAAGCCAATGCACATTAGATGCAGTTACAAGGGACTTAAGCATAGTTCAACAGGTTGAACTAAACACTAGGTCATGGGTTTGACTCCCAGGGGATACACTTGAATGTGCATTCAATGCACTGTTAATCACTTCGAATAGACTACATGTAGGATTGGGACACAGTCTGTGAGTTGTGATCCCTCTCAAATGGTTTAGATGTTTTTGATTGTTGCGTTGGAACATGCTGAAATCAGCACGAGCGAAGTGCTGGCATCTTGTATAAACCAAGACTGCTGCCAATAAACGCCCACATGCGTCTTTGATCTGACATATAAATAAATAAAATAAAAAGAAGCAAGGCAGAGGACAGTTTTGTGGTCTTCTTGACTGATGCCCTATATAACAAAAACAGAAAAAAAAACAAAAGACATGCCTTGGTATTTGATTTAGACAAACACACAGACTTTATAATCTATACTCAACCTGAAAGTGTGGTTCAACTTTTCTATTCGTCACTATGTCTAGCACACAGTATGTGTGATATATATTTCATCATTAACAGCGTCACTGTGTACTTGCTTGTGTAACACGGACATGCATGTGCCTAATTACTTTTAAGAACTAGTCGAATAAGAAACTGGCAAGTATTTTCTTACTTTTACAATGAAGTTATGTTAAAAAAGTATGTCATTTGTCATCATTCAGTGGTTTTCCTACATGCTGAATTCAACTAAGAATAAACAATAATAAAATAATTGACATTCATTTAAAAAAGTAAAAATAACTTACATCTCTCTGAACAAATACAGAATGATAAAATGTTACACGAGTGAATCCGATTCAAACCATTTCCAGTATATTTTATTCTGAATCACTGAATAAGGGAACAGTTAACTCATTTATGAATTTGCAAACTGATCGAAACGGAAGTACATATCAGCAGTTCTAGGATCATTTTACTCTCAGTTCTCGGCTTATTTTCAGTCAGGGTGTCAGATACTTCAGAGAAACCGATTCACGGATTGAGTAAACTGTTCAAATTGCCATGAAATGGAAATTCACTCAATCTAAATGCATTCTATAGATCTTATTGTGGACAATTATTTGGTGCATACGTTTCATTTTTACCTTGCAATATTTAATCACAAATCACACATCTTCTGGTGAACTTCTGTGATCTTCTAGATCTTCCAGTGAACTCTTTCAATAATCTGTTTCACTCAGATGTCACAATACCGAAGAAAAGATCTGTCACAAACTGTTCCAATTCAAGTGAACTAGTTCAAAATAATGATTGGAAATATGTTTCATCAGTTGAGCAATTGATATGTTGTACACTCTCTACATACATCCCTCATGGGCTCGTTTTCATTCCTGCCAAAAATCAAATATGGTGCTTTCCAGTTACTGTTGGCAAAAACACATTAGCATAGAACTCTTACTGTTTCTTCAGAATATTCAGAGCAAATTGTCTTTATGCATGGAGCACTCTGAACGTCTACTACAATTACCAGCATGTGCAGTATGTAACACTGAATACACATCCCACAGTGCATTGCACGTGACTTCATTTTCCATTTCCACTTTAACAAATTAATTATCTGTTGCTTAAACACTATTTGATCAGGCTACCAACTGTTAAGGATCTTTTTAAAGAAGTTTGTATTAAAAAAGGCAAAATAACACTTTTAAGTTCCCTTCTAGTGGAGTGCGAAATATCGTCATTATGAATTCCGAGCATATGAATGACCAAGTCGTATTTTCGTCACATTTACAAGTGGGAAACTCATCATTTTAGATGATACGCACGATGCAGAGTTATGATGTTAGAAGTGACGTGTTGATTTGCAGCATGGTGGAAACACTAATCTATAATGCAGATAACATCATAGTGTATTAATAATCTATCGAGATCAGTAAGCTGAAAGCAAGCCTGTTGTGAATGGTGTTAATCACTGAACTTTCACGGTTTGCTTCACGTATAGTTGATATGCCATGTAAGTTATAGAAATGAACAATTTCCATCATTTTGAATTTAGATGTACTCAGGTAACACATTACGCTAATTAGAACATCACTTAAAGGTTACAAAAACATTTCTTAATGATCTACTAACTATATTTTCCCTCAAAATAATGTTATTTCAATGCTTATTTTTACGTTAAAATGTCCAGTTTTCTTAAAATGTTATTTAAAGGTGACATTTCATAAAACGTTTCTTAATCGTTGTACTATTTTTATTTTTACCCAAAATATAACGTCATTTGAACGTTTATTTTTTTACTATTCTAAGAATGCTAAAATGTCCAGTTTTCTTGTCGGGATTAGAACATTATGATGAAGTAACAAGTTATTTTTCACCGTTATCAGGAAAAAACTGAACACACTTCCGCATTTTCTGACCTCCGAGGTTACAAAAAACATTTCTTGGAACGTTCATCAAGTACAAATAACATCATAAGGACAATCTGAGAATTCTGGGTAGTTATTGGGTTTATTGTTCATAATATAATGGATTTGTTTTATTTAGACTACTTTCATGCAATATTTCAGGCTTAAATGCGTGACAAGTCATTATAACAAATGCCATTCTTAGAGAGACAATCTTCCTAGATGCACTTGAATGCTGCATTATGTTGCAGATAACGCCATATTACGAAAATGCATTCTACTTCACATACTATTTTAAATAGTATATACTGCACAGTATTCAGTACGTATCCATTTATAATGCAAACCGCTATAGCCATTGTCTTGTTGACTGTTTATGGACTGAAACAGCTGTAATAGGTCACAAACCCGCTGCATCCACGGCTCCAGCATTCATTCACAGTACTCTGAGAAACTTTTAGCACAGGATGTGATATTCAACATGCTGATGAACTGCACTGAACAATTAACTCAACAAAGTCCACAAGAACACAATAACAACCCTAAACAAAGTGTATGCGTCAATCTCTGATCCCGCTTGTTGACAGTTCCGATTAGGGGGGTCAAACGCAGCTCTCTGCTGGCAGATCAGGGTGTACAGGGCCAGGTTTGGCGCCGCAGGAAGTCTGCAGGATGCTCCATAAAAGGCCTCTACTTCCTCTGGCTTTGAAGAGGCCAGAGCTTCTGCGAGGAGGGCAGGGTGCCATACTCCGATCTGACGGATTTCCTTTTTCCTCAAAGATTCAGCTGAGTCTCCTCTTTTAAAACAGAGAGAGATAAAGAAAAAGAGGGTGGAGGAACTGAAAGGTGAATTAAAGGGGAGCATCTGTCGGGCATTCGCTTAAACCTTGAGCCGAAATGTCTGAAGAGAATCTGATCTTGGCATTGCTATAAATATCGCTATATCCATGTAACTCTTATGAAAAACGGGAGGATATGAAATGAATCTCTTGACTTAAATGTCCTTAAATTTATCTGATTTGTGGTAGCAGCCAGTAGCCACTCATAATATATAATACTGTATTAGTTATGGTAAAAGCAGCAAATCTGTCTTTAGGTTATTGAAGGATACTATTTCATATACCATAAAATACGTGCAAATACCAAGCCAGCCAAAACTGATATTTTACACTTTCACTATGAATGCTGACTATGAGTATTTAATTGAAGAGTGTATTATGAATTGATATTTTTTATGCATGAGAAAATTAGAGATGCCACCCGTGTGAAAATCAATTGTGATAAAACGCGCTTAAAATTGTGCTTAGAAAGAGTGCTTATTGCTAGTGCTGACAAACGATTAATCGCATCCAAAATAAACGTTTTTGTTTAGATAATATATGTGTACTGTGTATATTTATTATATATATAATAAACACAAACACATTCAGTGTATATTTAGAAAATATTTACATGTATTAAATGTTATATTTATATAATGTTATTATTATATAAAAATATTTGATATAAAACACATTTCTAAAATATACATGCATGCATGGTTTCTTTAATCGTATGCATAATATATGTATGTGTACTGTGTAGAGTTATTATGTACACCACACTTTTGATTTGGATGCGATTAATCGCGATTAATCGTTTGACAGCACTACTTATTACCTAAGAAGATACTAAAAATAATACTCTTAAGAACTACATGGTATGTTTTTGGATGCTCAATTGAGGTATTTGCAATGCCTATCAAAAGGTATTATAAAAAAGTTTAAATTATTATTAAATGCAGTTAGTTGAACTTAAGAGTTTTTCGACCCACTTAAGTAGGACGTCATTATTAAAACATTATGAATTAAAATGTATTTTGAAGTAAAACTTTGACATTTATTACAAAGCCCACTTTTTAAAAGTCTACTTAAGTGTGTCAAGCAAGAAACACAGTTATGAAAGTGTCCCTGTTTAAGTCACTTAAGTGGTCTTTTATTTCATTAATGTTATCACCTGCAAGTACAGTTTTAAAAATCTAGTTTTAAGATTTGAATTACACTACAAGTGCACATTCAGTACAATGAAGCACACTTCTTTTTCACAAGGAAGATCTCTGTCAATCATTCACCTTTATAAACAATGATAAATGCAGAGACTGTGCACATGCACACACTCACACACATCCCAATAACTGTAGTGTTTTAAAAATAAATGAACTGCTAGTATCAGTTTCACATGGATCTGGCTTTCAGACACACACATGCACACATCTGCATGCTGATAATGTGTGTGTGTGTGGGTGTGGATGTGAAAGGAGCAGTGGGCGGCAAAAACCACACACACACAGTCGCATCACACCTTTAAGTGTGCCTCAGGTGCAAGATCATGAATGATGTCATGAAGGAAGCATGCGGTATGTATCGCTAGCCAGAAATATGTGAGTGGCCTCGTCTTCCTCTATCCTGTAAATAAGAGGCTAAAATGTTCACTAACATAATTTTAAAAGGGGAGTTAAACCAAATAGATGATCTGAAATGGTTTGTGTGTGATTATGTGGCATAAATATTTTATTTTGTTATGTACTGTATATATCTATGGAAACTTGCCTTTAATGTCACAGTCTAATATCTGCCACCTGTTCTCTGTTTGGAAGTATAACGGTTGAGCTGGCCTTGGTTCAAGAATGTGTTTTATACCTCTGAATTTAAAAACAAAAGCAGCAGGACAGCGAGCTGCAGCCGGTCACGTACGCTGCTGTAAGACTCCAGTGACCACTCTGACCTCTATATATAGGCCTCTATGATTTCAGAAAACAGGGATGGAATCATGGAATAAAAATGGAATTTACAGCATAATGCAGGGAATTTGGCAAATTTCGGATGAACAAATTAAAAGCAGGGCTGTATAATTAATCAAATCCTGATATGAATGAAGTCTATGAATATTATGCTGCACAGTTTCGTCTACTACGCACATACTGAAGAGCGACTGATGCTCATGCTGTTTTTAGCATCTGCCGTCACACTATATGAGGACATGAACACATGCACTTCATCTCCAGAGCTGCTTTGTGAGTCACTTCATCACTTTATTTGATGTAACTAGCATCAGATACACATTTAAATTATGACAGAAATATATATACTATTGTTTGGGGGAAAAAGTGCTTCACAAAGTAAATACTACTACTACTACTACTAATAAGATTATTAAACATAAATAAATCATATTTTTTTAAGGACTATTAAGGAACCATTTTTGAAAATAAATATATAATCATGAATCTAGAAAAATGCATTTCACTTTCATCTTAATATTGTATGAATTTATTGGACTAGACATGCTTTCTGGTTATTAAAATTTACTTAAAGCATTAAAACAGAACCCATACAAATGAAAAACGTTAAAACATAGAACTCAGGAAAGATCATTGGGATTAATTAATTGGGCTAAAAATTTAAGTTTGTCAAAACTTAAATACCGTTGTTACTTTCAATTATACATGATTTCCGTTAATACATCAGGCTTTCCTTTTACTATAATTTACTTAAAAAATTAAAACATAATCCAGAAAAAAACAATATCGCAAAACGCTGAAACTGAGAAAAATAAAACAGATTTCATTGAGCCCTGAAAATGTCATTTGTGTTAAACCTGTAATGCTGTTGTGACATTTTATAATTTTTTATGACTTCAATTAATAAGTGAATTGAACATGCTTTTCTGATTACACTAATTCAATTCAACCACTGAAACAGAATCCTGAGAGGTTAAAAATGGTAAATAAACTAGAATTCCTGAAAAAAAGATCTATTAATATATAATAATAATACAGATTTCACTGGACCCTACAAAATATTTGTTAAACTTTACACAATTGTTGTTATAGTTTCACAATTTCAATCAATACGACTTGCTTTCTGATTACTACAAGTTCATTTAACCATTAAAATAGAATCCTGAAAACAGAAAGCATCTGAAAAACAATCCATAGGGCCCAATACATATAAAGACTTCTAAATAATGACATTGATATATCAACACTTAAACTATATTTGGACTGAGCAAGTTCTTTTGAAATAATGTATAGCATGGCCATATAAATATTTTATGTTTAAACGCATTCTTTCTATAGAGTTTGCACATAAATCTCTGTCATTTCCCACATTCGCAGCTGCGGGATTGTTTAGTCTTGTTGTTGAGTTTCCCCGCTGTGATAAGGAGCAGGGTAAACACGGGACCCGAGCGGGGTGCGCTCATACTGGGCTGACAGCCGGCCGAGAACGCAGGCTGTGGCCCTCTCAACAACCACACGCAGGTCAGGAAACATCTGGGTGACTGAAAGCAACAGATGCCGTAGCCCGATAAGGGAAGCACTCTCCACCCCACTGAACCGGCCCCTCGCACATCCAGGTGGGTCCTAACCTTGGCTGAGGCTCTCTGAAGGACTAAATAATCATATCAAGTCTTTCTTTTCAACAGAAGGGATAAACACCTGGCCAGACTGAGTGATTATGACTCGCAGCTATTGTTTGGTTATTATTGTTCTCTGGCGGGTTTGATCCATTGTCTGGCGGGGGTCTCTGGAGGATCCGTCTAAAAGCGATTAAGCCACTCCGTGTCACTGCCTGCGTCATCTCCTGTTTCGCTTGGGATAGTTTGAAGTTACAAGAAGTTCAAATAATGGCTGGTCATTTATGCGTGTCTCCGGTCGAGGGCGATCGGCTTTGAACTGATTGAATTCACATCAAGCCTTCTTTATTACTCAGTGTGAAGTGCTTCAAGGAAAGGTTCACGCACGTCTTTTTGTCCGTACAATGAAAGTCAATTGGTTCAAAACTACTGCACTCCATTGTCTTTCCATAAAATTGACACATTTTGGAATTTCATTTTTAAGTGAACTGTGCCTTTCAAGTTGGCATGAAAGGAATTTGTGAACTTAATCTTTCCCTACTGTAACACTGCATGAGTGGAATGGCTTATTGAGAAAAAAATGTTGGGCAGGACCCGATTTTGTCCATTGGGAAATGACTGGATCATTAAATCTTTGTAGTTTGCTGTTGCTGTGATCTCATGTGAATGACAGGTTGCAGGGAGGAAGGGATAGTACGAAACAATAATTAACTTACAAATAAAAACTTATTTTCATATTGTTTTTAAATAAAACTTGCAAAAAAAATAAAAAATACCGTGTGGCTGTGCTTGTTTTTTAGGGCCACAAAATTTGACTACACATTGTGGTCTTATAAACCAATAAGCTATATAATCTAATATAATAATAAATAAGACTAATACTAATACTAATAATAATAAGGTTAAAAATCTAAATAAAAACAAAATAAGAAATGCTGTTATTGTCATATTTTACATTAAAATATGAAATTATTTTATTTATAACATTTCAATAATAATATGTTTGGCCTAATTTCTTTATTTTCAATTGTTAAACCATCTAACTTTCATTTTGATGAATGACAGGAAGTCCTTAAATCTTCTCTTTAGTTGATAAGCGCTTCTTGTTCCAAGTATGTGAAGATGTTTCTGTGCATGTTGCGTTTCCAAATGTTCATTAAAGCGACTCAAACTCAGAGTTTATGTGGAGCAGCATTTACTGTGAATTGAGCCGCTCTGAGATGCTGAGAACACAGGATGATCAGCGTCTCAAGTGTAAGCGAACACAGTGCTGCACTTTACTCAGAAAAACACACAGAGCATATATTTATTTCATTCAATCACAGCCTTTGCGATTTGATAATCTCACTACTACGCCATATCAAGATTTTGGTTTTATTTGAATTAATAGTGCAGCCCTATGTGCACAGAAAAAAACTATTTACAATAAACAGTGCAATATTCCATTAAAAAGAAATGTCAGCTTGACTGATTTCATGGTGACTTTCAGATCTTGTAAGCAGTGGGCTATTTCAGACTAGTGTGTTAAAGTGGATGAACGAAAGTAACACATCTGTGAGCCATGACCAGTGTTAAAACAATACTGAAGAAAAGAGACAACATTTGCTACGAGTTTCGAAAACTTTGTTGTGCTCTCAGACATCGCTGGCCTCATGGGACCAACTGCATCTGTTCCTCAGCGGCTCTAAGAAAACCCTCATGGGATCCAGCCATCAAACACGTCTCTTTTCGGCCTGTTAGTCCTTTTCAAATCATACATGAAGTCTTTGGATGAGAGAAGTTCTGTTTAGCTTCTATGTTTTATCAAAAAATAAACAAACAAGAAAATGACATTTTCCACTTCAGTTTTAGCATCTAACGCCAAGTGTGACTGATAAACGAGGAGATGGATATCATGGACTGGGATTTGGAATAACTTAAAAAAAGAATGACAGAAATTAATCTAAAAAAATTGTGACGAACGACCAAAACTAACTCTCCTGGTCATATTAGTTGCCGACACATAATCTGCCTCCATTCTCATGACTATCTGCTGCAATTAGCCACACAAGCATTTACACGACTCCCGGAGGGGTGCTGGGTCTGCGCTGGGTGGGCCGTCTCACAAACAGGAAGTGGAGGAAACAGCAGTGAATGTAAGAGGAAATGAGGACGTAGGGAGAGGTGTATGGCCACAATGCTGATGGAGGAAATGGACGATTATAAATAGCCGGACGGCCTTCCCCATGCTGAGTGCCGGGTCACGGCTGAAACCTCAGACAATAGAGAAACCGTCCTTGAGGTCAGGGCTGGGAAGGTTTGGCTCTGTAAGCCAGTGACTAGAACGTTTACATGACTGACTGACTCATTAGCTTTAGTTTTAGTTACATTCCTCGTCTACCTCCAAATATCAACAACAAACATTGAGATTTTTTGATCTGGCAGAAGAGAGGAAAACAGTGAGAGAGGAGTAAGAGTTACTGTATGTAGATGAAACAATTCATGTTTCTGGTTATTACTGTGAAATTTCATGAGCTATCACACAAAACATTATGGTATTATGATGGTGTCAAACAAAACAAACAAGCAATATAGAGTTACTTATTTAGCTATCTAATAGACAGAAATATTTAACTAAGACTCATTGAAAAAATGTGCCTGTGGTGACATTTCTGCAAAATAGTGTCTTCTTGCATTTTTGCTCAATGTCCAGTGAGTTGGATGAACTATATGAATGTTTATCAACTGGTTGTCATACCTATCATGACAGTTTGAAAAAAGATGTCCAGTGAGTGGGTGCAGAAAGGTCAATGCTCTAATGCGCTTGAACTAATAAAATATCACCTATACTTTACCAAACAACGATAATATCAACAATGCAAAAGTGGAAAAATGCTTTGCTGAAGCGACCATGCCACTAATACAAGTCTTTGAGCTCTTTTATCATGACTCGTACCCAAGTGCTAAGAGTGATGCTGTACCGGGTGCGCTGCCGAGCAAGCCTACTATGTCAAAAAGCCATACATACGGAGCTTATTAAGTGATGCAAACATCAAAATATATTAGTTTACGAGTCATGCACTATGCTAAACGTGTTTTGAGGTCATAACATGGTACTGTGCAGGGGACCACACAAAAATAAGTCTTTATAAATCAATAATCTGTGCCTGTGATCACAATTTGTGAAAATGAATAGACGTCATTTAGTGTTTTACTGCATCTAGTGTTGATTTCAGTTGAAAACTGCAATGAATTGTATGTACATGTACATTTTTGGAGTTTTGCAAAAATGTAGGTCCAGTTCTGTATAGATTTTCATCCATATATGTTAGCGTTGAGGCTAATATGAAAGTGTAGTCCTAAATATTTATGAAATTCATAAAGCCTTTAGCAGATTTAAAATATTCAGTCTTTCTCTTCTGAGAAAACAGATTGCTAAAATATTGATGACTCATCTTGCACTACACAGACTTGCGTCCAATCAAATGCTCTTTAGAATGACAATGCCCCTCCCCTTAAAACCAGTTGAATCTGACTAATAATAGAAAAGTGATTAATAAAGTTTCATGTCTGTGATAAAACTATTGCCTACTAGTGATTGTAAAAGCTCAAGCTCTTAGATATCCGGTTAAACATGCAATTTTTTTTACAGGAAATACATCACTCGGGCAAGAATACTGTACACTTCATCCTATTTTCACACAGTCTTTTAAGAGTTTGTCAGAAAAGATGAACTAACAAAGATTATGACATACCACATACAAAAAGATTACCAAAAGATACCACTGTAATACCACATCTGCTTCTGAAAGCACATACTTAAAAAAAAAGAAACAAACAAAGATGTAAGATTTATAATGAACAATTTCTCAGAAAATGCTAGTATATTTCACTAATAATTACAAATAAGCAACAAGTAAAACTATGACGCAAAAGCAAAATTTTGAAATAGAATGACTGAATAGCATTGTAAAGCGTGATATTTGTTTTATTTACATTTTAAAATCATTTCAAATCAATATAATACGTTCTTTAATGCTTGCATGTGTGCATAAATAAAACCCAGACATCTGCCATGTTGGCATTGTCATGTGACCTTCAACGTCTCACTGTTCCCTGCTATTTAGGAATATGATGTCACCTCACTCAAGGCCTCATGGGAAAGTAAATGTCCGTCGGATACATCAGAGTGGAAGCAGTAGGTCATCCGCATATCTTTTTGTAAACTTTTGAAATATGTTGAGCTACCATGCAAATAAAGTCACAAATTTAATATAGTACCATGGTATATCTATCAAAGCATCACTGTACCATGATACCGCAACAATATGCTATAAAGTGAACAAACCGCACACTTGATTTGAATATACAATGGCTAATTTGGTCAAGTCAGAACTAAAAGTTATTCATTTCAGTATCTACATCCTCTTTAGTGAAGGAAGTGAATCCTGCTATATTGACTATGCAAAAAGTGGCAATGTGTCTTGTTCTTCTCGAGGGATTTAAGCAGAGACTGTCACGCGATACAGAGGGCTGTGGGAACTTAAATGGGTGGTCTTTGTTACTTACACAATAAAAACATAAAGCTATCAATCACGTTTTAAAGAAGTGTGAAGACCTGAAGTCAATTCACCCATTGGCCACCCAGTGAACCCACAGCAGCCAAAGGGTGAGCCACTTCCTTTTGTGGTGAAATTATTAATTTTCTGTTTCCAAGGACTGTGAACTATTGTCCTGAGAGCTGCAACTACACGGGATGTTCCCAGAGCAATTTCAGTCCATTATATCAAGTGGCAGTTTCACAGATATATTTTGACAGGTATGATTCTCACAGGGTCTCAGAGTCTGTCTCAAATCAGCCGTCAATTATTGTCTCTGTATTGTCTCTGACAAGTGGAGGCTGAGGACAGGAGCATGCAATAGTTTGGGAGATCGTGTACCTTTCTTTGTGAGTGGCTTGTATCGTCACATTGTCACTTTGATGAATGGCCAGGTCATATGATAAGTTGATCTTGGATTGGAAGTGGAAGTAACTTCCACAAAGACTCAGATCTGTCACAATATGAATTGCATCCATATATCTTTCATGATAAATGCACTAAAATGATTTTTGTTTACCTTTCTCAGACGGGATTGTATATAGCTAATACAGTGAGTTTTATGACATTTTCTTATTGGAGGAAGCATGCTAGGCGAAATACTCATGGGAAATTCTTATTTACAAGTTCAGAAATTACCATTACTACATGAAGTGCATTCAAGATATTCTACTTTGAATAAACTTGACTCACTGGACAGCTCTTTTTTCACTATTTAAATATTTATACATTTGACACTTTTATGACCATTTACAACTTACATTGCATTCAAGGTATACATAGCAGATTTGCTCTCATGCCCCTAACACAATATCATTGACTGTTTTAGTATCAATGAGACCGTTTCAATTAGTTATTTTTTCCAACTTTCATGTTTAATGCTTTAGAAATGTTGTTGTATTTTTTAAATGTACCTTTATTGATTTTCAGTTCAATTATTTGTAATAATTTATTTTATTTCAGTTAATGTTTATTTTATGTTAAGTAACTTTATTTATTTATTTATGGTTTTATTTTTAACCTTTCATAACACTACCATGTTGTAATTCAGAAAGTACATTTAAATAAATAATCAGTCCTAATCTGACTGTTGGGGTTTGTGGTATACATTATCGCTTACATATATTAGTTTTTTTTCCCCAAAAACCTCTATCATCATTTTATTATTATTATTTTTGTATTTAAGCGCTTTTGCAGTGAGATGAGTAAAGTATCTAAACAAATGTTCAGCTTGAGGAAGAAATGCAGAAATCTGTCAATTTCCATCATCTTCAACTGCTTCTATGCCATCTGGCCTGCAATCTCATCTCTTTTATTTTCCAGTACAAGCAGGACCAGGCCTCCAGCTTATCGAGATTTGGGAAAAAGTAACAAGAAAGAGTAGACAGTCTTTGCTTAGTAGCTCTTTACAGCCAAGGTCGTGATCCCCGGGCCTGTAAAAGACCCCCTTGGGGGGGGTTGAGGCTGTAACCGGATATTTAAAATAACAGTGCGAGGGTCCTGGTGGAGCCCCGCGCTGCGTGAGGAGGGAGCAGGAGAGGTGACGGGGCAGGAGAGGTCAAGACACTGGCCAACATACAGAGCCAACGACTCTATCAATGAAAGACAAAGAGAAGAAACCCAGAGCAAATGAGTACAAATAAAACGAGAACAATAAAACAAGCTGTTTAAAATACAGCTATAGTCCAGATTTGGAAAGATGTTCAAGGATGGCACTGTGTGTGCTGTGCAAAATCAGGTCTAGAGGAGAGACGACCTGAGCAGACATGGCAGTAAATATGGAGCCCTTCTCCGTTCAAACTCCTCCTCATCATCCACACACAGACCTGACATCCCGGGCTCTAACTCATGTGTGCAGCTTGGGGCTCATACTCCCCGAGCGAGAGACAGGGGTGATGGGGAGTTACTATCCACCGTAAGGTGAAAGCCATGTGTGCTGATCTGAACGATCTGAGGTTATCTCACACAGGGCAGTAAGTTACAGTTACCCTCATGTCTGGTAACTCGGGAAGCACTTGGGAAGACACTATTGCACCACAGCAAAGATGCAGTGATAAACCTGATCAGGATTTTCAAATCAGTCATATGTTTTTTTTTTTGCTGGACGTGATCATGTTTACGTTTAAATGTTGCCAATTCATCCATATTGTACGTTTCAGCGTCTAGCCGAACTAACAAAACAATTGTGTTTGTAAAAGTTACATATTAATACCTACATAGCAATGATATGTAGCCATAATTTGTGATCCACACCACTCCAGTCCATATATTAACATCTTTTGAAGCCAAAAGCTGCAACATAACTTAAAACCATCACTTCTGGCCAAAGTAAGAGTCCATAATCCATAATTCTCCAGTGAAAAAGTTGTCTCGTCTGAATCAGGAGAGAAATATGCACAGTTTACATGGCAAAATAGTCCAAAACAGCTCTAAACAAATATTTTGATGTGAGAGACAACAGGAGATGGACTTTTTCACTGGACGAAGAGTAATTATTTTATTTTTTATTAAGTTAAAACATCTTAACGATGGATTTGTTTCTTACAAACATGCAGCTTTTGTCTTCTCCGGATGTTAACTGATGGACTGGAGTGCTGTGGATTACTTGTGGATTATGGTGATGTTTTTATCAGCTGTTTGGACTCTCATTCTGACGGCACCCATTCACTGCAGAGCATCCATTGAGAGAGAGTACATTTTCATTTTTGGGTGACATTTTCCTTTAAGCTATTTATTTTTCTTTTTTTTTCAAAAGTGTAAATCTTTCTTTTTGTCTAAATATAGATTTACAATAAAAAGCTTAAGATGATTCCCCAAACCAGACAATACATCAGTCTGGACCAAGCTAGGAGACTTTTATTTTATTTAGTTTTATTATTTTATTTTATTTTATTTATTTATTTTTTATTTTTTCCAAAGTCGAAAGGTTTTAAGTTCATAAGAAACACTGCGCTAACTGAGTCTAAGTGTTTGACTGAGCACTTCAGCAAAGGTAGTCTTTAACCTTTAATCTTACGTGCTATGTAATATTCTCTTTAATACGATTTGAGCTTTTCAACAGCTCGAAAACTAGATTGATCTGAGGCCAATAGTGGTTAGTGCAAAACACCCTCTATGTGCTGCCTGCAGTGGAAAGTAAAAGGTCAGGGCTGGCGGCAGTTTGCTGACTGCTAGCGATTCGAAAACAGACAATGTGTCGAAACGAGCGTCAAGAGGAGAAACCGTGTTAAGCAGGGAGGTGCAAGTGTGACTATATGCATGTGTTATCATTATCAATGTTTGTGATGAATAAAATGTGCACGAGTGAGAGACGGCAAAGACGAGGTTGAAGGACAGCGGCATTTTTTGTGTGGGAGAACAGAAAGAAGAACAATGCAGCTCACACCTTCACGGAAAGTGATAAACAAATCCACAGATCCCCAGGGTGTCCTCGTGTTCTCCCGCTGCACATTAGCATATTTATAGACCCTTTGAAAACCCAAAAGCACCACATCAGTGGCATACAGCATACATTCACACATGCGCATATTCACACCACACACACACACACACACGCATACGCAGAGACATGCAAACATGCACACACACACGAAAGAAAGAAAAGGCACCTGTTGTGCAAACCACAATGTTTACTGAAGGCCAAATTAGAGCGTCTCCGTGGCAACAACAGCAGATTGAATCACCACCCACGGCTCTGGCCTAGAAAAAATTACCTGCTTGAAAAAAAAAAAATGTGGGCATAAAAGGTGAACAAACCAAAATCCCAGATCAGTAGATAATCACCGCAATGCATTGTTACAATGCAGACAAAAACATTAGGTGCACTGTAATCCCATATGGATTTATGACATTCTGCAGTTTCTACACGATCTGAGACAAGTGCAATTGACTTTTATAGTCATAAAAAAAAACATGCTAAATTAAGTTTGACAATGCATGCTAAAAAGCTGAACCAGGCTATATTTGTTTTACTTAATTTAGCAACAAAGCTCACAGGGGCCCCTTTCCTGAAGTCTGCATCTGTTCTGATCTGTGTTCATGTGTGAAGAGCTCCTCTGGTGGTGTTTTCTGAAATTACACCATGCACAGGTTGCATACATACATGAGGTTACTGACGTTTCAGGCATCTGAGTGCATCACAAGTACAATGGTATGTAATTTTCTCAGTTACAAATTAAAGTTTGGCCACACTTCATGGAGCAATTCTCACTATTAACTAGCATGCATAGTACTAGCATATTGGCTGTTTATTAGTACTTATAAAGCACATATTAATGCTTTATTCTGCATAACCATATTTTAAATATGATACATAAACTTAACAACAACTAACGACTACTACGCAGCAAATTAGGAGGTTGAGGCAAAAGTCATAGTTAATAGTTAGTTAATATTGAGAATTAATCAGAGTGTGACCTAAATTGTATTTTTGCTATTATTTTAATGAAGTCCTAGAACTCATAATATCTTATTTATATTTTATGTGTATTATTTCAGTACCTGGTAATCTAAATTGTTACTACTAAATGTATAACGTTGTATTTATTACTGGTAATATAAGGAAGTATATTTCAGTAAACAAAATATTGAGTTAAAAAAAAAAATCTGTAATAGAAAATAGTAAGTAAATGTATGGCATTCAAGAGCAAAATGATGGGGGTCAAAAGAGAATCATGACTTTATCACTATAGGCCCGGTGCAAGTGCTGTGTGTGTCTGGAGTGTTTTGGGACCCTCTGTTCTTCTGTAATGAAACTATAATTGGAACCATGTGTGTGTGTGTGTCTCTCTGTGTGTGTGTGTGTGTGTGCCATGCTGGGGGTGGAGAAATACCCGTATTGTGAATGAGTGTAAGTCTTATGAGAAAAAGAGAGAAAAAAAGGGGTAAAGGGTTTGGTTTTTGTGCACTTCGTGGGTGTTTGCGCGTGTGTGTGTGTGTGTGTGTGTGTGAGGAGTGTGTGTTGGGGCATGAGAACATAAACCCCCACATAAACAATCAGATTGTGAAAGAGCCGGGAAGCTGGGAACCATCGTGGGGGTGTTAGACAACATGGGAGTGGGGTTGCGTTTTTAGCCCAAGGAGCTGAGAAAAAAAAAGCTCCAGTTGCATCATGTATTATTATTATTTTATAAACCTATTTAATGCTACCTATTTATGCACAGCTGATCTGTGATGATCATGTACTGTACCCTCATCTGCTGTCCATCATTTCCTGTCATCTCTCCACTATCATGACAATAGTGTTTAAAAAGCCTAACCTACAACTTCATATCTATGTCTCATAAAACAATTGAGTGGCTTTCATTACGTAACTAAAAAGAGAAAAATCAGCCAAACAGTGGCAGATTAACAATACAGCAGTAAGATACAGTAGTTGTACTGTTTTATAGTCATCCGAGCTGTTTGCTAAGGCAAGTAGGCTATCTCTATTACTATTGTTCATATTTAGTATTGGGTATTTGAACCTGGCAACCATCAAAAATAGAAGCTGCATAGCAACACACTAAATCCATTCAGAACACATTACTGACCTGATGGCAACACCCTGGCAACGACACAGAACACCGTAGCAACTACATATGAACCACCCTGAACCACTGCATTGTTACTTCTGCAACCTGCATACTGTACAAAATTAAACCGCTCGATTAATAGCAACTTTTTATTTCACAATTCTGACTCTTCTTCTCTTCTTCCAAGATATAAACTTGCAATTTTGACTTTTTTTCTCACAATTGGGAGTTTCTATCTCACAACTCTGACTTTTTCTCACAATTTTGACATTTTTTTTTGGAATGCTGACTTCTTTTCTCAGCATTTTGGGATATAGGATCAGATTTACCAAACAGGGCAAATTAGCATTATAGCGCAATTCCATAAAAGCACAGATGGGAGGGGAAAATTCATAATGACCAGCGCAATCTACCGCCTGCTTTAAGACGTGCTTTTTTTGGGTGTTAAATAATGGTGCAAATACCAGTAATTTGACAAGCACAAACGTTGTGTGATTCATTTTAATACTCTCCTCCCATAAATTTTGCATCTGAATGGGAAACTCTTAGAAATGCATATTCAATAAGGTCAGGCACAAAAATAACTGTGTCCACGCCTTTTCAGCGCCAATTCTTCACTACGCAGCTTTAGTAAATCCTGACAGTACTATTTTAACGCCAAAATACATTTTGCGCTGGCGCAAGCTGTTAGTAAATCTGGCCCATAAACTCGTAATTGTGCGTTATAAACACGGTTCTAAAAAAAAAAAAAAATAAAATAATACTTCTTACATTGTGCGTTTTATCTACATTTTCTCACTTTATAACTCACAAGTGCGTGCTACAAAGTCAGAATTATGATAAATATCTTAATTCTGACTTTATTTCTCAGAATTGCGTGTTTCTATCTCACACTTCTGACTTTAAAACTCACAATTGTGAGTTTATAATCACTTAATTCAGAGAAAAAAGAAAAATGCAATTGCATCAAAAGTAATTGTAATTACACTGCAGAAACATTAAGAGCAATCCCTTACTTTTTCAAGGGAAAATTAATTAAATTATTTGTTTGTTTGTTTATTTTAAAGACAAAATGATTGCTTATTCAAACATATAAATAGAGGTCAAAGGTCACTACCGTATCTTTTCTATGTCTCTCTCCTGTCCTCACGCTCTCATTTGTTCTGTCTCTATCCTCGCTGATTTACAGAGTTTCATAAAACTGGCCCAAACAGTTTAGAGAAGCCAAATCTCCTATTTTCATCACTGGCTCAGTGCCAGGAAAGTAATGCTTACAGCTCTAGGAAAAGAGAGAGCAGCTTTCATTTATTGGGATAAATTACAACAGGAGAGAGAGGTAGTGAATGAAAAAAGGTAGCGCAATAAAAGACGTGAGTGATATTAATAGCAAGGCTAGGCGGAGGGAAAATGAGACGGGGTTTACACCGGGTCCGGAAGCACACTCCCCTGCACCTTCACTTTACTCACACGCACCTGAACTCTGCGTCTCATCACCGCTACCTGGCAGGGCTTAAGCTTCGGCCGAGCTCTGGCTCGTATCACACACACGATGGCTGGGTAATGGAGAACAGCTGCGGGAAAGCAGACAGCCTCATTCATAACCCACAAAGCCTTCATCCTAATGAAGGCAGGGAGAGAGAAACATCTAGAAAAGGAGGAATTATACTAGGCACATCCTCTGCAATTATTAGAGTGCATCAACCTGTTCGCTGGAGATGAACGGGCCTTTGTTGTGTCTCCTGTTGAACTCCTTTGGGTCTGCTTTGGACTTTGGGTCACAAATAGAGCTGAATAAACAAACAGACTGGCTTTTATGCTCGAGACCCACATTTTTTACACTCGGTTTGCTCGTGTGGGATGAACCCAAGTCTGATTTCTCAGTTGGATTAATTTCGTATTTTACTTTTGATTCATTTACGACCAAAACTTTACACACCCAACACACCCCCACAGATGACAATTGTTTTGTCTGCCCAATGTAACCCTTAAAAAGACAAAAGAAGTCTGCTTAATTGTATTGAATGTGCACTTGTAGTGCACTTTAAATGATAAAATGATATTTTTTTAAATGTACTTGCAGGTAATGCCATATTAACGAACGTAGGTGACTTAAGTGATTAACTATATTTTATCCAAAAGTAAATGCAACAACATGTAGAACTGTCAGAGTTTTTAGCATTACATCACTTGCTCACAAATGGATGCTCTGCAGTGAATGGGTGCCGTCAGAATGAGAGTCCAAACATCTGATAAAAACATCACAATAATCCCAAGAATCCACACTTCTCCAGTCCATCAGTTAACATAACTTTAATCCATCACTTCTGGCCATAAGTGACCATAATCCATAATATTGCTTCCTCCCGTGAAAAAGTATTTTAATCTTAATCAGGAGAGAAATATGCACAGATCTGCACAGTGAAAACAATCCAAAACCGCTCTAAAGAAATATGTGGGTGGGTTTTGATGTGAGAGGACAGCAATGGTTGGACTTTTTCACTGGTGGAAATTGTATTAAAGTACATCACTTGCTCACCAATGGATCCTCTTCAGTGAATGGGTGCCGTCAGAATGAGAGTCCAAACAGCTGATAAAATACATCACAATAATCCACAAGTAATCCAGAGCACTCCAGCCTATCAATTAACATCCTGTGAAGCCAAAAGCTGCATGTTCGTAAGACACAAATCCATCATTAATGCATTTTAACATCACTTCTAGACACAATATGAGTCTGTAATCCAATAATGCTTCCTCCGATGAAAAAGTCCATCTCATGTTGTCCTCTCACATCAAAATCCACCCACATATTTGTTTAGAGCTGTTTTGCTGTACCGTGCTGATGCTTTATTATTGTGATATATTGTGATGTTTTTATCAGATGCTTGGACTCTCGTTCTGACGGCACCCATTCACTGCAGAGGATAAAGTGATGAGATGATACATTTCTCCAAATCTGATGAAGAAACAAACTCATCTACATCTTGTATGGCCTGCAAATTTTCATTTAGGGTGAACTATGACATATTACATCACTATGTTTCTAAGCACACTTAAAACGCTTTTAAAAAAGTGCAAAATTGTAAATATGACAAAATGAATACTAATAATTTATAATTTGTCATATTTTAAAGAAGTACACTTATTTTGATGTGTTGACTAACATACTAAAGCACATGTGACACATTGTATTATAATTTTAACTGTACAGTGTGTTATTCAATATTACATTCAAAGTTAAAATATTTTAAATGTTCCAAACGTCATCATTATAAACGGGTAGTTACTAGTGTATTTCATGATTCATGAGTTTTAATCAAATTAAAATGCATTTTTATCATAAATGTGTGTCAGAACATTCAGCAGTAACTTTATCCATATTTCAAAGACAAAACTTAACTACATTCTTTTAAAACATATTATTTTTAAAAGTATGCTAATGTGCAATTCTTTTTTTTTTTTCACAAGGGTACACTCACGTGAGTTTGGCAAACCACTTTGCCACTCAAACCACCAAATGAACTGAAATCTGACCACAAACGGAGTAGATCTGCACCAGAAGCTTTGAAAGCACCCTCAGACTGACCTCACAGTCCGTCATGACATTTAAACACACTTTTTATGGCTGAAATTGTATTCAGTCTGCTTATATCTGAAGTACACATCCTCGGTTTAACCAGCCTAATAAAATCTGTGTTTACAGTTGTTCTGCAGAATCTGGCGCTTGTCTGGAAACTGATTACAGTAGAACAACCAACAACATTTAGTTTTTGTTTAATTTGAACACAGATCATTGCAGAGAGATCTGTTTGTGTTTCTATAGACTTTCATCTGATGTACCTGCCATCTATCAGCTATCACCCTCATCAGCCAGCAATGGCTTTAGGACGACAGAAGCAAAATTACAAAAAGTTTAATGATGTCATGTAGAGAGATAGTAATAGATGCCATGTGTTTGTGAATGATGCTCAAATATGAACAGCTCGTGTTTAAAAAAAGTTTCCATAACTTTCCACTGTTTGCAACAAAGAAAAACATTTATTGAGCAACAAATCAGCATATTAGTCTACCTGGTCTCATGAAAACTTTTTCGCAAGACGCGAAATAACCGTTAAACTAAATACTAATCTTGTGTCTGTAATGACTGACAGCAAATAGTCATTTTGAACCCTCATATCTGCAAAATCTGACCGCCTGTTAGACAGGAACTGGCCAGTGTTTCTGCTTCACTGTGCACCCATCAGCTCCTGCCGTGTCCGTCTTTATTTTTGGAATGAGGGATCACGTTACGGCCATGAGAAGACCCCTCTGACAGGAAATCGCCCGGCGGGACACCGCGTTGTCTCTCGCTGGCTCAGGCCCTGAGCTCAGCTCACCCTCAGGGTGAATCTCATACACACAGACACGCTGTGGAAACACTGGTTAAACTCCAGCTGAACTTCTCATCAGTATCCTCATGGCCTCGCCATGCTAATAAGAGCAGCACGCTGCTTGTGGTGAGTTCTCATGTGTAGCTGAGGAAGAGCGCTGTGGGTATGTTAAACATCACCACATGAACACGTACTGATTTAATAACGCTGTCACAGATGGCTTTTCAGATTTCAGATGAGAATTTAATGGTGAATAAGCTGTGTGAAATCACAGGTATCTAACGCCTGAAACAGAAATGATGTGACAACACTTATGACAACACTTACAGTAAGGTTTCGTTTGTTAACATAACATGAACTAAAAAAGAAAAACGTGATTATATAAAGCATTTATTATATATCTTATTTATATTTAAGTAATACACAATTAAAATCAAAAAGATGTATCTGTCGGTATCATTTAATGGGCCTGAGCTAACATTTCATATTGTATTGTTGCTTGTATTTTTACAAGCAAAGGCTGTATCAGCCTTGGTGAGCGTAAGTAGTGTGTTAAAAAAAGAAAAACTCCATTATTCCAGACTTTACTGGTAGTGTATGTGAATGCACTGTAAATATGAAAACTTTTTTTCTATGAATATTTTGGCAGAGCTCATGAGGACGTCACAGACGAGGTTTTTGAGTGCTGTATTACTTTTTAGGGAAAATTGCTCAAATCATTGTTCCACAAATGTACTGGGCCAAAATCAAATGCTCGATTAAATTTTGTGTTGCAGCTCGATTTTCTTCTGATCCTTCAGTAGAAATGCAATCAATGTGCAATGTATAAGATGAAATTACAAGTTCAGCATAATTACAGTTCACATCTGGACAACAGAGCCTTCAGCACAACAAACGTTAGTAGTCTTCTTCATATTATCATGCGCGCTCTTACTCAATCAAATTCCATTTGGACTAAATCTTATCCACTCGTCCAACACAATTTATCACATGCGTCTCGAGGCGATCATTACCAAAGACACTCTTTCATCAATCTCTCCGGCTTTGATAAAGAAATGAAATCTGGTTCTCAGCAGACTCGAGGAGGTTTGAGAGTCTGTGTTTGGAAGGGTGTGGTAGATTCACTGTTTGAATGATAAGCTGGCAATGATGGTTGGCCATGTTTGAAATTGATGGCTTTTAATAGGGTGAGTGTTTCCATCGGCCCCCGTCTGGTCAAGCAGAGAGGCGTATTTGTGCAGGACGGCCGGGTGTTGTTTTAGGGCCGTGGAGCCACACAGATTACAGACGCTGTTCCGGGTCGTTGAGAAGTCATACGAGTGAGGACGCTTTTTTCCCATGGCTCTAAAAACCACTGAACAAAGATACCAAGAAGGTGGAGCACTAAAACTGATAGAGGCAATCAGATGTGATGTGATTTCAGAAAATAAACAAGTGAGGGTGAGAAAGAGAAATAAGAGAAGTGTTAAAGAGACAGTTCACCCAAAAATGAAATCCAGACTTGTGTTCATCTTCAAGACAAAATTACTAAATGTTTATGTCTCATCAATGTGTGTGCTTGATGTACATAAGTCAATGAGATTTGTTTTTGCATGCCAAGTAAGTCTGATGCACGCACATCGATCAATATTTACAGCATAGGCAATATAAAGCATGTTTATGACCAAAGTTAATTTAAATGCAATTTAAAAAGTTGTAAAATAATTAAATTAAATGTGTGTACACAAGTTTTTATTTGAGAGTTGGTTATTAAATACATTTGATTATTTAACTGACTTGTTTTTTGTCTAAATGAAAACTTTCATTTTGGTTTTAGTGTTAATGCATTTTTTTTTAAATGGTGCATAGTTATCTCTATCTATCTTTTTTATTTATATATTTTTTTCTGGCTCTATAGGCAGAACCCAGGTTACTCTGGAGTCACAGATCTGGATCTTAATAAAAAATCATTACATTCAGAGTTGCAGAGAGATACTCAGCATCAAACAAGATCAATGAAAATGATGGTAATCATTTTCTCAACAATCCATTACTGTTTGCACACATTCAAATCTACATTTCTTCTTATGAAGACTGCCACCATCAGCAAGTTCAAAGTAAATGAAAACAATCTAAAATGCTGATTTAAAACCTAAATACAAGAGGGATCAACATCTGACTTCTCTAACCAGTTTGTTTGCACATCCCGACCAGCCAAATGCAACAACAATGAGTCAACCGATGGCTTGAGTTTGGAACCATTTTTTAACAATGGCCAAAAAAGTACCATTTGGTACTAATATGTACACTTTATCTACTAATATGCACTTTTAAGGAACTAAAATGCACTCTTTACGAGGAAGTGAGGTACAAAGGTACCACCCCAGTGCAGCTTTTGTACCTTTCTTTCCGAGAGCATACTGATATGGCTCATCTCTCACGGTCTCAGTATAGGTCTCATTAAACCTTCAGGAGGTGCAAAATGTACATTTTTGTTCACCGTTACTTTATGTGCTGTAAATAAACGTGGAAAACAAGCAACAATCACACGTCGTACACAGATGTGTCACCCTTAAACCCAATGAAGTTCACTCTGCTTTCATAACGAGAGAGAACATTCTAACATGTCAGGAGCATCTTGAGCACAAACTTTTATTGCTTCAAAGCAAGCTTCATTCTGAAGTGACAAATAGCTCTACTCGGGGAGGAGAAACATCTGAAAGTGGCTGGCAGAGACTCAAAAATGTGCAGAGACGCAGCAGGGAGAACGTGTGTGGTTTGGGTTTTTTGTTGTGAAGTGCTCTCATGTTCTCAGAACCTGAAAGCGCTTCATGGAAGGCACAAAGGGAAAGTGTGAAGCGTCGAGCCGGCCACCGAGAGCACCGATCATGGCTCACATGCACCCCCACCTGACCGAACACGGCACTGCAGGCTGAAGTAACCATTTACACGCTCTAAACTTGAAGTGCTGAGAAACTATATTCGACTTTACAAGACAAACCATAAATTTTCAGAGCATTTACGCAGACTTAGTCGTAACCTCAGGCATTTCAGCGTTCAGCACAAAAATACGGTCGCAGTGAACGCTGGAGGAATAACACTTTACACTCTTCGCTCTCACCAGCTCACATAAAACAAACGAAAATCAGTTTACAACCGCAGCTATGCACATGGCAGATCTAGCAGCCGCAGCTCCAGAACTGCCGTGTCTGCCTGACTAATGACATTGATTTCCATCTGGAGTTTTGTCACTCCAAGTCTGCCTTTTTTTCCTTCTCTGCGCGAGCTGGTTGCTTTCCATGGGCACAAGTGCAGACGCTGCAGTTCTGGGGTACAATGTGCCTTTCATTTGGCCTGTTACTCCCAAACTCAGAGCACATGTGGTCCAAATATGCAGCTAACAGCTCCAACACAAACATGCCGCTCTCCATCCAGTCTGGTGCTGCCCGAGCACATGTCTCTCTCTCTCTCTCTCCCTCTCTCTCTCTCTATCTATCTCTTTCTCGCCTTGTAGTCTGTCTGACACATACACACACCCATTATACACACACACACACACACCATTATACTTCCAACTTCCATAAGTTGGCCAAACAGAATGTCCTGCTCAAAACTCACGTTCCAAGTCAGTGGAAGAAAGCATTTTAATTTCAAAACAACACACACACCACCTTTACAAAGTGTTTTGAATTAAATAGGAAGCTCAAACTACACGATAGCATGTCACGTTTGCAGGAACGGATTGCACTGAAACATCTCTGGCCAGTCACTGGGAAGAATTTGGATCTGTTTTGTAAGTGTGTTGCCATGTTCAAACGTCCACATTTAGCCACTGTGCAAAGGCCAAATGATTGTGATGAATTAGTGACATAAAACAGCCTTAAACCCCTGAAATAGCTGTCTCTTTAAAAGAATCCTTTCCAACTGGGATGGAACAGTATATCTGAAATACTTCTCAACACAAAACCCATTTATCACACTCTGACTGCATGAAAAATAGGAGCAAATCAAATATATCTATAAAAAAGAGCAGATAACTAGAGTTTTTAGTGACTGTATAACTAAACTCTCATAGCAAGCAAGCAAATTGTGTTATAACTGTATAATTATCATGTAATAACAATGTTATAACATACAAATTCACTGCAATTGTTGCATATGTTGCACCACGTCTACAGAATGCTCAACAGAAACAGAAATCCCCAGTTTTTGTTGTTTTGGAGACTGACAGTGTACTACTAATGAAATTAAACATGACTGAATGCACTTCTGGCAGTAGTTATTTCTGATTTGGGCGTAGCCACTGTCTGTAATGACTCTAAAATAAAAATAAAAAAAAGAAACGTTTTTAAACAACAATTGCACTGGCCAGATTACTCCCAGACCTTCTGATGGTAAGCCAAGCCATACAACTTCCATTCCATGTTCATTGAAAAGTAGCCTTTTTCAGGTTCACGAGAGTGGGCTGAAAGACTGTGGGAGAATAATAGATCGAGAGCGAGAGAAATAGGTAAAGAGGGAAAGAAAGAGACAGACAGACTGTTTCCAAGAGCGGGTGGGACGGCAGCCAGTGGAGCTCACAGCGGCCAGCTGCTTGACAGAAACAATGAAATTTCATATCATTCTATAAATACTCCAACCAGATGGTTTTCATAAATATCAGACCGTTATTAAGCTGTGCCACAGATTATGCCCTGCTTATCAACCGGTCGGCAATTAATAACCTTTCAGGGGACAGGCCAGGAATTAGAAACAGAACGTCCAGTCTGGGAGAACATACGCTAACGTATGTTCAGCTTTAGTGTTTGTGACGCACAGAGGTATTTCATTGCTCTGAATAAAAAGCTCCTCGGGGGGAAAACTGGTGTTTTTCTTTGGTGAACTTGTCTATTGGAGGTATTTGCGCACACACAGACCGCAGACTCACGCACGCATGAACGACATTAGCTGTAAAGGTTCTACAAGCTCTGTAAGCCATGAAGGCAGCGCAGACTGAGGTCATGAGCGTTGGGTTACAGCGCAACGCAATATAAAACCATAAACTCGCCATGGTTTTTGTTCTCCTAAATCTAGAGGTCTGACCATCAATACATCCATTAGGGCTGAGTTAATCACGATTATTTTGCCCCAAAAAATCTAATCACGATTATTATTATTGTTTAACATTTCATCAGAATGATTGCACTTTCACATAAGCACAAATCAAATCAACTCGCATGGTTTGATTTAGTCTCAGCAAACAATGCAAACGGCCATGTGAAAGAAAACACTTTTATTATGAGTGGAATATCTTTATAGACGTCACTAAACTCCAATTTCCATGGGTGCTGGTGTTTTTAACTCATCAGCGTTTTACGCTGGGAAGAAAGTGTATCGATTTGAGAGAAGAGCTTGTTTCAAGGTGAAAAACCCGCAATTGCAGACGATTATGCTAAATAAAAAAAAAATAATAATAATTTTGCAAATGTACAGTAACCTTGTATTAATATTGTAGTCATTGTATTAAAAAAAAAAACACCTTCATACGAATTTTCAATGAAAATGTACATTTGATGACTCTAAAAACATTGTGATGTAACCATCAAGAAAAAAAAATAAATTTCCTTTTTTTTTTATAAAAAAAAAATGAAAAAATGTAAAAGTGAAACATTCTTTATAAAAAGTAATTTTGATGCATCCAAACGAAAGAAAAAAGCAAACAAATTGAATGCTTATTAGAAAAGATGCAGTTAAATATGAATAATTATTATTATTATAGGTTTTTTTTATAATTACAACCTATAAATAAATACATACATACACATACATGCATACTATGTCTTTGACCCAAGTCCAAAGTTGCAGTGTTATAATTTCTCTAAACCTAAAAATAGCTTATGTATAATTTATCTGGGTTGTTTTGAGTTTATCCTACATTGTGCTTAGCAACAAAACAGCCTTGGCCTTCTTTCCATAGTGAGCGAATTTACCCTAACTGTCAGATCAGCAGCCTGTCTTTTCGTCTCTCTCTCTCTCTCTCTCTCTCTCCGTTCTCTCTCTCTCATCAGTCCAGCTGTTTCCTGAAGCAGTACCGGCTGCATCCCAGACCTGTCTAACATTCCCCATTCAACATGCTACTGGTCACCTCACAGCACTTCCTGTTTGCGTTTAGTAATTTCCTGTTCTCTCCTTGCAGGGGAGTCTGTTGGTTTTAGCAAAACCCTCGGTGAGGCTGGAGAACAGAGGGAAAAAATCCCACACGTTTCCTCTCTTTCTGTCTCTCTCTCTCTCTTACACAATACTGTCTGGGATCTGTAAACGTACAGCGCTGTTACTGTACATGCTCTGGAAACATCACATGTTGTTTCATTCATGAAAAGAATTCCAGAACTCACCAACCACCGCATGAAGCTCTCATAAAACTGAGGCACTGATTTAACTAACGTGATAAATCAGAGCTAATTATAGAACACGACTGTTTTACTTAAACGTTTTTTTTGATTGCCTTGTTTCATGAAGCCAGCTGCATAATAATGCAATGAGGGATATACAACGACTCACTTTGGCAGCAAATCAATGTGAAACTTGCCAAATAAAAGGAAATGTTAATCCAAAAATGAGAACTCTGCCATTATTTACTCTATATTAATTAAGTATGTTATTGTTGTTGTTTTTTCCTTACAAAAGAGAGATTTTCTGGAGAATCTTGTAGCTCTTTTCCATATAACAGTTCATGCGTTCTGGAAACATCACATGCGCACAAGTGCGCTTTTCCTTTTTGTGTTCAACTGCAAAAAATAAAATAAATAACAGTATACGGTTTTGTTAACAGTGTTGGGGAAAGTTGCTTTTAAAAGAAATGCTTTACAATATTGCAATTAGTTACTTTTTCTCATCTGGGCCAGGCTTGCTTATTTGGTTTTAACATAAAAGTTCTATTTCTAAAATTACTAAACGAAAAGTGTATAAGTAAAATGAATAAATGTAAATTCACGTCTATAGCAGAAGGCGCAACTCAAACAAACCGTTCTGAATTGCATGAAGAATAGGACACAGTAGAAGAAAGTTCAACACTCATTAAAAAAAAAAAGTTTGCATTTCACTGTTTTTATTCATTTTGAGTAAAACTTAATCTGTTTTTGTACAAGTGAGATGAGTAAATGCATGTTGACATTCAGTCTAGAGCTACATTAAGCATCATGTTGACACAGCACACACGACACCTCTGCACTTACTCCTGATTTCGCTCAACATGAGGACAGCAGAGCTGTAGGTCAGTACATGGGAAAACAAAGTAACTGGTGTTATTGATTCGAAAAGTAACTCTGAAAGTAACTCTGAAAAAGTAATGTGTTACTTTTCTAGTTACTTGAAAAAAGTAATCTGATTACGTAACTTGCGTTACTTGTACTGCGTTACTCCCCAACACTGCTTGTAAAATACAGCTATCGTAACACAACATAACACATAATCACATTACTCTTTACTTTTTAAATCTAATTTATTTACTGACAAATGCTATTTAGAACCACTCCCTTCCCTATGGCATCACACATGCCTGCATGAGCTCTGGTCGAATACGGAGGTCCAAAGTCTTCACATTATTAATCTGCATTATTTTTATGAATTTTTTAGCTAATTTAGCTAGTGCATTCAAACTAGTTTAGGGAACAGATGTAATAAAAACACTCAAATGATAGAGTCTCAACTAACAATGTAATGTGATTAACACAAACACATTGCTTTTAATTAAAACCCCCTTAGCATGCACTGCTGTGCTGTAAAGACCAATCAGAGAATCTCTTCATGTGAAAATCCATTACATTTGTTTATGTTTTACTGCATATCCGTGATCTCTGAGGCCAAACGTTAGTAATGCAATTGAAATTAAGTTTAGAATCAGTTCTCATAAGATAATGACATTTATTTGAAGTTCAAAGAGAACATAAACCCACAAAAAAACATATTTTTAGGCTTAAATTTAAGATTTCAATATCTGAATTGCATATACATTTTCAATCCGTTAGGATTACACCGTTTTAACATGAACTAATGAACTTAATGTGATGCATATTTGTCATAAATGAAACAAGTATACACGACAACCATGTTTATATATACATCCAGTTGGTCATACATTTTAACTAACCAAATATTGCTTGTTGCACAGCTTTAAGTGCAGAAATCGGACCCATTTCATACTTGTTTCATTAACACTACCATTCAATAGATTTAGATTTAGGTTTAGATCGGTAAGATTTAGATCAATAGAAAGCTTTTGTAACATTATAAATGTCTTGACTGGAACTTTTGATCAATTGCTGAATAAAAGTATGAATTTCCTTAATTTCTTTCAAACTATTCCAACGAAGCCTGGGTCTTCAGACCTTAAAATACAACGCCTTCTACAATATCTACAGACTGTTAGAATAACTGTTTATACTGAGGCTGGCAGAGACATCAAAGTGCCTTAAATGAGATGGCTCGTAAACAGATCGCCCATGAAGTACGCACTACACAGGCCAAGATGGAGGGAGGTGGGCCAGAGTAAATCCATCTGTCAAACAGAGCATGTTTTCAACAATTAGGCCGATGCCAGATAGCGGCATTATCGCAGTTCCCCATCAAGCTCTCTGTTTATCTTTAATTGCAATTTGGAAAGAACTTTGGTACAATTAGGCCTGGGAGTGGCTCTACATACCCAGCCCTAAACAAGAGCGCTGTGTTTTGCCATCTTTGCATGCTGAAGGACCTGTTCAGAAAGAGATAGTGCTACTTTTTCAACACACACTTTGAAAATCCCACTTTTAAAGGGGTCATATGATGTTGCTAAAAATAATATTATTTGGTGTATTTGGTGTAATGAAATGTGTTTATGTGGTTTAAGGTTAAAAAAACACATTATTGTCCACATACTGTACATTATTGTTTCTCCTTTATGCCCCGCCTTTCTGAAACGCGTACATTTTTACAAAGCTCATCGGTCTGAAAAGCGAGGTGTGCTGTGATTGGCCAGCTATACAGTGCGTTGTGATTGGCTGAATACCTCAAGCGTGTGACGGAAATGTTACGCCCCTCACCATACTGTGATGCCGTGTCCGGCCGGAGCGACGAGACAAAAACATGAAAACCCATTATAAACGAGACATTTGTTGCATCCAGTGGGGACATAATTACTGATTATAATGACTTATACTGTCTTTTTACGCATTGCATCACACCGCGTAAACATAAAAACATGTCTGCATTTGTGATCGGAGAAATGACAAACAACAAGCGCTACTCTACACTGCTCAAAACTCGCGTTTTAATCGTCAGTGGCAAATCCTTTAAATATGAAAACGTACTTACAGACTGTGAGTATCTGGGTTAAACTGTTCTGGAACAGTGTTGTAAATACAACTTAACCACTGATTTCTAGTCGTGTCCTCTTTTGGAAGACCAAACAAAGTAGTTTCGCTTTCAATACTACAGCGAGAATAAAAGTTACGCCTTCTTTCTTTGCGTGAACATTTGGGCGGCGTTAAGCAAATCTTCCCACATAGTGAGGTAGACATGTGGGGGCGTGTTAGAACGAGATGTTTTAGGTAGGTGTGGTTGACTCCTTAACTTTTATAAAGAATATCTCTTAAGATTTGAGACTTTAGTCTTTGCAAATATACAGATCTTCTTTATGCACCAAGAGCTTGTAACACTCCAAAGAGAAAGGAACAATTGAAATCGCTTCATATGACCCCTTTAAGAAAAAAAAGGACACATCTGATAATAACCGTCATGTTTTAAAGTCTGTTCATATATCAAAGTTCGCATTTATTGCAAGTATTAGGTTGACATTTCGTATTATGGGAACTTATTTTGAACAACAGTTCAACTCAATCAACATCCTTCATAAAACAATTTATATTGTTTCTTATAGCCTTTAAAAATAATAATATTTCACATTTTAATTTTGCAGTGGTCTACACAAAAAATAACAAAAATGTAAAAATAATTATTAAAAAAATAGTGTAGAAAATATTTCACTGAGAAATTGTTAGCACATTTCTTAAATAATTGCAAAGAAATTGCAATTAACATTTAATTTAACATGAAATTCTTTAGTAAAAATACTTTTTTACATTTGTGCAGCGTACTCAAATAATATTCATTTTATTTATTCAATTTTTAGTATCTGATATATCTCCATACTGAGTTTCCCCACAACACATACATATATTATGAAAATAAGATATTATTTTGAAATATGCCATTTGAGTCTCTGGGACCCCAAATCCAGTCAATCTCACCAGAACACGAGGGTTAAGAGAATCAGTCGAACAAACTGAACTATGGGATAGTTTCTCTCAGAATAAACTCGGATATTCCACCTTCTCACAGCAGGAGCATCAAGAGTCTTGTGTGACCTGCTAATGTGATTAAAAGCCCCACGAGGGGTCATCAACCCAGCAGGCCTTATCGGATCACACGAGAGGGGAATTTGTGGCCAGAAACAAATGTGAATCGGTCTTTTATTTGTCCGTGAGATGGTTTTGCAGATAGCTCTGGGTGATTCACACAGAAACGCATCTGGTAGAATCATTGGCGGCCGGTGCATTTAAGATATTCCTGCTGCTGTGCATCTATATCATAAATCCACACTGGGTAAACCGAGGCCATCTTTAGAACTTTTGTGAACATCTGAAGTAACGACACTGTCGGTGAAAGCCTAATTCCTGATAACGATTATTTAGACTGGTGTTTATGTGCCACGCAGGGTCTGGAAAGAAGAGAAAGAAGAACACTGGATGTTTGAGAGGGCTTTGGCTACCATCTGCTGGCCATTATATGAAAATACAATACGGCACCGCATGTGGGTACAATATCATCATTACAATATTACATATAATGTCAAAAAAATAATAATAATATAATTTAATTTACTAGGGGGAATAGTAATTTTTATATTTTATATAATATTTTGTACTTAATACTTTTCTATATATACCCATTTCACATACATACACATCTGTGTATATACAGTATATACACACACAATACATAATTTCCTTTCTTCTTTTTTTTGCTTTAAATTTTATTTTTTATATTTTTAGCAAAAGGTAGACTGACATTGCTCTCAGGTGGCATGTGCAAAAAAAAATTAAGACATAAAAAGCATTGATATAATATTCAAAAGGAGGCCCGACTTGGGAATAGTTTTGCATTTACATACACCTCTTCAGCTTGCCTGCACCCAGATCTTTTGGATCCACAAATAGCATGTGGAAGGAAGCTTTCCTGTACACATAGCCAAGCGAAGGAAGAGAGATGAAAAGGGAGAGAAAGTGAGGAGGAGGGGAAGGGGGGAGAAAATAAGAAAGCATAGGAGCTGCTGGCAAGCCTTGGGGCTTTTAATTGGTTCCAAGTGTCCCAGATTTTCTGGCATTGGAGAGCTCCTCTGGTCCTCCTCTCTGGAGCTCCTCTGGAACGGCCTCCGTAGCAGGCAGCATGGACTCCATTTGCCCCTGGATTCTTTATTGTTATTAGCCAATTTCCTGGGGAACTCCTGGACGGCAGTACAGCGCAGGTAATGGATCAAATTTAGCGATGACCCCGCTGATGAAGTGGACCAAACCCGCAAACTCTAAAACACCCACACAACAGCTGCTGCTCTTACGTCACTGACAGTCTCGCTCGCTATCATTTAAGAAAGTCATAAAAATGAAGTACAAAATGTACTGATAACAATTATTTGAATAAAACATTCGACTTCTCTATAAATGGGTTATCACAAACACTGCCAGATTAAATATGAGACGGTATGCATAATATACACCCACAGAAAACATTGGGCCTTACACTATTAATTTAGGTCAAAATTTAACAATGTTTTTATGTTTTGCCAGTCTCATTTCAGGGCTTACTTGTACAGTGAGACTTCTGATCGATCTATTTGTAGGAAATCATTTTCATTATTTATTTGATCGCAATATGAAAACAAAAGAGCTTTTTTTTGTGCATATAATCGTCAAATGTGTTTGACAGAGTCATTGTGTTCACTAACACTAAATCTCCTCATGGACAGTCTGCATTTGTCATCCAGCTTTAAAGCTCAAGAACTCGGAGAGCTGCAAATCTCCGCCACCTTTATTCTACTCTTGCCAAGCGTCTTTAAGACTGAATCTTCCCTGAAGCCTAGAAGTGAGATCCCTCAGTCATTATGAACCATCCATCATAGATACAGGAGTTAGAAGAACTCAGAAAGCCCAATATACACCTGCCAGCTGCACTAGTTTCAGCAATAAAGTAAATTCAAAGTTCAAGTTGCAAAGACTGAATACTTGGCAACTGGTGGAACCTTTTAAAATTCCAGTTTAAAATGCAAGTGCCAAGCTTTTAGAATTATACTATTTGTATGATCTTTTTATGACTTAGAACAACATTTATACTACTTTCAAGAAACGTTTTAATTTAATGACATATGACAAATGTCATATGGTGTGACCATTAAGTAAAAACAAACAAACGAACAAACAAACACACACATAAATAAATTAATAAATAAAAATAAAATTTATGAAGGTTAAAAAAGTTAAGACTTTTTAAAAATGCAAATTATTAATTTATAAATGTATTACATTTTTGGGGAGTCACGTCACATAACATTTCACAAACTGAACTGACCTTGTCAATTCATGAGAGACGTTCGATGTTATCACTTCCTTATTTACTGTATGTTTTGTTTGGACCACATGACTTTAATTTGGAGGACAACAATTACATTATAAAATAATAATTCATTATGTATAACCCTAAATATATAAAACATATATAAACTATATAACATTTACATCTAATAAAATTGAATTCAGAAATAAAAAATTCAAGTCATTGTGTAAACTGCATTTTTAAAGTAATTTTGAACAAATCATTAGAGATCTAGCCCAGATTCCCTTTAAAAGTTGTCTGACTTCTTTGTTAAAGCTGAAACTGAAGTTTGAAGACAGGTGCACTGTTAATGTTGAGTTTAAGCTGAGAAAACAAACACACGGTCACTGTGAAACCTTGTTATCGCAGCCTGACCGCTCACTTTGCTTTCAGGAGTTGTTTTGGCTGTCTCATAATGGAGCGACACAGAGAGAACCCAACAACCAAACAAACCGAACCCAACGTCAGTCAGGTTTCTCTCATTCATCACCGCGAGGTGCCAGACCTGTGAATGCACATTCAGAGACCCCCAACCCTCCTGCTGAGAGCGAGCAGACCACCATGCAGAAACCTCCACATCTCTGGATCTCCTCCCATCCTGTCTCCCTACTGCCTGGCCCTGATAAGTCGTCTTGGTCGGGAGGAACAGCGATGGCCTTTGCCTGAGTCAACGGAAATGGAGGAAACAGAATCCCTTAAGCGACAACGCGAGACACAATGGACAGAGGAAGCAATGATATGGAGAGGACGAGAAAGAATGAGACAAGAACAGATAGTAAGAGGAGCCGTTTGTCAAGAATTAAGTTTCTCCTTAAGTCTTGAGTGGGGAAATTAACTCTTTAAGTTCAGCGGTTCTCAGATGGTTTTGCATTGGACATCAATTAGCGACCTAAAACTTGTATTATTATTTTTGCACATAAATAAATAAACTCAATAATAATACTAATACAGTTAATTGCATTATATAACTGTGTAGGCCCAACAACACAAATGGTGTAGGGTGAAAAAGCTAAAATGGAAAAAAATTGACAAATATGAAATCGAAAAATTTTATTACGAACCCGATTCCAAAAAAGTTGGGACACTGTACAAATTGTGAATAAAACAGAATGCAATGTGGAAGTTTCAAATTTCAATATTTTATTCAGAATACAACATAGATGACATATCAAATGTTTAAACTGAGAAAATGTATCATTTTAAGGGAAACAAGTCGATTTTAAATTTCATGGCATCAACACATCTCAAAAAAGTTGGGACCAGGCCATGTTTACCACTGTGTGGCATCCCCTCTTCTTTTTATAACAGTCTGCAAACGTCTGGGGACTGAGGAGACAAGTTGCTCAAGTTTAGGAATAGGAATGTTGTCCCATTCTTGTCTATACAGGCTTCTAGTTGCTCAACTGTCTTTGTCGCATCTTCCTCTTTATGTTGCGCCAAATGTTTTCTATGGGTGAAAGATCTGGACTGCAGGCTGGCCATTTCAGTACCCGGATCCTTCTTCTACGCAGCCATGATGTTGTAATTGATGCAGTATGTTGTCTGGCATTGTCATGTTGGAAAATGAAAGAGACGACGTCTGGATGGGAGCATATGTTGTTCTAGAACTTGGATATACCTTTCAGCATTGATGGTGCCTTTCCAGATGTGTAAGCTGCCCATGCCACACGCACTCATGCAACCCCATACCATCAGAGATGCAGGCTTCTGAACTGAGCGCTGATAACAACTTGGGTTGTCCTTGTCCTCTTTAGTCCGGATGACATGGCGTCCCAGTTTTCCAAAAAGAACTTCAAATTTTGATTCGTCTGACCACAGAACAGTTTTCCACTTTGCCACAGTCCATTTTAAATGAGCCTTGGCCCAGAGAAAACGCCTGCGCTTCTGGATCATGTTTAGATATGGCTTCTTTTTTGACCTATAGAGTTTTAGCCGGCAACGGCGAATGGCACGGTGGATTGTGTTCACCGACAATGTTTTCTGGAAGTATTCCTGAGCCCATGTTGTGATTTCCATTACAGTAGCATTCCTGTATGTGATGCAGTGCCGTCTAAGGTCCCGAAGATCACGGGCATCCAGTATGTTTTTCCGGCCTTGACCCTTACGCACAGAGATTGTTCCAGATTCTCTGAATCTTGGATGATATTATGCACTGTAGATGATGATAACTTCAAACTCTTTGCAATTTTTCTCTGAGAAACTCCTTTCTGATATTGCTCCCCTATTTTTCGCCGCAGCATTGGGGGAATTGGTGATCCTCTGCCCATCTTGACTTCTGAGAGACACTGCCACTCTGAGAGGCTCTTTTTATACCCAATCATGTTGCCAATTGACCTAATAAGTTGCAAATTGGTCCTCCAGCTGTTCCTTATATGTACATTTAACTTTTTCGGCCTCTTATTGCTACCTGTCCCAACTTTTTTGGAATGTGTAGCTCTCATGAAATCAAAAAAATGAGCCAATATTTGGCATGACAAAATGTCTCACTTTCAACATTTGAAATGTTATCTATATTCTATTGTGAATAAAATATAAGTTTATGAGATTTGTAAATTATTCCATTCCTTTTTTACTCACAATTTGTACAGTGTCCCAACTTTTTTGGAATTGGGTTTGTAAATACAATTACTATTTTAGATTATAAAATAATCGAATATTGTACTTAATTAAAATATGATCTTGTATTAGAATAGATTCAAATAATCCAAAACTGTTTTGAAGAGTGAACATATAGATTTGTATTTATAATGTATTCCAAAATATCTCTTTGGTGGTCTTGTATTAACCAATTAATCTTAGATCAAATTTTTCTAATTTGCAGCAAAAATATCACATGCCTGTGATGACATTTCTGAAAAATATAATTATATCTTATGTTGCTTCTTGACTATTCACAATATAGTTTCAAATGAAATAGTTATGCGTTAAACCTGTTAAACCCAACTTTAAGCCTAACCGATAGTGTTAACAAAAGCAAATTTGAGAAAAAAAGAAGCATTTTAGCTTGTTTCTGCAAGTTTTTAAGCTCTTTAATCGTCGTTAGTGTTTTACGGACACGTATCGAGCACTTTGCATCGGAAGTGCAATGCTGTACCAGGTGCGCTGACGAGCAAGTTTACTACATCAGCAAAGCCAAACATAAGAGCTGGCGAGTATGTGACACAAACAGCAAAATGTATTAAATCATGCGCTATGATAAATGTGTTTTGAGGTAATATTGTGCAAGGAACTGCACAAAAAATAAGTCTTTATTAATTGATAATCTGCCCAGTAATCATAATTTGGGTTAAAAGGAATACAAGTTTTTCATTTCAGCTGGAATTTGTAATTTGTATGTATAGGTATGTTTCTTTTTTTCAGTAAACTTGTGTTGTAATTAGCAAGCAATGAGAACAGACTTGCGGAACGACTGCTTCAGGCTGCATACACTTCAAAAATAAAATCAGCCATTAAAATATTCTAGCTAAAAAAGTTCTCAGTGCCGAATGCTTGTGCAGTATATCTGTGGAGAACAGGGTTTTTGTAAGAAGGTAATGTGTGGCCATGGAAGAAATCCTCTCTGACCAATATTGTAATGAAGTTGTATATGAGCTACACATTTTCTCCATCTCACAGGGAGCTGCCTGTGGATGCAATCAGAAACCAGGAAGCCTTGGACGGTTAACACTTCTGCAGTGGGAGACAAAGAGGGAACATGTGTGTGTGTGTGTGTGTGTGTGTGCGTGTGTGGCCGTTAGCCTCAGTACCATCTGGTTCTGTGTGAGCTGTACAGCTGCAGTGACTTGTGCTGCCACCACTTGGTTCTTTCATTCCGTTCGCTCTCTGATTTACTGTCTGGATTTTTATCAGATGGCCGCATGCCGGGGCCTGCGGTACACCTCTCCTCCACCGCGCGGACAGGCAGTTAGGCCTCCCCTGAACGCCCTGCCAAACCTTCACACACACTGCAGCACACGCACCAGCCATGAGAACTGCTGCACTACTGCATGCTGGGTATGCAGCCGTTTTGAAAGAAAAATGACACGCTGTGTGTGTTTTCATGACAACATGAACATGGCATGTGAATTTCAGCAGCGCAATAAGCAAACAATGGGCATGTTAAGACAAAACAAATCAGAGCGCAAATAATTCAACAGAAGTGCTTATATTTATTCCAAAACACCATTGGTAACACTTTACAATAAGGTTCATTAGTTAAACATTAGTTAATATATTAACTAACATGAACTATGAGCAATACATTTGTTACTGTATTTACTAATCTACGCTAACGTAAGTTAATAACATACAGATGTTTCATGTTAGTTCAGAGACAGTGCATTAACTAATTTTCCAGATTTTAATAATGTATTAGTAAATGTTGAAATTAACATTAACAAAGATTAATAAACGCTGTACTAATGAACCTTACTGTAAAGTGTTACCACACCATTGCAAAAATCTATATGTAAATATGTAAATAGGTACGCTTACCCGTCCCCAAGACCTGATTGGTCCATTGTTTCAAAATTGAAAGTGATTTGCTGAGCTACATATAGAATAAAAACATTTAATAGGGATGGTTGTAACAGTATTCACCAATCGATCAATATCTGATTCACAAGCTTGCAAATAAATTTGATTCCGATTTTAATTTATTTTGATTTAACTTTTCATTTTGGCACATTTCAGTTAAAAAAATCTATTTTGCATATATATGAAATTGTTTCTCTGCTAATGGTGTAAATTATAAAGGCCAATGTTTCAGACTGTTTCAATTCAGCAATTCATCTTTTTGAACTATCAATTAAAATCAACTCATAAAATTGATTGTTTCAGCAATCATACTACATTCATCCCAGCTAATAAGAATAATTTGCATCGGGAACCGTGGTGTACTGTTCACGCTGTATGCCTTTCGTAGTGGACAATCTATTCATTGCAACATATTTAATAGACTACAAACTTACATTCTTAACTGAGGTAAAATTGCCATGCAATGGAAAATTATTATTATTTTCTAAAATGAATCACAAGACCCAAAAAAGGCCATTGAATGAGTAATGAAACATTGATCTGTTCAATTATTTGAAAAATCTATATTTTACCCAGTCTCAATTATTATCTTGATATGGCATCTTAAAAATGCAAAACTCATGATGTCAAATGCTTACAAATCATGTGTGTGGTTTATACATTATGCTTCTACGCCTCTATATTGTGTGATATTTTTAATTAAATGCACCATATGCCTTTACTGTTCATGAAAAATGTCACTCCATATAGTTCTGCAATGATGCCTATGTGTGTTTGACCTTCCAACCCTGCCAGCTATCAGATTCCTGTGGGATATTATTGCCTCCACCTCCATCTCTTTCATTAGCGCTCTCTCTCTCTCTCTCTCTCCTCTCTCTCTCTCTCTCTGGCTACTCGTGTTCATGAGGTAATGTCTGAATTTGTAATCTGTCTCTGTGTGTCTTTGAGAGAGAGATCTTTTTCCTCTTAGTCCTTCCTTCTTCTCAAAGCATGTCTAAAAACCTTACACCAGACCTTCCTTCAAAATCAACACAGAAAGCCAGCCTTCGGAACAGAAACTGGATCCTGTATGCATATAAATGCACCATTAGACACCCAAAACTCTCAGAGAAACACAGTTCACATGCAAGTGGATTGGTAGGCTACTAGGCAAAGACATAAATAACAATTTCAAAGCAAAAGCAACAAAAGCAACACAAAAAGATTTTTCTATAGTCAGATGGTCTCTATTCTGAGGGGCTGGGGGGGGGGAGGGGGGGTGGGGTGGGGGGGGGGGGGGGGGGGGGGGGTGGGGGGGGGGGGGGGGGGTGGGGGGGGGGGGGGGGGTGTGGGGGGGGGGGGGGGGGGGGGGGGGGGGGTGGGGGGGGGGGGGGGGGGGGGGGGGGGGGGGGGGGGGGAGGAGGGAGACCACCGCAATTGTCCTGGTCAGGTGCTGTCAGAAAGCAAAGCAGCCCTCATTTGAGGTTGGTTAGAGAACACACAACATGTAAAACCATCATAAACCTAATTTAACTACCACAAAGTTCACAAAGGACCCACCCCCAACCCGGAGCGTGGCGGTGCCCCTTGAAATGGTTTTTTCCCTAATCTTTTTTATTATCAAGTGTTTATTTAAGACACTGATGATTTAAAATGTCATATAAATGACAGATAATGGTAGCCGTGTTGATGTTTAACAACCAACAGCTCGATTGAGACTGTGATAATGATTTTCTACAACTGTTCAATAAATAAGACTTAAGTGTGTTACCGTTACATGTAGACAACAGTTTTGCCAGGAGTGTGTGTTCCGATCCAACCAACAAGATATCCAAATAGTCGGGAACTCAATCGTTGGATTTTGACGAGCACAAGCTAGTGCCTTCAAGTTTCCGAATGAATCAGTGATTCGAAGAATCCGGATTGAGTAATTGATTCATGACTCACTTACGGATTTGGTGTCGCCACCTGGTTGACGTTATCTTTAACGTGATTAAATTGACTATAATCATATATATATATATATGTGAGTAAAGTGTAAAGAAGCGGGGGGGGGGGGGGGGGAGGGGGGGGGGGGGGGGGGGGGGGCCGGAAGGGCCCGGGATGAACAGGGACAGGGGGGGGGAGGGGGGCGGGGCTGGCTGCGGGCTTGCGGGGGAGCCCCGGACCTGAGACGCCAAAAACACGGGCGGCGGCGCGTGTGAAAAAAGTCCGTGTGGGGGGACCAGCCAACACAAACGGCCCAAAAAAGGGGGAGTGCGCGAGACGGGGCGGAGGCAAAAAGGGACGCCCCCCCTGCATTTTATAAGTACTCTTATCATAGTCTTGAACATCCTAAGCATCAGCTGATTCTACAGCAGCTGGAGCCGAGGATCTCGGAAATCTTATGGTGCCCTTTAATACCTGGCAGGTGATGTGTTTGAGCCATATTTTTTCATGATCTAATTGAAATGATCCAGAATCCTATGCATTTCTAAACTCAAGTGGGATAAACTGGAGAGATGAGAGGCTAATAATTATATTTAAGGTCCTGATTGTGTGTGTGAGTTGTATTATTTAGGCATGCACTGTTGGGGTGGCGGGCTGGCATCTGGGTGCTTTCCTCGGGTGAAACTGTACATCAAAAAAAATAAAAAACCAATGCGACCTCTGTCCCCTCTGTGGGATTAATTAATCAAGCCCCCTAATTCTCATAATTCCTAAGTCGCGTCTTTATATCCTAAAGGGGGAGGTCAAACGGTTGATCACTTTCTGCCCTTCCCTTTCTGGTCTGTGCTTCGTGCTCTCCCCGGATCTATGGTTGGCTAGGCACGCACACAACCCGTTTCTTAGTACCTGCTAGCGTGCGTAGCTTAGGTCGGGCGCCTTTGCGCATACCGTAGTTCGGCTAAAGCACACGCTCCTCTACATATCTTAAAGACGGTAGTGCCACGGATCTGCTCCCGCCCGTTCCGCGGCTCCTCCGGGGGGTTCCCCTTTATGGTGCTTCTTTCGGCGCGCGGGGGGGGCGGGGGTGCGGGGGGGGGCGGGGGGGGCGCGCCTGGGGCCCTGCGCTCGCCTTTCTCGCGTCCTCGACAAATATCAGCCCCCCGAAAAAAAAAAACTGGGCCTGACCCCGCACGCCCCGGCCTGAGCCCTGGAAGCGGCCTGCGCCTGGACGTGGGAGTCGTCGACCGGGTCCCGATGTTCCCTCAAGGCGAGCAGCTGTGAGAATCCTGCAAAGTCTGCCGGCTAAGCGAAGAAAAAGAGGAAATTAACACTGATGAAAAAGGCGTGGGAGGGCTGGCGCCGGGCAGCGCCAACCACTTTGTTGGGGTGCTTTTAACATCAACATGTCTTTCCCCAAACACTAATGGTTTAATTGCTGAGCATAAGGTGTTTTTTTAAAGTATTTGTTTCCCTCCATCTGTTTGAAGCTGAGATATGAAAAGATGAGATAGACGCTCATATGGACCACTTATAACTGTCTATAAGAAGACCTGAACTCCTGAACTGAAAAACAGATGGGAGTCTATCAAAATTCTTTCAAACAAGCATACGTGAATAAACACGAAGCCTTTCACATCTCAGTATTCTGTTAACAACAGCTTGGTTTGCAGACTTTTTTGTTCAATCGGAATGTTTCAAAACATTTGGAGGTTGAGAGGTGGCGTCATAATCAGCAGAGAATTGTGTAGACAGTGATTCAGACGAACACCTCACGTCAGTTTCGAAAGTAGAAGTTGTGCATTTAGCGAATAAAGCAAGGGCGACAGGTTCAGAGATTTCACTGATGGGAAACGCATCTCGAATCATTGCTGATGCCTACTGTAAATATTCCTAAAATATGATGACCGTGACTCCTGAAAAATTACTTGACATGAAAATAACAACTCTCCAACCTGAGCTTTGCAAATCAACACCCACACATCTGTTAGAAACAAGTCGTCCAGAACTAATGCAATTTTCCAAACAAACACCCCAACAGAACTGGATGTACCAAGCAAAACATGACTTTTAGCCGAAAGACAATAATTTCCTCTTTAATTTCGGATGATAATTGTAAACATTTTGGTAATTTTTCCACGCGCTGATACTCAGTTTACTATGGTCTGCCAGTAAAGTGGTCATTTTGGGTAATTGCTCAGGGCTTTGTTTTCTACCGGCGGTGGCGTGGGAATGTTGTACGATTGCCAGACTGGATTGATGAGGTCTTCCCTAACTGGCCTCCAGCGAAGAGCCCTGTGCCTGATCTCTGTTGGCTGATGGCCTCATTTCCTACCAAATAAGTCCTTACAATCTCAACTTTGTCATTATGAGCCATTAAATTATGTAGATGCTCTGAGCCACATATTTAAAGTCCTATTTTCTAGCTTTCTGCTTTTCTGCTTTCCCCTAACGGGTACATTGGAAAACATTACACTTAACATACTGCACTTTTAAAAAAAAGAGTACTTTTTACAGAAATAATCAACTTTAAAATAATATTCTTAAGTGTGAACTAAATATTTGACACATAATTGCATGTTATTTACAATTAAATGAAAATATAGTTTAAATTGATATGAAATACAATTTCTCTCCTTTAATGCCACTTAATTGCCTTTTTATGTTACTGTATTATTATCTTACCTTCAAGGAACAATTTTTTATAAAAACGTATTCCCCATAACATACACGCGCACAACACACACACACACCCCATATATATATATAACATTCATTACAGAAGCAACTTCTTTTCCACAATAATATGCACAACGTTCCAAGCTGTCATTAGAAAAAAAATATCTTCTTATAATGCTAAATATATGTTTAATTAGCTTGTAGGTTGCTTTTTTGCACTGTATTCCAATTCTTCAGTTTGTTTTGCTGACGTATGGTGGTAGACAACAGGCCCTTGACTCTCTCTCTCTTTCTGCATCGCTCCCTCTTTCAGGCAAGAGAAACCCTAGCCGACTGTTACAACCTCTCTCACGGCTCGACCTGGTGCATTGCTCTTTCTGACCAACATCTTTGTGCGTTTAGCCTTCGCTTTGGGTTCCTATCCCGCCGTGGTAGACCCCTCTCACACTCTATCACACAAGCCTGTCCAAGACGGCCTCCAGGGAGTCATAGGGATTAGGCTGAGCTCAAAGTAACACCATTCCCCTACTCACTTGGGCTCAGCTGTGGGGTAACGCTCTCTTCTTCCACACCAACCACTGCACTGGCTGGGACTGTGACAATGTTTGTTTAGGCCTTCAGGGACTTCAGGTATTAGACTACGGTTTCGGTCCCTGGTTTGCAGTACGTTGATTGTTTAAAGAGATTCGGCCTGCTCCTGTGGGCCTGGCCGCCCTCTTTGTTTTCAACGCATACTGTGCTGAAGACAGCTATCCTGTCTCTCCGTACTCCATCTGCATAACCTAAACACAGTTTGCGACAGCCCGAATGAGAGTAACCTCTTGGGCCCCATCGTCTCATGACCATAAATTTGACAAAACATAATGAATTGTAAAAGGCATAGTCTGCCCCCACAAATACACATCATCATCGCTCATGGTTGCCATCATTTATCATCTCAGGATGTGTCAAAAGCTGTATGATTCTGTTCTCCCTCTTTTATTTGCATGGGAACAAAAAAAAATATATCTGACATCTTTTATCCTTTATTGGTGGACCACTCAACTCGCCCTCTATTTTGACCACACTGCTCATTTGACTAGATAGGAAATGCATTTCACAACATTAAAAAAAAATTACAAACATAGAATACCTGTTAAAGCTTGATACTCTTCTTTCCCCACTTCCCTGTACTAGCTTACAAAAGACAAGGACACATTTTGGAACAATGACCGAATTGGTCTGTTATCTATGTATCCTTTGGTGGCTTTCTCACTCCCATCTTACCGGGGATGGGGTTGGTCCAGTAAGCACACAGTCTCTCTCCTGCGCTCCAGCAGTCTAGCTTTTCTTACCTGAGATTATAATACTTAGACTGTGAAATCATCTAGTCAACGCCGCTCCCCAACTCCCCAAACTTTGCACCGCTGATCTTTAATAGTTATGGTTGTAGAGCCGAGGGAGCGGAAGGGGGCTGAGGGGTGGAGGTCCACACTGCTGCTTTCTTTGCAGTGCTGGCGGAGAGAGGCCCAGGGTGGCGGTTTAGCAGCCAGAGCCCAGGCATGGGCCTCCATGTTGAAATGATTAGGACACAGGAAGCTGAACCTGACACTGCTGACACCAGGCCTCACCGCCACATCCTGCCCACAAGACCCTCACTGTGCCGGAGCACCCCTCTCATGACAGCCAGACGGTGATTTACACCTTCTGATAAGAGGAACTTGGACATGGAGACGGTGGGCGTGGAATATTAAACGCTAGCACAATCTTCATATCCATTCAGGACCATTTTGAATGCGAGAAAATTTATCTTTGATCATTAAATTGCACATTTATTCAATTATGTTTTGGTAAAAAAAAAAATATATTGTTCAAATGTATTAAATGAAAACTGTACGCATCTTATATTTGAAATTAAAACAAGTGATTTCTCATGTTGGTCATATCTTATTTCTCATCAAGCAAACCATAAATGCCTCAAAAATGATATGATATTAAGAAAAATTAAATACAATAAAAAAAAAACAACAACACTAGAATGACGAATGTTCAGCCATTTCATGCTGAATCGTGCACATAAATACATACACAGCCTACATACATAATATCAGACCTGTGTTCCATTCCATTTCTCTTCAGCGTTCTCATACTGACATATTTTCTGTCCTTGGAGAATTTGGGTGTGAATATTAAAAAATAATAATAATCTTCTTGGCTCCACTTTTCCTGACGTATTTTTTTTTTTGGTACATATCCCTTTGCTTTCTTCTTCGTCATGATGGCTAGTCCACCTTCCTGGGTGTGGTTTATTACATTCATACCTGCTTTGGGTCCCAGATCATCCATGAAGAAGAGACCTCATTGGCCATACCACATTTCGCAGTATGCTTTATAACGGCTTATAGTAATATATACTTTTGGCACTTGTTCTTGAGTACTGGGATTGTGTCTGAAAAAAATGAAAAAGAAAGATAGAAAGAATGAATAAATAAAATGTCTTTCATACATAATTAAATGCTTTCTGATAAATGCGAGGACAAATCCAAATCCTTTTTCTCTGCAATTATGAATTTAAGGACCAAATCAAGGCGTTTTTCATAGCGTCAAACTTATGACCGCCTCTTGCTTATGTTTCTGAATCTGTGATTAATCCGTTGAGCCTTTGCAACGGACATTTTAAATGTTTTAAAACTTCAAAATTATGACCATGAATTTAAAAATAAGTGTGTGTGAAAATATGAGTTTTTGCAAATGCTTTGAGAAAAGTGAAGATGGGCTGATGTGATGTTTCCATGACAGGGATCATATGAACGATGTGAGTTATGCTTGGGCTCCCAGATGGTGGTCTCTTGTGATTGTTTTCTTTAATAACACACTGCTACTGTTGCCATCGTGATGGTCGCTGGTTACAGACAGAGCTTTAGAGAACCACTACCTCATTAACATTTTTAACAGGCCTGATTGTTTGTCTTTCCTGCCCTCTGGTCATAATTATAACAGTCAATTAACCCTCAGAAAAAGGGCATAACAGTGAGGGAGCCAAACTATTAAACCGTGATTCACTAACTTTAGTCATATTCACCTCATCCTGTCTAGATGGAAATTACTGCTGGATAATTTGACCACAACTCTAGAGGATAAGATCAATTTACTATAATTAAGAGACTTGTTTTCATAGATTGCATGTTTTTTATGCATCTTATACCATGCATGTTACTACTCAGAGACAGTTATCTTATTTCAAGGATTTTCAGAGATTTTACTTAGAAAAAAATTACACAGATATATAGATAGATAGACAGACAGACAGAGAGAGAGAGAAAGAAAGAAAGAAAGAAAGAAAGATAGATAGATAGATAGATAGATATAAACACACACACACACACAGAAATAGTATATGCCTCTTTTTATTTACATAGATAAGTATAATTTGACAAAGATAAAGTAAGAAAAAAATCTGCATATACACAAATCATCTTTTTATATATGTATTTTTTTACAGACACACTTTGCATTATTCAATCAGTCTGCTCTTATTCATTGGGCATCCAGTAGTTATATTTTTTTATCTTGTGTCATATCTCATGTAAATTTCCACCATGTTCATCCATAAAGTAAAGCTTTTACTCTCCTAGAACAAATCCCTCAACCCACACCACACACACACACTGGAAACATTTACAATCTGCTTTGTGGCTTCATTAGCATATTTCTGTATCAAGAGCTTTTTCATCTAACTAATACAAAGGTGAAACCATCTCCGCTATAAGAAGAAAGAAAAAAAAAGCATGCCTGTCAACACACCAGAGACCTGGAGAGACATTGAAAGACTATGTGGATGAAGAAATCAAAAGAGCAGATGTGTGTGAGAGCGGTGTGAATCTTCATCTGTTCCCTTTTCTGACTTTCACACTATGGGATCTCATTGAATGTTTGCTAACTAGGGTAACTACTGCCAATTCGCCTTTACCCTCTCCCCTCCTTCCCGTTTGATTCTGTCCAAAATAAAGCTTTTTCTTTAGATATAAGATGCAGGTTTAGTAGGAAAGACAGCTGAGCTTGTTGCTCTGACGGCACTTGAGTAGCTTGAGGAAGGTCTCCATCTTGTGGGCGTCTTTCTTGAAGCAGATGAGTAGGTTGTAGTCCCTGAGGACGGACTCCGGGATCTCTGGGGACGGTTCATCGTATGGGGTCAGCGTGTGCTCGAAGATGGACGGCGTCAGGATCCCTTCATCCAGCATCTGCGGAGAAAGCGGAGTGAAACGCTGCTCGGCTCGGCTGCACCGTGAGACGCTGTTATTATTGATTTACCTTGCGGATGAGGACCACCACCCCCTGCTCTAGGCTGAGCAGTTTATCAGACACCCACTTGGTCTTGTTGAGCAGAGCGTCGGGGGCGTCATCGTAACGATTAAGAGTAGTTTGCAGATAGATCAGGGGTTCCATCCACGACTGCACCAGCATCAGGACCGAGTGAAGCAGCCATTTATCCTGCATAAAACACACCGCAGACGGGAAAGGGCTCATGGTACGAACAATCCAATGTTCATTGATTTATTTTCTTTTCTTTCAAAGAAAAGAGTTTGATGACAACATACTGTAACTTTCAGAACTTCTTCTCCAGTCAAAAAGGAGCATGTATCACCATGCTGCAAAAATGATTTGCTCGAACTTTCTGACTTGAGAAACATGAATACTTTAACACATGATCGCCCACATTTACACATCAACAAAGAACGTTTGGTGTTCAGAAACCAGCCCACCAAGTCACCAAGATGATTCTTCTGTCTATTTCTGCTGAATCCATATCCATACTTCACCAAGTCGACAGAGATCCGTGCCCTTATCACGTCTATTTAGCTTGCTAGTTGGCGCAGCGTCAAGCATCATCAATATCCGACAAGCGGCTGGACGCGACGTTATATCAGGCGGGTCAGATCCTGTTAAAACGGTCGGCTGCAATTGTGAGCGGTACGGTGGCGCCCGCTCGCCTGCCGTCACGAGACCCCCGGCGTTGCTCCTGTCAACCGTGGGTAATCGCGACCGTCCACGCCGCGGCAGGGGCCTGCACAGCAACAAATCATAGAAAGACATAACAGCGATGTGATCGTAAGACGAGGTTACGTCGGTCTCAGAATATATCAGCGCCGTGCATTGGCATACAGGTCCCCGTTCACACCGCATGAAATTATACCACCGTAGCCTGCGTGTGTATACTCAGGCTCACTAAGATATCGACAAATCAAATTTTCATTTTAATCAGTAGGTTAACGGAAATGGACTGAAAAAATAAACTAAACTGGAACAAAAATACAAAAAAAAGCACCTAAAAAATGATAATACATGTAACAAAAAACACCCGAAAACTTAAAAAAAAAATAATAATAATAAATAATAACACTGCTTCAGAAATTGAAAAGAGTCTGTTATTGAAAGGTAAGGCATCAGCAACTATATTAGATCCGACAGAAAACCATCAAGCCTCAATTTCACACGCGGAAAAGGCATTTAGAAGCACAGTAGCAAAAAAACATTTCCATTTAATGCCATTTTATTTTTGTATAGATATAAATTATATTTTTAACTCACATTTTACATGAATCTCATGTATTATTAAATAAATAAATACATACTGACCCCATTACAGACTTCCAACTGTAAACGGACTAAACACTGTGAATACAGCAGTCAAGACGACAGCCTTCATAAATCAGCAAAGCTCTCGGGGAAGGCGAGGTTACAGGAGGTAATACGTTTTCAGTGTTTTTGCAACACTTTTTATGTACGGTAGCTCCAGACGAATTTTCAGAGACTGTAAAATGTCTAAATCAAATGGAAGGATGCGTCTACTTTGGCTGCGTACACTGGTGGCGTGACGAGACTCATTAACTAGTAAGAAACTAAAGCACTTTGGAGCGAATGTTAAAATCTATTTCAGCAGGTGGAAAAAAAAAGATATATTGAAAAGAAAACAGCCTATTTGGAGACAGAGGCAATTTTGTTCTAAAGAAAGGTTAGTCTCTCAATTGAAAGAGCTGTCACACACTAGTGCATTCGAGGAACAAGACAGCAGTCTTTCACACAAAACCCGTTAAGCAGAGCTCATTTGTTCACTGCTGGAGCACATGGATCAGGATTCAGCTTTCCAGTGCAAGCTTAACCTGTATTGAAATGCATGGATGGGTGTGAATTCAATTATCTGTGGATGCTGTTTAAGAACATTAACCTGAATATTTTCATTTACCTGAAAAACTAGTATTGTAAGTTTTGCTTTCTGAAAAAAATGTATAAATGTATACATTTATCAATTTATAAAAATGATTAAAATATTAGCTTACAATAAGATATATGCAGATAGCATATGCATGTGTGTGGTGTGTGTTTGTGTGTTTGTGTGTGTGCTTGTGTGGTGGTGTGGCATGTGTGTGTTGTCTTAAATATGCATCACACACAGATAAACCATTATTGTTGTATTCTTTTCTCATCCCACCTGGCGTTTATTTATTTTTTATTTTTGAATGATGCCTTCTTTTGATGAAATCAATGTATCTTGATTTAGGAATCTTTCGATATTTGTACGGGAAAAACAGACACAAACTCTAAGTTAAGAAAATCATCTTTTGCATTGAAAAAATAAATAATAAAAAATAGATATAAATAATAAATAACAAAATTTTAGTTTCAATTTTTTTATCTGTGTTTTGTTTCATTCCCCAGTCAAAATATCTAAATGCCCCTATAATATAATTAATTAATTTAGCAATTAACCCATTTAATTAGCTTATTCTAAGCAGAATTGCACAAAATACACTGAATTAAGATTATTTCCGTCTCCCCATTGGTTTTAATTAATTGCTTGTTAATTAATAATGGTTATGTCTTGGTATAGCATGCCAACTTCCCTACATTTTGTTAGATTTATGCCTAAAATAGAAAATAAAAAAATACGAATTCATGTAATCAAATCCAAAATCAAATCTTATATAACCCCTAAATAATCTCAAGGTTTTTTAAGCATGTTTAGATACTTATTACTGGAAAGCAATGAAAACTACAGATTATTTTGCAATGTACTGTAGAGCTTAATACTTAAGATGTACTTTGTGTTGATGTCAAAGTGTTTACGATTGTCATTTTGCATTATTGACACACTATTTTCCTAATTAATGCTGTTCAGTTGCTTTGACACAATCTGTATTGTTAAAAGCGCTATATAAATAAAGATGACTTGACTTGACTTTAATCTCACCATCATCAAGCTCCACAGAAACGTATTCCACATATCTTGCTCATATTAAAAAAGCAGCAACCCAAAGAAAGAAATTGCTAAATTAAGAAATGGCTTTGATTCTTGGCCAACAAGCTAAACCTGTTGTGGGAGGATGAGACCTCTCGAGTCAATAAGGCTTCTCACTTTACAATGCTAGTTTGTATTTCCAATATAAAATCAATGAAACATCTCCTCACCGAAATCTGCTGAATCTCACTCTTGGAGCCTGGGATGGGGAAAGGTTTGGTGTGGCACATGGTTCCTCCCTGATTCCTCAAAGCATGCAGAGGGTACGGGACAAACATCTGCTCCTGTTGGACACATGAAGATGAGGACATTTTAGAGGAGTCTTGACTCTCTGTTTATGTGTTTTAGATGCTGTCAATGTGTCATTTAAGTCGCTTTTGACTCGGAGATTGGACTAATTTAAGGTTTTCAGTGCAGTGCCAGTAGTTCACACGAAAAAATACCCACATATGTCACTTCAGACGACATAAAAGCCTTCCTTATAAATGTGTGAGTGGAGATTAGAAGTGAGAAATGAAATTATACCATCATGTTTTCCCACTGCGAGCAGACAATCCACCTAAGAACGGTGAAATAATCTAACAAGACTGATAGGCATCTCACAGTGTTTATAATGAGTCTGATTATTCATTAAGATTACAGTCTCATTAATTCAAAGTCATGCACACAGCTGGGAATAATGAGGCAAGGTTGATTAAATGAGACAGAATAATGACATTAAATGAAAGAAAACAGTCTGGCTAATAATATCTCAGCTGATGAGATGAAATGGAATTTGTTATCTGATTCTGTGTTTAATATTTATTTAAAGAAAAAAAATGCAGAGATTTAGCATTAGTTTATTTATAAAATAAAAAAAAAAATAATAATACAGTTAAATTATTTCAATGCCAAAAAGCAATGTCTTCCTCATAGTTTGGCCTTGTTTGCCATCATCAATGTCTCCACAGCTTAAATCAAGACGCATTTACTTGAGATGCAAAATGACTTAAGAATTACTTTTTTATGAAACATTTATAAAATGAGTTAAAAAATATCTGTCATTGCAGTTAGAAAAAAAAGTCTTGTTTTCTCTTAATTAAGATTATTTTTCTTTTTAAAGACGCATTTTTTAGACTTAAACGCACTTCTAGAATTTTTCAGAAAATTATCATTGAAAAAAAAAAAAAAATTTAGAGCACAAACACGTTCATTTTGTTACTTTTGTTGCAGTGTTCCATACAGTATGTTGTAGTGGCTACACAGGCCAATGTAATAAACTGCAAAAGATATATATTCTCTTAGTTTTACATTTTTGTCTTATTTACAAGTACAGATAATCTTAACATTGTTAAATACAAGAACCATTTACGTAAGAACAAATGACCTAAGACCATATAATATATATATATATATAAACGTATAGCAATTAAGTTAGTTTATACTTCAAACAAGGAAACAACAAAACCCTATATATATCGGATATAGGCCTATATATATTTTTTTATTATTTATTTTTTTTTTCTTGTTTTAGATTAAAGTCAACTTTTCACTTTTTCCAGGGGTGTTTTCCTTTGAATTAAAATTCATTTCCTCGTCAGTGGGCGAATATTTTCTTCTTTACGCTGAAACTCCACTTCATTTTGTTACATTTTTTGTCAGAAACTAACTGATTATGTCAATTGCGTCCAATATGTTAACCTGTTTAGATATTTGTACTGGAAACAAGACAAAAATACTGAGAAAGAAAACCATTTCCAGTTAATAGTGAGCTCATATAACTTTTGAACTGACATAGAGGTTCACATCACAAAAAGAGTACAGACTCTTCAGAGACGCGGAATGACCCGGCAATGTTGGCATGACGCGATCCACTTTTCTCTTGAGAGATTGATGCATTGGATGACGTGATCCGTTCCTCGTCTTTGCAGTCCAGAGGAACGCATGTAAAAGCCAACTGGCCCACAGAGGACACACACCACAGCCAGCCTGCAGAACTGAGACACCCACCACACATGACGCGATAGAAACACACATAACGATGATCCTTCACGTCAAAATGCCCTTTGGCCAAGAACTCTGAACTGTTAAGAGACTATATCCTAGAATATTTTTGCTCTCTGGAGAGATCACAAATTTAATAGGCGAGCACTGTTTTCATACACCTAATGCCTTTCTCTTGGCTTAAGCTCTTAGCAGATTTCCTTGCAAAGAGCATAATCAATCTGGAGTCATGTACCTTTACCCGGTTCATTTTGTCACAGATTTGTCCTATATCAGTTGCCTGCACTTCGAGAAAAACCACTGGCTTTATATCGCAGTGATTGGTGCATATCTCCAGAGACCAGAGATTCATGAACGCACCTGCTCGCGTGCAAGAAAGCCGGGCCTTCTCCTCAGACGCCTGCATATGGCATGCCTTTACCCTTAGACGTCGACATACCTCATAATACGAGATGGCCAATATATGCATAAGTACAGTTAATATTGCCACCAAAATAATGCCAGGTTTTTATTATGAACAGGAAGTTGGCTAAAAAATTAGCAGCCCGAGATGGAAGACATTTATTTATATTTGAGCTTCAGTCAGTTCCCAGTCAAGGACCCTCCCCACAGCTTTTTTTCCCTGGCGTTGCCATCCAGAAATAAAACAAATAATGATATTTTAAATATATTAAACAGAAAATATATTAATAGTAATTAGAATTTTTAAAGTGTATATTTTCACAAATATAACCATTTTTTTTTTTTTTTTCAAACTGTGTTCCGGATATAAAATACATGAGTGTTCACTAGTGACAAGCAGTGCATTTATTCAGTCGCAGAACGACTGAGAACGGGAGACGTTTCAGATGTGCGCTCCCCTTCACTTCAGCGCTAGGCGTGAGTCAAGCGAGCGCGGAAATGGTACTCGTGGCTTTCACAGCATTTGTCTTCAATTGCACGCACAAGGCGCCGGCGCACGCTGTAGCTGTATCCTTGCATATCCATGGCCTTATTTTACGCATAGGCATTGTAGGCACGTGTCTATGTTCGCTCGTCATGGGGGGGCCCAAACACAATGAAGATATAGGCTATATAATATTTTTGTTATACTATGGGATATCTACATCAGTAAAAGAACCAAAACCACAGAAGACATTGAGCAAATAAATATAACAAACAATAGGGTAAAAATTACAAACTAGTTCCACGTCTTCAACCTTTTGTATGTACGGAAATCACGCTTTCTTTCTCCCGTTCTCTCTCACACATGCACACACACAGACACGTACTCGCGGAGACGCGGACAGAAACTTGTCATCAGCGCTGCCCCGCGAATTTATCAATAAAAGAGTTTCACAGCTGAAAAGCTACATGACATTTCTTAGTAGCGAGGTTCTTGAAGCAGTTCAACTTAAAGATTCACTATTAGTAGACGCTGCTGCTGGAGATGCAAAGACGCAAGTATCCACACGCACTTAATCTCTCCCTCTCTCTCTTTCACTCTTTCTCTCTAATAACTGCGTTAGACTGCATTAATAACTACGTTAGTCTGCATATCAATAGCCCAAGCCTCTGTTATTAGCTCTAAAATAACATTTTGGAATTTGCAACGGAAGGTTTGTGATGAGGTGCGTAAAAAATGAGCTAGTTCAACATCCACGAGATTTCAGGACGGAAACATGTCAAATATCTTGAAACAAATCATCTGAACATGTGTGTCTTGATGTGTGGTTGTGACTCCAAGCCGTTAAAATGTTTCGAGAAATAATGTACTTCCGAAGTGGTTATGTGGCCACGTCGCTGCGCCTATTAATGGAATGAAATGCAATTTGTTCAAATTCTCAAACAAATTAAGAACCTACATTAAATTTTTATTGACTGAACGCAAGCGCTTATTGAGATAGCAAACACTGGAACGGTTTCCACAGATTTGTGGTTTGCTTGGGTGGTAATTTAGGTCCTATTATTTCTTTGGAGGGGGACCAAAATTTTGCCTATGTCACAAAAAGAGTAATACGCCGTTGCATATCAAAGCGCAAATAAACGGCAATGTCGTGGTCAGTTAAATCATGAAGTTACCAAAATGCATTTAAAGCTACCTTAAAACTGTGCATGGATGTAATATATTTTATACAAGTCCCATTTAAGAATATGTCTCTGAAATGGTTTTCAAAACTGTCCTGGAGCATCCTAGCACTGTCTCCCTCATTTAACACACCCGATTCAACTCGTCAGCCCAGGGACTTTTAAGACCCGTGGTGGGTCAGAAAAGGTAAAGAGTTGAGAGAAAATATGATGCATGTCACATCCACGGCACTTTCACAGCGGCAGCTCTTAAAAAAAAAAAATTAAAACAAGCCCCAAAAACAACAAAAAATTACACCTTATCAGCTGCTGTGATGTCTATTAGTCTATTAGTGTCTGATAATTTCGATTTCTGTATATTTCTGCTGAAGGGCACAGTAATATGACATTTATTATAATGGGTTTATGTGAAGATTGTTTTAATTTCACTTAAATTAGAAGTTGTTATTTTTTTAAAGTCTAATACATGTTAAAATTGATAGCTCTCAATTATACTGTATTGTTGAATGGCTATAGTCAATGGTTAAATATTGGGGGGGGCAATTTTATAGAGAAATCTGTATTTGTATCATTGATACTGGCCTTCAGTCAAAAAAAGATGCCATTAAACAAATATTAAAATATACTGTCTTTATGTTGTTTGTACATTCATTTGAAGATTGAATGTGAAATGATTGCAGTATAAAAGTATATTTAAAACTTTAATGTTAGGTGGGATTAATCGCGATTAATCTCAGAAAAATGTCGATTAATTAGTTATTTTTTTTATCGATTGGGCCAGCACTATATATATTCTATAGAGACTCTATACTATATAGATTATATATATTATATATAATAATACTATATTTATATATCTACTAATACATACAATATACTGTATGATATATCCCTTTAATGTAGTTTGTTATAACAAACTCTAATATGCATATACTACTGCTAGTACTACGCTCTACAAGGTACATATGTATATATGTTTTTTATTTATTTATTTATTTTGTTTTGTTTTGTTTTGTTAATAACCCATTGATGTAAGAAAAAGATCACCAACAATACATTTTAATATATTAAATTAATATATAAAAGGACATGTTACGAGTATAATTTCAAATGTAACGTATTTCACATGACTAAATAATGATGTGAGTGAGGATAAATTAACATAAAAAAACATTAAAAAAATTACCATATGTGTATATGTGTATGTTTTATACATGTATCTTCTTTTCATTTCAATATATAAAACATAAACAACTTTATCTGTATAACCTCAAAAGTTTTGATGAACAGCAGCTCTGTCAATAAACAATGTGTTTGCAACAACTACAAATAATGAAATGTTACTGTAAAATCTGTATTTCTCTGCGTTAAAACTATGAAAAGAACGAAGGTTATGTTAGTGGTATCTGTTTCTAATATGAGATTCTGCCGAGTCACCTACCACGCAGATAATTACACCACCAGCATTTCTTTGTGGTGTGTTTTGAGTCGCTTAATGATTTATTTTATGTTTTTTTGTATAAACTAGTGGTTCTTGTGCAGCCTATTATCTTTATGATTTATTTTATTTATTTATTTTATATTTTAAGACTCTTCAAGCATGTTTTTTTCTTGCCGTAGGGAGGAAGGCGATGGTGTGTCTGTGTGACTTAGAGGGTGCATTGTCTCTGAGTCTTCACAGATCTGCTCTAAACTGCTCCGTTGAGCTCTAGCTCCAGCCAAGAAATCTCTCTCTGAGCGTAATCCACATCAGGATACTGAAATAATGCCATCGCAGGTGGGCGGCGGACTTCACTAAGTTCTGAATATTGCAATTCTCTTCATATTATGATGTGTCCTACATATTTGAGTCCCCAAACCACACAAATGTGGCTTAATCCAATTTGAACATTAAGCGGTGTTGGGTTTGGGGTCTGTAAAATTCAGAATTAAGCCCACTTTGTTCGGCTGATTCACATTACAGCACAAACCAACAGACATTGTATTACAGCTCAATTGCTGTGCTCGTCTATTTATGTTAAGCACAGCGCCCACTCTATAATAAGTTTGAAATATGCTGCATTTCAGGGAATAGTCAGAATGTTCCAGAAAAAAAATATTTGGAAACAAACTACTTTACATGTTATTATTTGCAAAACTTGTGCTGGGCTTCACTAAATTGACTTTAAATGAGCTAAATTAATGGAAAACCCAATTCTTAATAGCAATCCCCCTACACCCCCAATATAATATATGGATATATATTAAATATCCATGCATGAAATACATGGTCTTATGAAGTAAACCTTATTTAAATATATATCTACAATTTTATTAAGATATATCTATATAGATACTATTATAATCTATTATATATATATATATAGCTCATAAAAGTTTATGCTGTTTAATTCTTTTGAACATATGTCATGTACACTATATGACCATCCCTAAACACATCAATTCCTGTTGAATTAGGAAGTAATATGGAAGATAGAATGTGTAATTTGAAAAAAAAAAATATATATAATTTTACAAAAACATCTATTACATACACATTTATTCTAATTGATTACGTTGTTATAATGTTCTTCTATTATTTTGGTCTTTCATTGTTATTATGTTTCTTCACATATTTTCCAAGCTTTGGCAATATTGTATTGATTACAGTCATGCACTTGTGTATATATATTTTTACTATGGAGATTTTATATATGTTAGAAACTTACAACCTTCATCTTTCCAGAAAATGTACATAGAAGTAAAGTATATTGCCTTATAGGTAACATATATGGCAATCTCACTTATATAGGGCAATGTAGGTAATATATTTGATTTCTGTATGGGTTTCATTGATGATCTGTCTTGTCCTTTCTTTGTCCTTCCTGATGAGGTGATTTTAGGGGTCATTTGATTTTTAAAGGGTCCGTCTCAGTGCCAATTAGAGCGAGAGGCTGAGTAACTGTAGCTGTCCACAGACTCACACTAACACAGGTCAGACGTCAGAGAGCCGTTCCTTATTCACACATCTTCATAAGGACACCTGCAGCTCAAAGTGTCTCAGCAGCCGCCACACACCCAAACCATCCCAACACCCTAATCTCTTAATCTCACTCCACGAGTCTGCTTTCAATGCATTAAAAAGCAGCATTCTGACTCCAGCAAGAGGAAACTGTGTGCTGCCATAAATACACAACATGAATGTTTATGTGAATATTCACTATGCAAATAAAAATAACACATACACTTACATTTTTACATATACATTTAAAAAGAAGGATGTTTAATCAACTTATAGCAAATACATACTATAAATGAATACATACTGTAGTGTTCTTTCTTTTTTGTATTTTGACAAATGTTGTATTTTCAGAGGCAGTGAAGGAAGTTAATTTCAAGGTCATACAATATGCAATAATCAATAGACCAACATATTTTATTGATATCCATTTGCTGTACATTTATTTGACCATCTTCCTTGCTGTTTTCTTTCAGAAAATAATTTCAGAAAATAATCATATTCATAAAATCAGTTCACGCTGTGATCAAGTTTTGCCACATATTTATTTCCACTGTAAGACCTCTTTGAAAATTAATAAAGCAAAAAATACTAATGCAATCAAGTGGAGCAAACTGTGCAATTATTTTATTAGCTTCAGCTATTATCTCCCAAAAAAACAATCAATAAAATATACAACAATAATTACAAGGTCAAACTGCCCTACACACACTATATTCAAAGAAAGATTTCAAGCAAAAAATAAGTGCAACGTCAAGACCCCTAGGTGGGCTCCAAACACAGAAGCAGAGCTAATGACCCAGAGCCACATCGACACCGAAGAGGTTCAGCACACAAAATCATTCATGTGACAGAAAAAAAGATAAATCAATCAATACATACAGTACATACATACTACATCCACATTACTTTGTGGAAACAAACTAATAAAAAAATTAAAAAAATGAAACCATGAAATAAAGTTAAAGCCAAACTGGACAGAATTTGTAGGAGGACTAGCCAAGATAAAAAGGTTCACTAGGTGGCCCCAAACTGCTCAAGCACCGTCTAAATATGTTGCAGATGCCACACTCTCTTTCAATGCACTAAAGCACAGCAAAAATACTGGAGTATGACTTTTGGCCAAACAGAGCTTTTCTCCTCTCCAGATCAGTCGAGAAACGATACATTCACACTCCTTTCTGTGAGTGACTGGAGCATTCCTAATGCAGCACTGCAAACTATGGTGGAGACTATACAAGTACAACATACTTTTCAGTGTATTACACGTACAAATCAATTGCTGAGAGAGAGAGAGATGTTGTTTATATAGCAAACACTAACTTTTACCATGATAACTTCAGCCTAAAATATGTTAACAAACCAGGTAAGGATGGCTGACCACATTAATTCTCAAATATTAGCAGATTTTATCTTTCAGAAACAACACTGATATAACTACATATACATACTACATATACATGTCGATGTATTTTATAACTATTGTAAATAAATGCATTTATTGTCTACGCAATTCTGTCTCTTTAACTCAATGTATTCCAATTGCCCGCTATGAACTTCCTGGAACTATTTGAGGTCTACGTGAATCACGTTACGGATCAAGCGTTTCAAACTTGCGTTGTCGAAACTCTCTCTCTCTACGGCTCTGTCTTGAGCGTCAAAAAGCGACACCAAGGGGTCCTGACCAAGCGTCAGTTGGGAGTGAGACATGTTGCCCAAAGACTGCCAGTGTGAATGTGTTACACTTGAGTGGCTGAGAAGGAGGTTATCAAATCAGCCTTTTTAAGCACTCCCAACAGATAAAGTCTGGCCCAGGCTAATTTATATTAAGGAACGGGCAACATGCCCTCTCCAGATGTGAAGAGTGCAAAGAGACTCAAGTGCTGAGGCACTTTAACCCAGAAGAGAGCCGCAATTTCAGAACACACATTAATATTTATTATTCCCCGACGTTCATGGCCAATTACCGCACAGCTTTCTCTCCTTCCTCCCTATGTTTGATTGACACGCTAACTAATCAATCTGGGTGCTATCAACTTTATAATTAAGCTTCATTGGGGGTTGACTGTGGTGTTATGAGTGGGTATGCGTGTGTGCGTGTTGATAGTAATTTTTAAGCACAGCCCTCCAAAAAATATATGAATAAATAAAAAATAAAGAGGCATGACCTTAAAAGGAATATTACAAGAGTCTCACAAGAGTCAAACATGGGATAAACAAACATAATATACAATTTCAAAGCAATTTCTTATTTCAAATGATGCCAAAAAAATAAATAAACTAAGCAGTTTTGCTCCTAAAATAATGTCAAATTTCTTTTAACCCATTTTGCTGAGGTTTGCAAATGGTTTCTGTATTTTATGGTTGTCTCACCTCTTATGTGAAACCCGGCATCATATGATCCAGTATTTCAGTGCTTGCTGAATGTTGTGATTGTCTAAATCTTGACAAATGTTCTTGTGCAGTGGAGGTTTCTCTTCCTTTATATATTGTAATGACTTCTTGTGTCCACTTGCTCCAAGCTCAGTTATTGAGAAATGCGGTGTCCTGATTTATGATGATTGTTATCACTTAAAGCGCACTAAAGCAAACTTAATAAATGTCTGTGTGTGTGTAGGAGGACAGCTTTAGTGCGGAGAAGCCTGCAACGCTCAGTGCATCAGCTCGCTGGCGATTGTGACAAATACATTAGCTGAAAGCAGGCAATGCATTGTTTTCTAATGAGGATTTGCTGATACAAAGGGACAAAGTGTGTGTTTTACAATGTGATACCAATTATCCTTGGGGGAATACAAGAATGAAGGGTGAGAAGAAAGTATGCATCTTTATGACGGGCGTAATTAGGTCATTCTACGTCCATCTTCTTGTCAGCCAACAGAACGAAATGTGGATAAAATGTGGCTTGTTTTGATTTTGATTTTGTTTTGAGCTTTCTAATGCTCTAATTAGCATCAGTGCCTTCAGAAGATGCTTAGCAACTCAACTCGAATTAATTCTTGACGTGAGTTAAAAATGTCTACTTTGCTCAAAGCCCCATTTTAATTAAAATTTAGCATAAATACATCAGGATACTGAGGATATCGATGGGTTTTCTTTTTTTGGATCTGCTGCAGCTTTCTTATATCCCAATGAATGGCATGCACATTAATATTCAGTAGCAAAATGTCCAATATTCTAGTTTATTGCACAAATGAATCTTATAATTCACATGCACAACACATTCCACTTGAACAAAGGAGACTTAAGCTCAGTTTTAAACTCTTGTTGTTGCTGGTTTGGTCTGTTTATTGAGTTTCCAAATGATGACGAGGTTTTGAACAAACCTCCTAACTTTCAGTATCACCTTCAGATTGCTTTCACTTTTCTAAGCAATCAGTTTTACAATTTTCACAATCAAAATCCGGTATACTTGCATTGATCGAGGGATTGACACTGCATCTTGAAACCAAACTGGACTCTTTCGACTGTGAAGAGTAAGAAACCACATATAACCCACCCAGAACACCTGAGAACCTGCAAAATATTAATGCTAACATTTGCAACTGTTTATTAAATAATATATAAAATGGTATCACTCAAAATTGCTTTGCACGTTGCATTCAATCAATCAATCAATCAATCAATCAATCAATCAATCAATCAATCAATCAATCAATCAATCAATGTATCAATCAATGTATCAATGTATCAACCAATCAATCAATCAATGTATCAATCAATGTATCAATGTATCAATCAATCAATCAATCAATGTATCAATCAATCAATCAATCAATCAATCAATCAACCAACCAAATGTATTGTCCCTTTCATCTAGCATACCTATGATGATTATTTATTTAGGAAAAAAAATGTTTGTGTAAAAAACTAAACAAATCCAAAAAACTGGGGTTATTGACACTGGTGTTTATTAGTGCAATAAAACTAGTACTAAAGTAAGCCCAGCAGACAAAGGACATCAATTTAACATCAGGCTGATGTTGGACATGACGTCAGACAGACGTTGCATTTTTGTTGAGAATAAAAATTGGGATGTCATCAGTATTTGACGCCAATTTAACGTTGACTTAAAGCGGTATTTTGGTTACACAACCTAAAACAACTTCAGCTGACATCGATATTGAACATCAAATTAATATGGACATGAACTGACATTGAATTTTGGTCACCTGATGTTGCAACCAAAATTTTATCAAATATCAACTTCTTATGACATTGTGTGCCTGCTACGAGATGTCAATTGACATTTATGATAACTAAAAAAAAAATCTTTGTGGAAATTTTGAATTCAGAACGACCCATTTAATCGCATGAACACAGTATGAATTTCATCTCGGCCAACAAGGGAATCATGGGGATTCAGACTAATTTTAGGACATTACTGCACATGTGAACAGACCCATTGTGTACATTAAGGCACTGTAGAATGCAAATACAGCCAAACAGACGATTATTCAGACCCGAGGCTCACAGTTAAGGTCTAAATGATGAAGTTCTGCAGCAACATCTGGCTATAAATGCATGAGCGTGTGCGCACGCAAGCGTCCAAACAACAAAGCCATCAATCAATCAACCAACCAGCACACAACGCGGGCCTATAAATAAATACGGAACTGGAGCGTTCTGTTGCACGAGCTGTTATGTATGCGGTGTGTGTGAGGGGTGGGGTTATGGAGAGATTAGGTAGATGACAGTTCTGGGCTAAAGATGCATTACCGCTTCGCTCCGAGCGTAATTAGGCCCTCTATGTTAAAACCCAACCACCTACTCCACGCCTCTCAACTTCCATCTCGCCCTTATCGTCCTGTCACCCTCCAGCTAAACTCCTGAATCCTAATCTGCAATATTTTCCTCTCCAAAGGTAGATGTAGCCCACACTGCAATACAGAAGCGATGATCTGAAGAAAGAAGGCTGCAAATGAGATCAGTCACATCGATATCCTTTACGTACGCCGCAAAGATATGCAGCCACACAACCAGGATGGACCAATCAGATTCGGCGCCGGAGCGCAGCTGGAGTCGCGTAATCGCCGTTCGTTTAGTGCTGCTCACTTTTCCCCATACCTCCTTTCATCCACACAAAGTACATCTGAGTCTCGGCCTGACGCTTGGAAGTCGCCGAGCCCAGATTATATTTTCTTCAAAGCGGGATCCGAGAAAGTGACAAAAATAAAACACGCCGTTTGCCCTCCAGGACTTTGGTTCTTCAGAGACTCGTAAATCTAAGGTGTTTTGTCTGTGAGGATAAAGACAGTCGAACGCACTGAGTTGGTTTCTTTCATTTTTTTAAGCCACTGGCTATGCCTCTCTCATGTCCGCCCCTCCTCGCTGGTTATCGGAGGATCAAACGTAGCACACGTCGGGTCTCGCTGTCTAACACGATGTCTCGGAAAGGAGCGAGAGGACAGATGGCTGTTAAGAGATGTCTCGTGCATAATCAGGGCACCTCTTCGCCCTTTTTTCTTGTTTTCAAAGCATACGCTATCTTTGAGCTCTGAATGTTTCTCCGCTGTCCGACGCAGCGTCTCCATCCGTTTGACCTTTTCGCTCGGCAAGGCCGTTGACAGATTTCCCAGTCGCTGAGGGTTTTAGTGTGGTTATCAGATCAGTTGACTTCCGTATCTTTTTTAGCTTTCTGTCTCTGTAGCTGTTGCCTGTGTGTCTAAAGATTCACTGATTGTTGTTGAGGCATTAACTCAATGCAGTTGAAGCTTGAAGGTTAAGTGGGTCATTTATTGATGTTAAAATATCTTCTTCTATTCCAGTTCAGTGTGGACATACAACTACAGTAGATTTAAGTCGCTCTGAAGGTTTATTCATGCATAAATGTAACAAGGTTACTTACAGACTGACCTTATAAGTTTGGGGCAGGGCTATGCTTTCTTTTTACCACTGACAGATGAGTTCAGGAAAGAAGAAGAAGAAGAAGAAGAAGAAGAAGAAGAAGAAAACAAAAAAAACCTAATTGACCTCAATAATTTATCACTTAAATTGATCTTAATCATAAGCTTATTTCCAGTAAAAATATTAAATATTTTAACATCATTAAAACATAATAAATTGACATACAGAATTAAATGTACTTACCCCAAAAGTATTCTTTATGCATACACCTCACATATTTATAATTGCAAAGATCTGCAAGCGGTGAAAGACACATTTATTTCTAAATTAATTATTTGAAAATTAAGAAAAAAGTTAATAACTGAAACATTTTGAAGGCTGTTTAGATATTTAGATTTTCTCTATTGTTTAATCCTATTTTTTTAAATAACATTTTTAATTATTTGGTTTACTTAAACTGGCGAGAAAAAACTAATTTAACTTAATAATTTATCATTTTAATTGATCTTAATCATTAGGCTACTTTCCATCAAAACTATCTGAACACACACACACACACACACACACACACAAACATAATAAATGAAATGCATTAGACTAATGAAACTTTAGTTTCTTTGCCAATGGCATTTTTTTATTATTTTTTAAAGCATATACCTCACAAAATCGTTTTACATTTATAATATTAAACTGCTAGTTGGGAAAGACAAATGTAATATATTTATATTTAAATTTAAATGTTCTCTTGAAATTAGGGGACCAAGTCCCTAAAAAGGAAACATTTAAAGGCTATTACATTAATAATAATAATAATATACGATAATAATAATAATCTCATAAATAAAATACTTCTATTATATTGTATTCTAATACATAGATAGATTAGATAGATAGATAGATAGATTAGATGATAGATAGATAGATAGATAGTCTCTGCAAAGTCGTACATATGTAACAAATCTATCAACAAATCTTATTTTACTTACTTTTTCATTTGCATTTACATTAAATGCTATCATGTATTTTTATTATTATTATTATAAGATGAAGCAGTGTCGCACTGAAAGAGCTGCAGTGCTTTGTCAAATGCAAATATGCTTCTTCAAAGTTGAGGGTAAGGTTTCAAATCTATGCATATCGACTAATTAGAAGCATTCCATTGTGAGAGGGTGATAGAGGTGAATGCATATTCGGCATATTCAAATCGAAAGTTTTTTTTTTTTTTTTTTCCAGTACAGCCTCACTTCATAATTCGAGCAGTTCTAAGAATACAGAAAGTGTTTTGATAATTAATGCAGTAAGGTTTAGGGGTCGATCCTGACACTTACAGCCAAGCTCTCTTCCAAAACAAAATATCTCCAGCACCTTCTGTTTTATTGTCTGCCGTTCCGGGTGCAGTGTGTGGCAGTGATTGTCAGCTAACCTTTTGAAAACCCCTCTCCTTCTATTTACCATGCTGAGTCTTCACCCTCTCCCACAAACACCCTCATTGGGATTCGGGGCACAGACCAATTGCTCACTAGGTCTCATATGAAATGAGATTTAACTGAAAAAAACAAAGAAGCAGAATACTTGCTAAGACTCTGCATAAATCATACAAATATAGAGGGAGGATAAAAACAAGGCATAATTAGTTCACTTCAGAGTTTTTAAGGAACATTTTGCATGATACGTCCATTGTCCTCGTCATGGCAGCTTCCCTGAAGGTCTTGGCAGCAGTATGCTCATCCTCTTTGTGCACTTAATGTCATGGTGGCGTCAGAGGAGCCATAATCATCACAACAACAATGATGCTCAAATGTGTCGCTGGGCTGAATGTGTGAATAACAGCGGTTCTGCTATCTGGGACATTAGAAGCCGCACACACATGTGCCTAACCTGTAAGATTAACGAGTTTTGCATTGTCTCGTAATTACTCATGCAAAACTGTGGCAGGATGTTGTTATGTTTTTGCTAATGTGTTCTGAGTGGTTTTTAGAGCATAGTTATGTAGTTGTCAGGGTGTTCTGGGTGGTTGCTTATTAGCCCAAGTAAAAAAGTGCCTATACAAAGACTATATTTTGGTCCCAATATGGGATATGTGTTGGGTCCCTCCTTCAATGTAAGTGTATAGCATTTATTTATTTTATTATTTATTTATTTATTTATTTATGTATTAATTAACTAATTCAATGATATGATAATAATAATAATAAAAATAGATGATGATATGAGATCATCATAATAGTTTATTATTATTTTTTATATTTTTTATGTAATTATTTTGGTATTTTATTTTTAATTTTTTTTTGATAGTATCGTTAATAATGTAGGCCTTAGGGCTCTTCAAATTATTATTCAAGTATAAAAGAAATCAGATTTTTTTTTTTTTTTTAATTAAAAACCTTGTTATACAAGACTGAAGTTGAACATTTCCACTTGCATTCATATAATTCAACTACATTCAAAATGTAGCCAACATTAATGATATTTGCAAACTGATTTCCTGATTTTACTGCAAAGATGGTGTCGAAGTGAGTGATGATCCTCACGCACAGTAGATAGAAAATAAGACGCAAAATGATCATCACGACACCAGCATAGCAGTTCTGACACACACACACACCCACACACACACCACACACCACACCCACACACACACACACACACACCAAAACTCATCCATACCTAAAATTGTAACGCTATTCTTTTGCTGCCTAGACAGCACTGCTATTTCCTTCAGGAAATGTCTATCTGGCTTGGTATTTCAAGTGTTATTCAGACTAACACTGTAAGAATAAGAGAGGGTTTCACTTTATTTTGATGGTCCCTTTAACACATTCTGTTGACTATACGTAACATTGCACCTTCATGTCTACTAACTCTCATTAGAGTGTTAGTAGAGTATTAGTAGACTGGTAGGGTTAGGGCTAGAATAAGTTGACATGTACTTGCAAAGTTACTTAAAGTCAGTATAATGTCTGTTGGGGACCATCAAAATAAAGTGTTAGCATGGTGGTGAGCAGACAGTCTACTAATACTCTAATGAGAGTTAGTTGACTTGTAGTTGCAAAGTTACTTATAATTAATGGAATGTCTAAAGTGGACCATCAAAATAAAGTGTTACCTAAGAGAGGTTTTGTTCAATACACTCAAATAACAATCAGACACTCTGAAAAGTCTTTCTGAATGACACGGATGGGACTCGAGTTGACTATCAATGGCTTTAAATAACAAGCAAAACATTCCACTAAAGAAACTGCCACTGGAGAACTGCAACAGCATCATGTGAACAGAGAAACAGATGCATTTAAAAAAAAATGTATTGTAATTAATCATGATTAAATGCACATTATTAATATATAATTATATTGTCATAATTTCACACTGAACCTCCAAATTAATGTAGAAACAACAAACGGATGGTATATTAAGTAATGGGTTTAATTACCATCTTTTCAAGTAGCCTATTTTAATGAAGGTCAGTATCATTAATACCAATACTGCTACTGTCTCAGTTTTTTTCCTAAATTTTTAATCATAGCCATTCAATTTTACAGTACCTATAACTGAAAGCTAGACTTTTACATTTAATCGGCTTTGATAATATATTATGTAGTGAGCTTACACCATCCTGCACACCTGTAAATTGAATATGATTCACTTTAAGTCAGCAACCACAAGTTAATCACTGTTTTCTCTTTTTCTTTTGTTCTTTAAATTTCATCAATGTCAGACTGCAGCAGGTTTCACTTTAAAAGCAGCGTTGTCTCTTTTAAACCTGACGTACATGACACAGATCTGACACACAACCCTTTATCATAATTTAGGACTTTTTAACTAATTTTTAACTAATAATAAAACCGTGTTTATGAGGACACTCGCCAAAACCATGTCAAAAACTGTCATTTTGACATAAGTCTGTGTGCACTATTGCACGTGTCGGATGGCTATGTTCACACACATCACGCCAGCACTGAAATATCTTCTCTTGTGCATCTTTTTCTTAATTGCAATGCTAACCAAAGGAATACCAGGAAAAAAAAAATAAATAAATGGAAGCTGCGTTAATTTTGACAGCCCTAATAAACAGATTTGTTCAGTTTGTCCCGGGTAAACTCTGTATGTCTTACCTTCCCTTTAGAAGGGAACATCACTGACATCTCCTACGTCCAGCTGTCAGTCTCTGAGTGTAATGTGATCTGACACAGACGGATGCATTTGTAAGACATGAGGAATGGCTCTGGGATGTAGCAGTGAGTAAGTCAGCCTCCCAAACAGCGGCGCAGAGGAGGAACAAAGACCTGCTGCACTACAACACGAGGCAGTCCCTACTGGCTCTGACCTTCTGAATCTTTCCGTTCGCTGACATGCTCGTGAAAGAGTTGAGGGAATGCTGGGGCCAGAGGCGACTGAAAGAAAAGAGAAAAGAGAGATGTGTTATTCTCAGACTCAGCGTTCTACCAAACCAAAGCAACAGTGGATATAGAGACCTAAATAATTAAACCGGTCAGACAGGCGTTATTGCAAAATAAACCCTGCTGAAGTAATCAGAAGCTTAATGCGTATTTCCTAAAGGGGTTTATTTTGAATGTGAATAGATACATTAAAGAGTCAATTACAGGGTTATGTGTATTGTATAAAAATATTAGACCAGACAATCAGAATAAAGTATTTGTATTTGTGTGTTTAATGATCATGGTCTCAAAAGGATGTTGTTCACTGTCAATATTCTGTTTGGTACAAACCAGTCAAAAATGTAATTTAGAGCTCGCAGAAATATTGTATTATCTTCTTAAAGAAAAGATCAAAGGTGGTCTGCTTAAAAGCACTGAAACATGAAGAACAAGGTTTACTCATACGCCATTCACTTCAAGTTCAAGTGAAGCCGAGAGAGCTACATTCAAAGAATAGTTCACCCAAAAATTTAATTGCAAAGATCAGAGCAAGACACTATTTTTGTCCCTGGTTTGCATGCAGTACTCCTGTTCTTTCAGTTCACAGCCAAAAATCTGTTTTTGTTTACCCTCGAACCTGCTTGATGTAAGGGAAATGTAGCTTTTTTTCTATATAAAGATCATCAAAAACACCTTGTAGTCCTTATGACTTGTGCATTATAATATTAAGTCTTCTGTGGTCCAACGGAAACTTTATATGTGCAACAGACCAACATTGAACTCATAATTCACTGATAATCTTCAAACTTCAGCTGTAAAAGATGCAAAATGTCATTCTCCATTTTTGAACTAAGAACCAATGGCGTTTGATGTCAGTCATGGCACAGCACACCATTATTAAATCTGAAAACAGAACGCTGCAGCAAAGACATATTTGTGTAGGCCAACCTGAAAGTTAGCATCACCCTGGTTCCCTCAAAAAAAAAAAAAGATTACAGCAGAAAATAAGCTCTGCGAACAACAAAAGTTTATGATTCGTACATATTTTGTTCATTCAAATGGACAACCAAACAAAAATTTTTTAAAAACACCCCAAACACAAACTTTATGAATTTTGAAGCCTAAATACAGACAAGTCGACACAAGTAAAAAGCTTAAGGTAGGCTACCATGGTCACAAGACTTCAATGTTATGATTAAGCTTTGACTTAAACTCTTTCAGTCTTCATTCCAAAATGTCCACTGCACATTTCAATTTGTTAACTTAAAACAATGTTGCACATTACCTTAGAAAAATCTAGTTAAGGTTACTTAGTATATTCAAACTTTCATAAATTGACTTTGGAGTAAACTTAAAGCTGCAGTCCGTAAGTTTTGCCTCTTTTTCGCCATCTCTGTTTGAAACCTGCAATTACAGTTATTTGTGGAATTATCTTCTTTATGTGGGTTGTGCATCGGCATGGCTCCAGCGCGGATTAATCTAATGTTTTGAGGTGAATGTGTGGCTGTCAGTCACCACACCGGTGTGGATACTGTACTTAGGAATCACAGATTCTCACCTACGTCTTGGAATATATGACCCAAATAAGAATTTCCACCGGATATTGTCATCAGAACAAGTAAGTAACAAGTCTGCCACGTTTGTTCTGACCAACCGAGGAAAAATACGCATTACAATAAATCGTGCTACCAATGGTGATTAAATCTAAGGATCGATTAGCTCATATCACATCAAACCGTGAAAATTATAATTATTGTTATTTTGTGCTCATGTATTAGTGAGTAGAGAGAACGAGCTATGTAGTGTGCATTAGTGTGTAGATTTCAATTTCTGCAAAGTCTAATCTAATTGTCATACTATTCAAATTTCATATTAAGAAATTATTTAAACCCAAAAAGCTAATTATTCTTCCTTCGAACTGGTTCTCTTTAAAATACAAATCTTGTGTAATCCCAGGCTATCTGTAATCAGAAGCACATTTAAAACTGGAATAATTTAATTTCAGTCACGTGTGTTTCATAAACACATAGTCCTTTCTGGATTACAATCCAACGCCATCGAAATGATAAATGTAATTATTCCAGCTGCTGTGAGAAAAGGCTAAGTTTTGAACACTGGCTGGTTATGTACTTGCTCAAATATTAATTTTGGATAATTTTTAACCAAAAAAAGTTACGAACTGCAGCTTTAAATATATTGAGCAACTTTAACTAGATTTTTCTGAGGTACTAAATCAGGGCCAGATTTATTTTATTTGTTTTTCCCCAAGTAGGCCTAACGTTAATATATTGAAATTTAAAGTGTATTTTATGTCATAGAATTAAACCTAATAATATTTTGAGCTTGTGTTCACCACAGACCTTATGTCAGGGATTTTAACACAAATCTGTTTAAAAAAAACAAACAAACAATCAAACAAACAAAAAAACATTGATTTCAGGCGATGGAAGCAGAAGTCTCCATGTTTTGGCCTACACAAAATATCTTCTTTGTTACACTCCATTTATCAATTTTCAGGAAATCTTCATGAGTTTTGCAGACAATTTTCAGTGAGAAAACACTAAGCTATCATACTTTTGTGATATTTGTACCCTTTTTGAAGCCTGACAAATATTACATGATCAAGTACTGCATTAATGTTTTTTTTCCCCAGCACTATGGGTTTGCAATGACATAATGACAGTAAATAATTATACAATTGTCAGTTTGGGTTGAATTATTGGTTTAACAGCTTTGGCCAGTTGGGATTTGACTGAAACAAATAAGTAAAAGTTGTGAGAAATTTTGGATTTTTCCCCCTTGGCCATAGATTGAAGTCTCACAGTAGTATGCAAATCATGTCATAGGGAATTACTGACCAAAGTCATGGTTACCTGCAGTAGAACAGCATCTGCAATCTGCAGGCCTCTAATCCAGAGTATGTCACTGAGAATGTCACGCTTCCACCGAGAGAGAAAAGGGGAGAAGGACGGAAAAATAAAACAGCATGACTACAGCCGAATCATCGCATGCTCTTTAATCTCTCTCCCTCCTCATGCTCCTCTCTCCTTTATCCTTTCTGCTCAAATCTAGGACACTTTTTGTTTTATTTTCATCTCGGTTCTCATGAGTCTTAGAGGCGAGAAACAATCCAAAGCTCCAGAAGCATTCATTGCGCATTGGAGTTCTCTGCAAAGACACTTTTCCAAGTGTACAAATATCTGTGTGCACGTGAATCACGCGTGAGTATGTGTATGTGCAAGCATTAGGGTTCTGTCACCGACGGAATGTGTTGCGAATGCATGCAATCTAGATTTGTGGGCCAACAAAGGGAGTTTACCCAACGGACCGCTGTTAGCGAAGCAGCCACACACAACAATCAGATAAGACGTCAGCGAACAGCAGGCAGAGACGCACGCCGCAGTAACACAAAGGCGGTCGTGTCATTAAAGGAATACTCAAAGGTGCAGATATCTCCATCTTACAAAGAAGGGAATTCTCCAGGCGTGAAAAGGGAAGCGTTGCGATAACGCTGGAAGAGAACGCACAGGAGGGGCGGGATTTCATTTGTGTTGCGGCACAAAGAAAATGGTAAACATCCTAATGAACGAATGCTTTCGAGAGAACAAGAGTCAGTAGTTCACATTTCAATGAATGGATCAAAGCCGAGAGATGAATGTCTGGGCAAAACGAATGCTTGTAGTTCATCATAGCAAGCATGAAATGTCAGTCACAGGCCTTTGTCTGTGCAAAAATTACACATCACATCTGTCTTGGTGACAGATTCAAAATTGACTTCAGTCAAAAGATGTGATGAATGGAAAGACGAAAAGCAAGCAGGAAAACCTATACCAATGTACCAAATGTGAACGTGCGGAGAAGCATAAAATCATAAAAGAAACCCTGAAAATAACAACAAAAAAGCTCAGATTATAAAGTCTGAAAGATTTAAAAGTGTCCACCAGGTGGCGCTCTAATACTGCATGCACTCTCGGCTTCTGCTAGCTTGTGGAAAGGTGAACGAATGAAGGCAAAGGGGAGACTAATGGTCAGGAATGTAAATGTGGCTTCGAGAATCCTCCAACAATAAATGAAGGAAAGGTGATGCATTGTATAGAAGCTCTTCAAAAAACTGCACCGAAATCATCTCAGTTCTGCCAGCCTTCCTCCCACTCACCAACCCTCGCTCGCGCTTATAGATGGACATCTCACCATGATCGTAAACACTGCATTCTGTTCATGCATCTATTTATCAGATGCATCATGTAATATTTATTCGCCCAGATTTTGCAAGCTTGCCTTGCATGCATGAGGTTTCTAATGCACTTCTGCGACAGCTATTAAGAAGATGCAAATAATGCTGCTTTGCATTCATGCATTCAGTGTAATACGTATCATAATGAACCGTCCATATGCTATTATACAAAAGGGCCCAGATGAGCCCTGACACACTTCTGAAGGTACTGAATGTACAGCCAAAAGTATGTGGACAGCCAAATATGCTCCACATCCATATGTATAAAAGCCAGTTTCTGCCTCAGAGTAAAACAAGTAAAAATCGTGAGATAAAGTTTCAACATAGTGGGATATAAAGGCTCAACTACAAGTTACAGTCACAACGGCAAGATATAAAGTTGCAATTGTGAGAGATAAAGTTACATTGCAACATATAAAGTTGCGATTACAAAAAAACTAAATTTAAAGTTACAATTGAGAGATACAAATCACAATAATTGAAAATAAAAGCCATAATTGTGAGATGTAGTCATATTGCGAGATATAAAGTCATATTTTGAAAGGAGATAAAAAGTCAAAAAATATTGCAATAGCGAGAAAAAAAAGTCCCTATTGAGATATATAAAGACACATTGTGAGATAAAAAAGTCACAATTTCAAGTCACACTGTCACAGTTGTAAGACAAAACATCAATTGAAAAAAGCAGCTGCAGATTGCAATTGTGAGATATAAAGTTGCAATTAAAAGAAACAGTCACAATTGTGAGATATAAGATATATTCTACGATATAATGTTGCAACTATAAAAAGTCATAGGACAATTAAAGTCACAATTGTGAGATACAGTCACATTGTGAGACAACTGCAAAAACAACATTGCAATTGTGAGATATGAGACACTTCGTAAAATATGAATTTGCAACTATGAGAAAGTCACAACTGCAAGCTAAAAAGTCACAGTTATGAAAATTAAAGCCACAATTGTGAGATACCGTCACATTGCGAGATACTGTAAATCGCAATTCTGAGAAACAAAGTCGCAGCTGTTAGAGTCAGTCACATTTTGAGACATAAAGTTACAAGTGGGAGATAAAAAGTTCGAATTATGATCAGTAAAGTCGCATTGTGAGGTATAATGTCACAACTACGAGAACTGAGAGACAATTACAAAAACTAAAAGCCACAATATAGGAACATTGTGAAATATAAAGTCACAAATGTAGAAAACAATCTGCAATTTTGAGAATTGTTACAATTAACTTTTCATTGTACCCTTTTGAGCAGAAACAGGGTTCAATACATATGTGCTTGTTGAGCATTTCATTCCAAAAGCATTGGTTTTAATAAGGAATCGGTCCTCTTTAACAACCTCCAATATTCTGGCAAGGCTTTCCACTATATGTTGCAATACCTAATGCGTTTTGCACAGGCCAGTCAAGTTCTTTCTCACCAGCAAATCCTTTCTTTATAGATTTTGCTTTGCGCACAGGGACATTAGAAAAAGGCTCTCCACAAATGTTCATGCGCACACAATTCTCTGTATGCCGTAACATTGAGATTTGCCTTCTCTGGGACAATGTGCTCAGTCAAACCCATTACTTAGAAGAGGGTCTTCACATACTTTTGGCCATGCAGGGTTAAACTGTAGTTCCCAGTAAATCAGACAGAGGTTGCGCTCCAGTCTACAGCACACAGGCATATGATCGCTGGCAGAAAAATTAATTAGTGAGTGGGACAAGGTTACAGCCACGTAATGAAAGTTATTGGGCATGTCAGTTCATCACAGCCTCAGTCCCCCTATTACTTTCAATCAGGCCAGCCGGCCGTGAAATAGAGCTCCATGTGAGGTTGGCGCTGAAAAAAACAAAAAAAAAAAAAAAAAACAAACAATAAAAAAAAAAAAGAGAAAAGAAAAAAAAAAAAAAAAAAACAAAAAAAAAAAAAAAAAAAAAAAACAAAAAAAAAAAAAACAAAAAACAAAAAAAACAAAATAAAAAACAAAAACCGAAAAAAAAAAAAAAAAAAAAAAAACAAAAACAAAAAAAAAAAAAAAATAAAAAAAAAAAAAAAAAAAAAAGAAGTGGCGTATCGGAGGGCGCCCCAGTGGCTTGTCACATGGCGCTCAAGTACTGTACTCTAATACGCAGCAGCGTGATGCATGCCGGGACTGGTCACACTCTCATGCCGCCCCTCATTTCAATTGCCACAGCAAAGTGATACTCCTCCTCTGCTCCATCGCTCTCCCTCCCAGTCTGACCCAGGAGGTGCGGCTCACCCGGACGACCCAGCGGAGAGAACGGATGGAGGGTAGACGTCCCGTCTGGGAGAGGCGCTGGTGTTAACTGTTGCAGCTCCAGTCAATTTTAAACCGCAGCGAATTCCGATGAGAGAGGATCTGACAGCTGCTTTGTCTGAGACAACCGTCATTGTGGTTCCATGCTCGCAGCAGAACCGACGGGGCCCTCATCATTATCAATACCAGACACCCGAACGCACAGCGTCACTACTGTCTGAACTCCATACAGAGCGGAGCAGTTAGCAAACTTTAACAGGATTGTACAATCGGAACACCAAGCGAGGCCTCTGACAAACTTTACTGAGAACGATTGATTCGTCTGGTTTTAAGGGTGTGTTTACATTCTTGGGTCTAGTTCATTTCAGGTTGGAGTCATACTTGTTTTTATTTATTTTTTTTATTTTGAATGTATTATTTTATCTATATATATATCTAATATATGATATAATATAAATATATAATCGATCTATCTTATATATATATATATATATATATAGCTATATATATATATATATATTCCTGATATACATTATTAGATTACAATAAATACATAATGAAGAGACAATGCTAATATAAAATCTCATTAATATATTACATTTCTTAGTAAAGAAAAAGACTAATGAGCAATAAAAGCACTAATTTCCTCCTGAAAAATACAGAAACATTGAAACTTTGTATCTATATCTATAGATATATATAGATATATATTGCATCGTTAAAAGTGTTTTATATATATATATATACTATAATATATATAGTCTATATATATGTTTGTAAACACAACATTATTGTTCAAAAGTTTGGGGTCAGTAATTTATTTATAAAAAGTTGTTTTATTCAGAAGGATGTGTTAAAGTGATAAAAAGGATAGTAAAAACCTAAATTGTTAGACACAATTTCTATTTTGCATGAAACACTCTTCTTTTTATTTTTAATTCATCATTGTTTCCAACACTGATAACAAAATCAGCATATTAGAACGCTTTCCGAAGGGGCATGAGACACTGAAGACTGAAGTAATGATGCTTAAAAATTCAGCTTTGCATTACAGGAACAAACCAGTATTTTAAATCTCAATAATATTTCACAAATCATTGCTATTTCTGTATTTTTGATCAAATAAATGAAGCCTACAGAAACCTTCCAATCAGCACAAGCATACTGCCAAGTGAACTTTCGTTCATCTTTTCTTTGCTATATATTTCTGCTTTTTGAAATCAAGGACATCCATCAGCTCACACCTAGGCGCCTGAATCAATGGTTCAATGACCGCTGCCGACTCCACTGAATGTCTGTCTGAACGGTTGCTCAGACAGCTGTACACTAATACAAATCAGGCTTCAGAAACTCTTGGCAGGGAAGAAATCATTGACAGTCATTCCATAAACCTGCCTTTGATTTGGAAAAAGTCCTCTCTCTGGCCTTCTCCCCTGCTCCTCAGGCCTTTTCCATGTTGGAAGTCGATTACAGACGAGGCTGAGAATAGCACAGATCTGCATTTTCTGCTGAAAAATTGAAGGGTGCTTTATTTAACAGAAGCAGAAAGTTTTGCCGCTAGCTATGCTGTTTATTGATAGTAAATCTGTGAGAGCTTAATTGATTGTTCTCCCAGATCAGTGGTATAATCTCTCAGCCTTGGGATTTGCAACACTGGACGCCGAACCGAACAATCAACTGGAACTACAAGAATATGTGCAGGCATTGAAAAGAGATAGATGACACCAAAATAACATTTCTATCATCACACTCGGCCCATTTAGTTTGAAACCCATGCAACACAACAAGGAGATGTTCTGAAAAATGTGCTGGTTGCTCTTGTCCATGCAGTTACAATAAACAATGACTAAAGAATTCAAAGTTAAGAAAAAAAGGCACCTCTAAAGTACCCTAAAATTATACAACTTGTGCACCGAAGCCATATACTGCAGCTTTGTGTGACAAACTTGAGTCAATCATTGAGTCAGTGAGTTGAACTTGAGAACCAAATCATGAATCATTGGGAATCAATGAGATAATCTTCAAAATATCGCCACAGAAGAATGCAAGTTGCACAACTCTGAAACATGAGGATGAGTAAATGATGACAGCATTTTCTTTTTTTTTGGAGAACTGTTCCTTTCAATTTTAATCTAATTCTCACAAAAATCTGGATGTATTCATAAAACTAGGAATACAGTACAGCATGTGAGTAATATGGACAACTTACATAATACATTTACGGTGCTTAAGGGTTATGAATGACATGAAGGTGAGTAAATAATGACAGTATTTGATTTTTTGGGTGAATTAGTGAAGTCACCCAAATGCTTTAGATTTGGGTAAAACCCAAATTAGTTAATGCTTTAAACACTGCAAGCTAATGTTATTATTTAAAGGTCCCCTGAAACGCTTAGAAACACGCAGCGTTACTCTATGTGTTGACATCATTTTAACTGAAACAGGAAGACAGGGCGGGACATATCAAGCAGCCCCGCCCCTTTTTAAAATAGCCAATAGCGTTCGTTTACATCACAGCTTGGGCTAGAGCCGTTCAGAGCCGTTGAGCTCCGTAAAGCCGCATTTGACAGGGTATGCCAGCCACAATCTCATCCATATTGCTATAAAATATAGCATTCTGTGTAGAATTCAAATAGCTCTGATACATTTTGTGGTCTGCGCCGACTCACGCATGTGATCCGCTCCGTGCTATCGTGTCTCTGGACCGGAGTAAAAAAAAAGAAAGTGTGTGACACATGGTTAGCGTGACACAGCGCGAAACCACTTTTTTTTTCCTCGATGGAAAGCATATTTACACTGTTTGAATCATTCCCTGTCCCCTATATAGTGCACTACGTGCCATTCACTGTACAGAAAATACTAATTCTGTGGACAAGTGACCGATTTCAGCCGTGGCTTCAGCGTCTATTTTATAGTGTAGGGGGCGGGCGCTTCGGATTCTAGAGAGCATTTGATTGGACAGAAAGTTTGATGAGAAGCTGAAGTACGATGTGACGTCAAATAAATCGTTGAGCTGTTTTGGCGGAAGTGACGAACTAAAATCTTTGAATGCTTATATCTTCTAAATGCAATTTTTTTGGAGCACACTGCCTTATAGATAAACTTAAGACTAACAAATTGATACTAACACCCAAAAAACTTTACTTTTGATTTCATGGGGACTTTAAATGATACGTGTTACAGTATTTTTTTTTTTAATCTTTAGTAATGTAAACTGTTCACTGTTAGTTCATGTTAATCCAGGTTCATTAAATAATATTATCATATACAACTTTTGATTTTAATATTAACTCTAAATAATAACTTTACATATCAAGAAAATAGCATTAAATGAGATTACTAAATTACTAAATTGCTTGCACTTACTGTTGCATCTTTTAAGACAGCCCTCTCAACACTCATTTCAATCAGAGAAGGTGATTATATATTTATCACCTTCCACTTGTTCTGGTTTCTTCCCAAGTCCTTGTTTTCATCCCTGGAGATCGCTGAGGATTTGCTCTCTGTCCATCTGCCCATTTTTTCTGCTTCCACCACAGTTGTTTCTCACTGTCAGCTCCTCTGTAGTCTTGGCCTTTGGTGTAGACCCCTCCAGCGAGTGAGCCTGCTGTTCTCCCACGCTCCCTGTGTCTCTCATTAGACACCTCCACGTGGACCTGTACCCCACTACCAGGTTTGCTGCAAAAAGAGATGGCGATGGCTTCCCACTGTCCCTCTGGCAAACATAGATGTCTGATCAAGAGAGGAGGCAAGAGAGGAACAACTCAAAAGACCAGACCTTTAATGTCTCTATGCAGAGATGTCACACAGGGAAGGCGGTCTTCTGAATCTCAGCGCCCTGTCTTTAGTCGGCCGACAGAGGGAACAGCAGGGAATCATGGGCCAGCATTCCCATCCTCATACCTCGTGTAAAGGGCTGCCGGAGCTTTGTAGCGCTACTATAGAGTCCCGTGGCGAAAGTAACGAGGCTTTTAAAAAGTGCACGATGTACAAAATGAAAGTCTGCGACTTGCAAAGCGTGAGGCCTGAGCGAAACCCATTTCATTCCGCTTGTTACGAAACTTAAAAAATAGTGATCGAAATAGGGGAGGAGAATGAATGTGATGGACTACTGCACTACTTGTTCTAGGCCTTCTGAAATAATTACCGCTGGGTTTACCATCGCATGTATATGTTATCATGGAGCATACTGGGACGCTGTGCATGCAGACCCAGGCTGGAGAAACTGCCTGAAGACTGCAAGCATACAGTGGGTACGGAAAGTATTCAGACCCCCTTAAATTTTTCACTCTTTGTTATATTGCAGCCATTTGCTAAAATCATTTAAGTTAATTTTTTTTTCCTCATTATTGTACACACAGCACCCCATATTGACAGAAAAAGAGATTTATTAATTTTTTGCAGATTTATTAAAAAAGAAACTGAAATATCACATGGTCCTAAGTATTCAACCCTTTGCTGTGACACTCATATATTTAACTCAGGTGCTGTCCATTTCTTCTGATCATCCTTGAGATGGTTCTACACCTTCATTTGAGTCCAGCTGTGTTTGATTATACTGATTGACTTGATTAGGAAAGCCACACACCTGTCTATATAAGACCTTACAGCTCACAGTGCATGTCAGAGCAAATGAGAATCATGAGGTCAAAAGGAACTGCCTGAAGAGCTCAGAGACAGAATTGTGGCAAGGCACAGATCTGGCCAAGGTTACAAAAAAAATTTCTGCTGCACTTAAGGTTCCCAAGAGCACAGTGGCCTCCATTCCTTAAATGGAAGACGTTTGGGATGACCAGAACCCTTCCCTAGGCTGGCCGTCTGGCCAAACTGATCTATCGGGGGAGAAGAGCCTTGGTGATAGAGGTAAAGAAGAACCCAAAGATCACTGTGGCTTAGCTCCAGAGATGCAGTCGGGAGATGTGAGAAAGTTGTAGAACGTCAACCATCACTGCAGCCCTCCACCTGTCAGGGCTTTATGGCAGAGTGGCCCGACGGAAGCCTCTCCTTAGTGCAAGACACGTGAAAAAACACCTGAAGGACTCCAAGTTGGTGAGAAATAAGATTCTCTGGTCTGTTGAGACCAAGATAGAACTTTTTGGCCTAATTCTAAGCGGTATGTGTGGAGAAAACCAGGCACTGCTATCACCTGTCCAATACAGTCCCAACAGTTAATCATGGTGGTGGCAGCATCATGCTGTGTTTTTTTTTTTCAGCTGCAGGGACAGGACGACGGGTTGCAATCGAGGGAAAGATGAATGCGGCCAAGTACAGGGATATCCTGGACGAAAACCTTCTCCAGAGTGCTCAGGACCTCAGACTGGGCCGAAGGTTTACCTTCCAACAAGACAATGACCCTAAGCACACAGCTAAAATAACACAGGAGTGGCTTCACAACAACTCTGTGACTGTTTCTTGAATGGCCCAGTCAGAGCCCTGACTTAAACCCAATTGAGCATCTCTGGAGAGACCTAAAAATGGCTGTCAACCAACGTTTACCATCCAATCTGACAGATCTGGAGAGGATCTGCAAGGAGGAATGTCAGAGGATCCCCAAATCCAGGTGTGAGTAACTTGTTGCATCTTTCCCAAAAAGAATCATGGCTGTTTTAGATCAAAAGGGTGCTTCTACTAAATACTGAGCAAAGGGTCTGAATACTTAGGACCATTGTGATATTTCAGTTTTTCTTTTTTTAGTAAATCTGCAAAAATGTCAACAATTTCTGTGTTTTTCTGTCAATATGGTGTGTTGTGTGTACATTAATGAGGAAATTTTTTTAACTTAAATTATTTTAGCAAATGGCTTCAATATAACAAAGAGTGAACAATTTATTTAATACTTTCCGTACCCACTGTATATCGCCACATATCGCAATAACTAAACGTAGCCTTTACCTAAACTTTGCCTAAGGCTTCTCTTCTTTGTCAATCAATAAGTAACTTTTCACAGCGTGTAGAGCGGTCGTACCGAGAGCTCGCTTCAAACGCGCCAGCTCTGGAGGAACATAAGGCGGTGGACACACGGGATCCATATCAAGGAGGTCCGGATCGCACACAAAGATCGGACCTGGGTAGGGGGCAGACCTTTCCTGGTGAAGAATTAGAGATGAGACCGGCCTCTCCCAGGGCAAGAGGTGGATCAAACCGCAAGGCAGGAGATAGATTAAATTTTCAGCCAACAAAGTGCAAACTAACTCCATCGCTTGAAAACATTGCTCATACTGGCCCTAAATGCCTGCCTTGGGAGGACTAATCCGAAGAGAACTGTTAGCAGAACTTGTTTCAACCATGTACGAAGTGAGAATGATGCAAAAGCAGTGAAATAAATACATTTGAAATACTTATATTCTGTAATATATATATATATATATATATATAAAGAAGACACGGAGCTGCATTTTAAAAACGAGCACATTCAGATAGTATCTGTTCATATTGTCCTCCTGCATTTTTGTTTCTTTCTACCTTTCTTGTCTTTCCCAATGTTTCTTTAGTGCTCGCATTAAGGTTGACTTGCCCCAAGGAAATGCAGAGGTACTCAATATACTCTTATTCCATTAGGAGGTATACTGTCTGCTTCACTGCACACAAGAAAGACTGCTCTGTTTTCCTGGTGTGACAAACCAGAGCTAATACAATAACAAATGCTGTGACATCAATAATGAATTTTGGTGCTTTTCTTTAGGGATGCAGAGGAGTGGAAGTGTTTGTAAGACCCTGGAAAGTCAGTGCAGAGATGGGGACCGTATTGTGTGAAAAACTTTATCAGCGTGGCTCTGCAAAATTCTCCAAACAATTCATTAAAGCACATTGGAGGTGGCTTCCCGAGATCCTCCTTTGTAAAACCCGATAAAGCAGGGGACTTAATTAAAAACTCATTATGTTAGAGATGTTTTGCAGCGTCTTTTGAGAAAGCGTGTCGCACATCTCTGTCATGTGCTGTACGGGCTACGACGGAGAGATGCATCACGCACACACAAAGATGCTAAGACATTCTTGCACCCACTTGAGCACTCCGTGGTGTAAGAGCTAAGGATGTTGCTGAGCTTTCTACGGTCAGGCTGGTTCTTCCGAGCTATATAGGGTTACCGTAGTGTAGATATGGAGCCAGATGCATGTATAGGGAAGTTATATAATATATGGATGGCGGATATGAACTTAGGTCCAGTATTTCGCTACAACAGCCAGCACGATTTTGAGTGACTAAGGTAGAGTAATGGAATTATTTCTGAAGCGGGATTACATCATTTATAACCATTGAAAAAGTCAGCTCGCAGTCTTTAGTGTTCAGTTATCCATTTTTAATGTAAGAGTGAACACGAATATTTTAACTTGAATGTGCAAGACTTCCTGTGTCAGTCTAAAGTGTTGCAAAGTAATATGTTATTGCATTATTTTAATTCATTATCATAATCATAAACAGTGCTGGGGGTAATGCAGTACAAGTTAACCTTTGGCATCACTTTTAAGACTCTATATCAACAAACTAGGAACTATATTGTTTTCAATGAGAAACCTTTGGTGTCAATACACAGATGTGAATTGCATAATTATTTTATCATCATGACGTGATATATTGGGGTATAATGTTTTTCATTATGACAAATATTGGGGCATAATTTCAGCAGCAACAAAAAGTGTATACACTTTACACCATTTAGTCTATTTTGAGCATCTAACCTGACCCCCACCCTTAAACCTAACCATTTGTCAATATCAAATACTATAAAACACATGATATAACAGGCACATACAAGTACAATCACAGTTTATTCAAATATTACAAATATTACAAGTCTTCTGAGGCTAAATGATTGCTTTGTGTTACGAACAGACCCCAAAGCGATCAATGTTTCCATTCGCCACAACGCTCCAAATCCTGAAGAATCGTTACATCAGCTTTGATTGTGAAATGTCATTGGTTATTGCGTGTCAGATTTATCTTTTGAATGAGACGTGACTGCATTCACAGACCGGGATAATTTTCAGCGACGAAGACTCTAAGTTTCACTCTCTTTCTCACATTATTATATGGGTTCTGAAAACTTGAAATTCAACACAATGCATTTGTGATACTTATATATGGTGTTTTGGCCAGTTTTCACACTAAATTACTGTCACTGTACATTTATCTACATGTTATGTGTGATACATTGCTTATACGGTACCTGGCAAATATTTGGAAACATTATAATATTTGCATTTTTTCTGCAAGTCTCTTCTGTTCACCAAGTCTGAATTTATGTGCTCAAAAATACAGAGAGAGAGAGAGAGAGAGAGCACTAATATTGTGAAATTGTATTACAATTTAAAAGAGCTGTTTTATATTGTAATAAATTGTAAAATGTAATTTATTCCTGTGATCGGAGCTGAATTTTCAACATCATTACTCCAGTCTTCAGTGCCACATGATCCTTCAGAAATCATTTTAATGTACTGATTTGCTTCTCAAGAAACATTTCTGATTATTGTAAATGTTGAAACCAGTTGTGCTGCTTCATATTTATGCAGAAACCATTATATGCTACTATTAAAATGCTTGGGGCATGTGTGTATGTGTATGTGTCGTGACACTGAATACTATGCCTAAATACTATGCCTAGGAGTACTTTTAACATCTTAAGGTTACGTGCAAGACATTTGAACCTTTTGACACCTTTGGAGTGAGAAGAATTTTTATTTCTCATCGATTTTTTTGCTGCATGGAGATTTTTTTCCCTCACGAGGTGCCAATGAAAGGTGTCTGTGGTACTGGTGAAGATTTGCCACCATCGGCCGTGTTGTCGCTATAACTGGCGCTGTCATGTTCCCTCTCTTTCATCCTGCTCTCATGTTCCTCTTCTCTCCCACCTTTGTGATTAGAGTACTTCCTCATGTTTTACAGAGCGTGTGTGCTTTCCACTGAAGGTGTATTTATCATTCTTGCCCTCTATCTTCCTCACCCCCTTCAATGCAGTGTAACCCATTTGAATATCAAGGCTACTGTTGACAATGGAGAGACACTTGAGAGCACAAAAAAACCTCCAGCCGGCTTCAAGGGCCAAGGAGGAGACGAGGGGTCTGACAGCGGTAAGGAGCTCTCACTGTACATGCAGCTAAACAAAGCAACAGTCAGGGGAGGTAAAGCTCTCACACACAAACACACAAAGACCGCCGGGGGAATACACACCTGGGAATGGTGGGAGGAAAAGAGGAAAACATACTCTATCATCCGTTTCAACAGAGAGAAGGAAACCTGTGCTTCGGATGCTAGACTCCACCTGGGCTCTCACAGAACTGTAACAGGAAAGAATTACAGTGAACCCATGTGGTTCTTGATTTATATATCAATATAATTTTATATATTTATATATAAATCCCCATATAAGGACAACATGTTTTGGGTCAGTTTCTTATGTGCAGCGAGGCTACATTTATTTGATTAAAAAATACAGTAAAATTTTGAAATGTTATTATATATTATTTTTCTATTTGGAATATATTTTAAAATGTAATTTATTTCTGTGAGGCAAATCCGAATTTTCAGCATCATTCATTACTCCAGTCTTAAGTGTCACAATGTCCTTTAGAAATCATTCTAAGGGTATGGTCACACAACAAAAATATACACTAAAAATAGAACGATCCATTTACCAACCGATTTCATGAAACGAACCCTAACAACTCTGTATTATGCATGCCAGGCCAGTAGATTGGAATGTAAAGAAATACTACACAAACATGTAATATGTATGCGCATGACACCAACCTTTCACAAATTAATATTTGGGTTGTTTAAATGGGACAACAATAGAGTAGTTTCCAAAAACTTGAAATCTCTTTTCAAGTTTGTGTTTTCAGGCCCTCAAAACACCATTGTCATGTAAATGAATGGCCAAAATGTATTATTATTATTACTAAAATTTTTTTTTTATCGAAAAAAAAAACTGTCACTTGTTCAACGGGAAAATGTTGGTCGTCCTTGTATTAAAAGTAATACCAAACAAACAAACAAACAAACAAATAAATAAGCTTACAGACCCAAACTTAAATGGTAGTGTATGCTTATAAACATATAAAACATTAAATTCTGATTGGCTGGAAAGTGTGCGTTAAAACTACCAAATGCACAATTACTTTAAGTTAGTTTATCCACTGTTCCAAATTAACCAATAATGAGCAGGCGTTTCTGTTTGCCTAAAAGCTGATGTTGGCCACACCCACTTTTTGCTGTTTACAGGAACTGTCACAGACGTGATAAGTCAAGACACATTTCAGCGTTATCTGTCAGGTTCAAGGGAAATGTTATGCCATATTTTACTTTTATTCCATCTTACAGCACCTAGGTTTGTTTTGAACAAGGTTTTAGATGGTTTTTGAATAGTCGCTGATTCTCTCACAGCTGTGGTTAAGTGTATGTGAGATGTATTGCTTCCCGCAGTCCATTGTACTGGTGTTTAGCTGAACGGATTTCAGACGAACTGAGAGGATATCCGTGAGAGACAACCTCGATGGAGAATTGCACCCTCAGTGCTGAAAGGAGGGGATTGAAGCTGGGCTTTGTAACCCGCTGATCACCGGTTTTCCCAGCACCTGCTGTTTCCTTTGTGAGAGGTAGAGAGTGAGCGAGAGAGATGCTTAATAGATTGCAAAGCTGAAAACATCCTCTCTTCGGCTGTGATGCTGAGGATTACCAACATGTACAGTGAACACACACAACATCTCTCTCTTGTTCTTATCTAAATCTTCTTTAAATCCAAAATTGCTTGTCAAAGGGATAAAATTAGAAATCAAAACACAGGGATTGACAAACCAGATTGCATGCTGTTTGCACCTGGATGCAGCAATTAAAGATCTGATGACAGAAGTGGATGTGCTTATGTGGTCTATCAGCACTTCTCTTCTGTCTGCGTGCCGCTTGTGATCAGTCTGCCATTCCATTACAGGCATTTGATGCTCATGATCTGAAGCTCTGGATGCCACAGTCAATTTTTTTTTTTTTTTTTTTAAACGGCAGACATACATGCTACTGTACACACATGGCTAGACGCATAATGAAATGCACAACTGCACTCATTTAAAAGGGGCTGAAGGTGAAATGGCACAAATTTATTCAGAGCCAATTCACATTTACACTGTAAATGTGGATATTATTGATTATTTCTTACCCATAACAGTTAAGAATAAAAGTAAACAGATATAGTCACGCCCTTACATGGTTCCAAACCTGCATGGCTTGCTTTCTCATACTAAACACACAACAAATACATTTTGATGAATGTTGGTAACCACATACGAGGACCTTCCATTCTCAAAAATGTTTTCACAGAAAAAAAAAAATGTATTTTTGGAACAACATCTAGTGAGTAATGAACTCAAAAAAAAAAACAATTTTGAGAGTCAAAAAAAACATACAAAACCAAATTAAACCCTGCGGCTCGTGACGATACATTGAAGTGTAAAGACACGAAAGTCTGGCACCCGCGGCTTAAGAAGATCGGTTTCTGTGCAAGAAACTGAACAGTATTTATATCAACTCATAATTGAGATTGTAGATAGAGTGGCAATGGTCCATTTGAGAGATAGGTAGCAGTAATGCACTTATAAGTCTGCAATCCGCCATAAAACAAGAAGAGAGAAGAAGACGCCTCACGCGCCGGCTGTCGAGGATGCGCTCAGGACAGTTCTGACATTGCGTGAATCAGAGGTAAAAAACAATATAAATACTGCTCAGTTTCTTGCACAGACCGATCGTTTCGTGTATTTACACATCAATGTATCGTCACGAGCAGCAGGGTTTAATTAGGTTTTGTTGGTGTATGTTTTTTTTATTCTCAAAGCCGTGATTCCTATTCACTTACATTATAAGACTGACAGACTACAACGGTTTGAGTTAAAAATCATCATATGTGTTCTACTGAAGAAACAAAGTCAGCTACATCTTGGATGCCTCGGGGGTAAGCAGTAACAGTGACAGAAGTTTCAATTTTGGGTGAACTATCCCTTTAAATAGTACCACTATTTCTACATTTAAATAGGGTAACTTGTTAATATGTAACCTAGTACAGTTCCATCGTAACTTTCCATCGCTGCGTGCATATGATTCAGTCATATTTACTAATTCATCCACCCTTTCATAATACATATTGTTCTACTGACAGCAGTGCAGCTTTACAGGAATAACAATTTCACCAAAAATATAGCATTAAATTAATTTCTCACATTCTATATATTTCAATATGGAACAGAATTGGAAAATAGTGCCTGCTCTTTTCCAACAGTGATGTGAAAGTGATGGGGGACCATAGCGGTGAAGCAAGATGACCAATAATATTTAAAATATTGTTATGTTCAGTATTAGAAAGTTATATTCCTCAAATGATTGGAATATGGTGCTTAATTTTATTGACTACTAGTATGATGCATTTATTTGACTAGTCCCCATCCACTCTCATTGCAGGCAGTTGTGTTCTGGAAAGTTATGAGAGGAGAGTCATAAATAGGCATAATTGTTAATTATTTATTATTTATTTTGGGTGAACTATCCTTTATAGTCACAGTAGCAGCCAATGGCAACAATGGCAAGGGAAAATTATGCGTTTGAGTTGGTCTTGACTAACGCTATTAGTGGACCTCAGGGGGAATAAAAGTGATAAAAAATGTACGGTACTTTAAGAAGTGCTTGCCACGTGTATTGTTGCTAGCTATTTATTATGTGTATCACACAGCGCTCCACCGGAGAGTCCGGCGGCTCCGGTGGAATCATCTCACCGCTCTGGGGAATTTCCTCTGAGAATTCCTCCTAAACAGCCCATTTGCGTAACACTAGAGGAAAGGCAACACAAAATGTTTTTTAAAGACCCTTATTTGCATTTGCAACCTCACCCCCCCACCACCTTTTTTTTATTAAGACCGGGATTCTCAATAAACGGAGAAGCATCGTTAATTTGTCTAGCAGAGAGCAGTAAATTATAAAGCCTGTATTTCTCAGACAAAGAAATGCATTTCTCCTGCATTAGTATGCTGCTCAGTATGGAGACGCTATTTGTTCTCTCCGTTCTCTCTGATAGTTGCAAAGGAAACACATTTGCCTCCATTAAAATGTGCAAGGTGTCGGTGATGAGCCGTCCGTGTATGCCTATAAGTTTAGTTACCATGCACAGGAAATAATGCAACCATGTGATCCCCTGTCAGTTCTGCTTGTAAATGATTGTTTTATGTCTTTTAAACCTTTACAATGTTCTGGAAGAGGCAGCCAAAGCCAAGCGTTTAACATGAAAATATGTCCGTTAGGGACACGTTTACTAAACTTCCCAAAAATACAATTAAGCCTGCATATTTGATTTTGGCTGGTGATCCCAGAGTCCCGTTTCAGAAATTAAATTATAGATGGGATGTTAATTAGTAATAAACAATAAAAAGAACTTGAAAGAATGGAGAAAATTAAATCTCACCAGCTCGCAGGCCTCAGGGTGAAACGTCTCAACAGTCCCAACAAATCTTGGCTGTCAAATTACTGATTTCTGCAGCACGAGCTCAGGAGAAGAAGCCTGACGCCTCTGCTTGCTGCTTTTAATGCGGTCCTGAGTCGGGCCCGCTGGTTCTGAGCGACCGAGCATCATTCCAGATCCAGTCATCGTCTGAAAGAGGAGCGGAGGATAGTTAGTGTGAGCTTGGCAAATGTTTATACCACATGCCGGGTAATGCGGATAACTACTCCAGTGCTGTCAATCAGATGTCATAAAAATCTAATTAATGAGAAATAAATTATAGCATGCAGGCTTATATATCACTATCCCACATTGTGTACAGTTCAGTTAAAGGAACAGTATGGCAAAAAATTTAACTTTTGCCATTATTTACTCATACACTCTCAACTTTTTCCCCACATAAAGGCATGTAGAAATCTTTGAGACCAACAGAATTTCCACGTTCCACCTCATAGATTTCAACATCAAAACATGATTTTAGTCCTTTTGTGGGACACAAAAGATGATGTTTTGCAGAATGTCCAAACTGCTCTTTTTCAGGGAACGTGAAAAGCAACTACAGTTGTCCAAAGCGATATTCAACAAATAATGATTTAAATGTCCATATGTTCCTTACACCTTAAAAGACTGGGATTAAAGCGTTAATAACAGTACCGGAATACACAAACTGTTTGGAATAATTAGGATTAGTCAGTGTTCAATATTTCAAACAAACAAACAAATAAATATATAAATGAAAAGGACACTTTCATTTAGCAAGGATGCATTACATTTATCAAAAAAAAAAATGCATGTAATTTAAACCAATGCTGTTTTTTTTTACTTTAACTTTCTATGTAAGAATTCTGAAATAAATAAATTAATGCATACTTCAATAAAATAAAATAAAACTTTGACAGCTAACACACAAATATTAAAAATAACACATTGATAATAACAACTGACAAACATTATATGATACCATTATGTCATTTTAGTTTTATGTTATCACAAAAACTGAAAGAAAAAAAAAATACAATATGGGTTTAGATAGACATCAGTGTACTGTAAGTAATGACCAAATTTCATTTTGAGACACTCGCTGGGATTACATGTTAACATTGAAGAGGGCAAGATGACCAGAGAAAAAAAAAAAAAAAAAAAAAAACATTGATTGGTGCTGAGGATAATATCCAACAACTCTAACTCCAGGGTTGTGAAACAGTTCGACAGAAGCTCTTTCCAGTATTTTAGACACGCATAGAGTGAAAGTTAGAGAAAAAGAAGCAGGCAGGGCAAGTACTGAACTGCATTACTCCCATGCAGTACCTTTCCTGCCTCAAACACAACTCATAGTCATCCGTCAGTGCAGCTCAACACCTCTCGGACAGATAGCAGTGCGGTGACATTCTGCGCACTGACACACACATTTATAATGAAAAGTATGACTGAAAACTCCAGCGAAACAGAGTATATTCAAAACTCATTTCACATGCACTTCTCCATTCTGCATGTGGGGGCTGGAAAAGAGCGCTGTAGAGTGTCCAAAAACAGTCATGTCTGAATTTTGATTTCTGACATTTTTGACATCGCCAGGTTGTTTATTGCCCGCCTCCCAGCCTCTTGTGTCTTTAATATCTTTTGATGGGACTTCACGAGGGAAGATGAGGCAGGCAGGAATCCGCATCGGCCAAGAACAGCTCGGCAATATTGAGACGCTACGAAAATAGAAGCAATCCACTTTTCACCTGGAGGGAATTATCTCGCCTCGCCATAATTGGCAGGAGAAAAACAGAAAATAAAATCGATATTTAGATATCAAAGCTTGCCGGATTCATCAACATCTTTTTGCATAACCTCCTGTTCGAGCGATGGCTGCCCTGCTCGGGCGTAATGGGGTCTGGGTTAAGATGAGGAGGAGGAGGAAGCGCATAGATTTTTATTTTCTTCTCATCTCGCTTCATGATGTATCCATTTGGCTCGTTACATAAAAGACTCACAATGGCCAGAGCTGATTTGTTAGAAAGTCTTTGAGAGCTAAATATACATATGGAAAAATAAGCAGTACAAATATGCAAGACAATATCACCTCTATAACATCTGTTTGGTTATAAATAGTCAAATCATATTTCAGATTATCATTAAGGTGAGTTGATGCTATGAGCCCAGGAGTATTGCTTTAATATTTAATGCCTTTCTAAATTATTGAGGATGTTTGTAATGATCCTGTATACAAACTAGTACCGGTATGAATGTAAGTATGTGTAACAGTGAATGTGCATGGAAATAACATGCATGTGCTTCACTCTCTGACCTGTGCTATTAATAATACATAGGTAACTCAGTTTAATTTATGCTTGATTTTTTGCAAATGTGCTATTTGCAACATGACCTAACCGACCATTGTGTCATCCAATATGTGGTATGATATAGCCACTATAAAATAAATAACAGTAAATTTGCTTGCAGTGAGATTTCTCATAATTCGTGACCTCTGGAATTAACCTATCGAAGCTGAACTCCTTCCGCCGAGGCACATGCAAAGTAAACATAATTAGAAATAATTTTAAAGTAATTGCACTTAAGAGACATAAATGCATCTAGTGACGTTTACCCTCTTTTTTATGCAAAAGCACAAACTGTGCTCATTAGTGGACTAATAATTACTCTCCCATCTTTGACCAGTTTCATCAGAGACTACTGGAACCTATTTTACACTAATTAACTCTAAATACATGAAGCTTTTAAAATTGAAGTGATTAGCTGAGAGTACAGCAAAGCTTTTGAGTGGAGTGATCCTTAGAGCACAATCAAACAGTTCAAGATCACGGTGAATACTGAAGAACAGCTGTGGTAATTTATATAATCTCTATATATACAGTTATTATATATGACACGCGTTACCGAATGTATTCGCAATGAAAAACACTTGTAATGAGGCATCAACGTTCAGCTTCTGTACTAAAGAAAAATGTTCTCCTTTTAAACGGCCATAAGCAGCCGCCTTTATAGTCTGTAGCTCCTCCCCTAGGAATAAACCATGGATATAAACTAATTAAAGGAGGCAAAGCAATTACGCTGTGAATAAGCAGAAGCAATGGCATACATTATTTATGGAGACATTCATTGGCACAACATATTGATAAAATAAGACTTCTAAACAGCAAAAACAAGAAAAATCACACTCCTGCTGTCCCTGCTGCAACACAACCTAGTGCCATGAATATATGTTGAATTGTTTTCCGCTATTGGCTAAAGGTAATGAAATCCTGGCAGAACATTTGTTAATTTCATGAAGTTAGTTTGTTTAGAATGTTAATGTGACGAGTGTAAAAATACTGCGTCATTATGATGTGAAAATACATCCTGTATGAATCAGTATCATGAACATTGGTCTGAGTATACATGGCAACACATGCAAAACTGCTGGCCAGCATATGTAAGTGTGCATTTGCGCGTCATCATATATCACTCACTCGTTTAGACTTTAGAAAGGTAATATACTACTGATATTCAAAGTATGCATCGTTTCAACTGTGCAGTATTTTGTTTAATGGCTCTGTGTAGTTTATGTAGTTACAAGACTAATTGTTAAAGACTAATTTGAGTCTATTTTTTTTTTCCATTCTATCTGTTTTGTTTTTATTTATTATATAATTAAATAAATAAAAAAAACTTGCTACGTGTGCTGCGTTAAACTAACTGAGATTTGTTATAGCACTTGTATATCATTGCTCTTGTTGGTTTTGATTGCTTCCATTGTCCTCATTTGTAAGTCGCTTTGGATAAAATGGACTAAATGACTGAATTAAATGTAGTTTTGTTCAGTTTCAGTTGAACTGATAGATATCAACCTACTTTCCCAGCTGATTAATCATTCAATTAGCAGTTGATTGGTATAACAATATTACTTAAAGTAATATTAAGTCCTTACAGTTTGGTTCGATGATCCGAAATCTATATTTGAGCAAGTACATAAACCAGCCAGTGTTCAAAACTATCGCATTACTTTAGCCCGATTCACAACGGTAAGCTTATAATAATGTTTTCTAATTTGAGTGGTAGGGGTAGGTTTTCGCAGGAAATTCGAGCATGCTGCCGCGTCATTACGTCACGTCTGTAAACACAAAGGCTACTAGGCTATCGCATGTGAGGATGCTGCAGGTGGTGGATCGTTTATAGCCTTTTCTCACAGTAGCCAGAATAATTAAATGTATCATTTCGATGGCGAATTGTAATCCAGAAAGGATTATGCGTTTATGAAACACATGTGAATGAAATAAAATTATATTCCAGTTATAAATGTGCTTCTGATTACAGATAGCATGGGATTACACAACTTTTGTATTTTAACACTGATGATTAAAATGCTATTTTCGATTGTGAATTACTTTGTCTGATTAATGTTTGGAATGCTAAAAACCACTGCTGGTCACTTTCAGAAGTGGTATGATTATTTATTTTCAAAGAAAGAATGTGGAAACAAATGGTATATAATTTCATTTTTAAAATTCTTTTAAAATATAATCGAAAATTATTTTACACACTTTAAGCAATCATTCGTATCGCATATAGAATATAGCATTTTTAAAAAGGTATCGATATCAGATTTTCTTCAATATCGCACACAGCCCTAGTTCCCACCATTGTTTTCACGATAGGCTCCCGGCTCGAACACCTGCAAGCACTGCCCTCAGAGAAGCCAGATCCAGCCTTGGCGTTGCTGTGTCCCGTAAGAGTGCGGCACATATACAGTACATGGACCGCACCCAGAGCTTCAGAAGCTCTGAGCAGCTCCTTGTCTGCTACGGAGGTCAGCAGAAAGGGAAGGCCGTCTCCAAGCAGAGGTTGGCCCACTGGATAGTGAATGCCATCGCCTTGGCGTACCAATCCCAAGGTGAGCCGTGCCCCCTGGGAGTGAGGGCTCATTCCACTCGGAGAGTGGCTCATATATGCATTGACGCACGGCAGTTATGTGTCATTAGACAGGCTTCTGAGGCAGCGTAACAGTTTAATGATCTACAGCAAAATATAGAGAGCTTTGGTGATAACTAAGTGAATGTCATTACTGCAATGTTAATTTCTCACTTGAAATGATATCAAAAGGGGAAAACGTTGATCAAAAACGTTCATTTACTCACAAACTGACCACCGACCGCAACTTTCAGACGCCATCTTTATTTATTAACTCAACTGTCACAGAATGGAATGCACAAGAAAGTGGGACATTACAGGCAGTGAAAGATACATCTATGCTGCCTAGCCTGCCTTCAAAAATCGATCAGATGAAGGCATCTCATGAGACAGGAACTGAAGCTAACATTGAATCTGGACGTGCCTTGATGCCTTCCTACCTTCTAATCCTTCCTCCGAAGGCAGCATTTTTCAGTTTTCGGATGCAGCAAATGTCATAAATGTATTTGTATTGTTGTTAGCATAACTGTTGCAAATAAAAATACATTTTATATTTTAAAAAGTTTTGAAAATATGCTATATAATATATAAAAAAAATATATAAAACTTTAAAAATGTGTAAACTTTTTAAAAACACAAAAGGTATATGTTTACTGCCAGTGCTGTGTGTACACGGGAACATTCCCAGTGAAGATAATGGAGGAAATACATCGCTCCTTTGCACAAGTGCATTCCCAAACGACTACATAATGCACGTAGCTGCACTGCTCACTCCAAAGGCCCCACTCAAAGGGGATAGGAATGATCACTTTTCCATTTGGAATGGCCGTGAAACCGTCAGTCACAATTGCGTACCGGTTACACCCCTAATAAAGAATAATCGGTAATCACTTTACAATAAGGGTTCCATTTAGTTAAGTTAGTAATGTATTAAATTCAACATTAACAAACAATGAACATTACATTTATTACAGTATTTATTAATCTTTGTTAATGTGAGTTAATGAAAATACAGTCGTTCATTATTAGCTCATGTTAGTTCACAGTGTTAACAAACACAACTTTTGATTTTAAAAATGCATTATTAAATGTTGAAATTAACATTAAGATTAATAAAAGCTGTAGAAGTATTGTGATGGCCTTAGTCCTGTTAATAAAGTAGTTCACTAATGTAATAATGAACCTTATGGTTTAAACGGTTACCATAATAATAATAATTTATATGATATATATACTGTAGATAAAAAACTTTTCAGCACAGTAAATCATTGGTTATTTATTTACTTGATCTAATGATTTTATTTCTAAGAATATTGACCATATTCTTCTGCTTCTGGTCTTATTTTTGTTATCCCACCTGGATAATTTTGAGTTTAAATTAAGATTTTACTTCAACAATAAAGTCATGCAAACGTTTCTAGTGGACAGTAAGCGTTATTTCTTCTTAACGACATCGCTGTCAATTTTTTATTACCTCTGAGGCGTCATAACGCTAATGGATATTTGTTTCCATTAAAAGAGGTGGAGAAACAAGAAGAAGAAAAATAAAGAAAAGACCCAGGAGGTGAAACGAGAAGAAAAGCGGGTGGAGGAGAGACGTCGGGCCCCTGGTTGTGCAACCTGTCCTCACCCACGAAGCCTGTTCTCTCCTGGGCTCTGAGAAGAGCTTTTCTGCAGTGTCTGCTCTTTCCTTCTTTCTCCCCTTCAGTGCACCCTGATCTCTTTGATAACACATTCCTGGAACCAGTGCCCACCCTCTAATTACATAATTCACTTTTTCTGCTCTAATTTTAAAGCAACTTTGCAAGTTTTATCATATATTAGCTGTAGTTTGGATATGTGTGCAGTCTTCTAGGAAGTTACTTTCTGCACTGGACCTTGGCTCATTAATGCAAGAGAAAGATCGCAGATGAAGCATTGCGTCATTGGTGAATCATATTAGCTCCGGCCTCTGAATAAGAGAGAAGGAGCCATTAAAGGAATCATATCTGGGGGAAATGCTTAAAGGAAATTCATATGGGTTTGAAACGACATGAGGGTGAGTAAATTATGAGAGGATTTTCATATTTAGCTGAGCTATTACTTTAAGGTCACAAGGACACTACTGACTAAGTCTGTTTCTCAATGTAAATGTCCATCGATATACGCTTGATAGCAGTTACTAAACTGTGTTGAAACATTGTTGAATCATTCATCCACCTACATTTCAACCAAATGACCCTTGAACGTCCTGTGCAAGAATACAGAGATGTAAACTGTAATGATAAACTCAGGGCCTAACACTAAAATACATTTTTCTACATACTCAAATATATTGTGAAAACTGTAACCAGCGTAATCCAACATGAATGCTCAACAGATTCAAGTAATATTGCCTTTTAAGGAGGAAATAAAATACATAACATTTGTCTTAAAGGAATAGCTCTCCCCCACACACACCCGCACAAAAAAAAAATGGCCGTGAATGGGTGCAATCAGAATGAGAGTCTTTGCAGCTGATAAAAAAAAAAAAAAAAAACATCACAATAATCCACAAGTAATCCACACCACTCCAATCCATCAGTTAACATTCTGTGAAGTGAAAAGCTTTGTAAGAAACAAATCCATTGAGGTGTTTTTTTTTTTTACTTTAAACCATTGTTTCTGGCTAAAATATGAGTCCACAACCATAACACTTCCTTCGATGAAACACTCCATCATCAAAATACACCAAAATATTTGTTTAGAACTGTTTTGGACTGCAAATGGTGTTTAATCCATGCATATTTCTCTCCTGATTAATGACTTCTTTTTTTTTCACTGGAGAAAGCAATATTACAGATTATAGCCTCATCTTTTAATAATGACTTTTTAATATTAAAAAAATATCTTGATGGATTTATTTCTTACAAACGTGCAGCTTTTCACTTCAAAAGGCATTAATCGATGGACTGGAGTGGTGTGGATTACTTATGGATTATTGTGATGTTTTTATCAGCTGTTTGGATTCTCATTCTGACGGCACCCATTCACTGCAGAGGATCTATTGGTGAGCAAGTGATGGAATGCTACGTTTCGCACCTAAATCTTGGCATGAGGCTAAGCAATTTTACACAAATTTCATTTTTGGGTGAACTACAGTATTTCTTTGAATATGCAAAGAACAACTAGATCATTTCCAAAACAACTTCTTGGACAGTAAGACATATTTCTTATACTAATGTTATTATCTTTTCTAATTCATCCACTAGGCAGTGGGGCAAGAAAGTAATTTTGGATGCTGTGTGTGACTGTTTAAATATTTCAGTATCTTTTATTGACCATTACAAGTGCACAGTTCTTTCGATATTCTCGACTCTTTCAGCTCTCCCAGCTTCTTTATCATTGAATTCAGAAACTGAATTCAAAATTGCTCTGTCTTTTCCCTCAAATTTTGACTCTAAGCATGCGTGTGCATGCCTTCAAGCGTGTATCTGAGTGTTTGTTCGTTTTGAATGGACTCTCACGATGTACACATACCGTGTGTCTCCTCTTCGCGGGAAGGCAAACACCAGCAGTTTAGCTGGAGGGTGTCCTGTGAGTCTGCTTCCCTGATGATCACCACGTCGGAGCGATTTACCAGTGCTTTGATCCACGGCTTGACACTGACGGGCAACAAATTAAGCAAATTATATGCACCACCCACTAGCCCAGAGCGGGAGCCTATCGCTGGCGCCGGTGGACAAGCATCGCATCGCCAGTGCGGCCCATGCTGGAGCGTAGGCAGTTAATGATAGAAAGAAAGAAATAAATAGAGCTCAAGATAAAGCATGGCGACCCAAAATCTCTGAGTGGGCTGCACATCAGCACCACCCGCGCTTTTCAATAACACAGTCCTCTGAAGACGACGCTGAGACGGCCGAGGTGCTTGGCCCTATTGAGGCTCCGTGACCGAAGGTTGGAAAACATATCTGATGATGTGAAGTATCTGCCCAGCCTTATCCTGACCAGATCAGTGAAGCATGATAAAGGGATACAGTAGCACGTCGCTCCAGTTAGAAGCAAATAAGCATTATTTTCTCCACCTGCTGCCTATTTTGGATGCAAGCCAATTGCCTTCTTCTGTACTGACAGCATATAAAAGGGAAGGAATAAGAAAATCCATAGCATTACATTTGACTCCTGCATGCTGCTAAACAGGGGCCAGGTGCACTTTAACAGTGTCACTGTTAACAAAATGCGCTAATTTCTAACGACTCCTATTTATCAACATGATCAAAACGAATTACTTTTATTTTAATGCACAAATCAGCTACAAGCCTTATGTCACCTGATTGATAGTTTATACTTTTTTTAGCAAGTAAAATGCCTTTTAGGGGCCATTTTACACAACACAGTTTTCAAAACAGAAAACGTATGCGATTTTGATGTTTATTTACTTGACAACAACGTTTTGGGGGCCTGAAAATTAAACGCAAACTTTTGAAAACAGGTTTCAAAGGGCCAGTCTTTGAAAACAATACCATCATCGTCCCATGTAAACTACAAAAACGTGAATTTGTGAAAACAGTGACATACTGTATGCTTGCATTGCGTTAGATTTTTACAAAATGACATGGCCAACTACTGGCCTGGAATGCATAATACAGCGTTTTTAGTCGTTTTTGGTGATTATTTTGAACGGGGATTGTTTTGACAAAGTTGACGTCTGTATGTGAACAACGCAAAGAAAAAATAAACTGTTTTGGTTTTAGTACATTGTTGTCATGTAAATGTACCTTCGTCCAATTGTAAAAATGTCCACCGTTGGTGCATACCAGATCATTACTGTTTTTTATAAAGTAAACATAAGAATAACATATTGCTCGTAATATTTCAAGATGAACACATACTGGACTGAAGCAACTTAAGTTTACTTGACTATCCATACATTTATTTATTTATTTTTGAAAAACCTTTTTAAAATATGAGTATCAGATATGATTATCAGGCATTTCAGGAGTGTTTATTTGTAGGCCTAAATCTCTAAATTATCACTGCATTGCATTACATGTTTAGAAACTGCAGAGCTTTGATCATAAAATTAGATTCAAATTAGACCACTCTACATGTTTTTTTTTTTTTTGTAACTGACTGAAAAGCTATGACGAGTCAAGAGAAAAAAAATAAATAAGTAACCGAGAAAAAAAGACAAACTTGTAAGGCTGGTCGAAGCAGTTTATGCGACCGGCAGAGCTCAGAATCACTGCATTAGTTTGTGTTGTGCGTGCTGCATGCTAGCTCAATGAATAAACCAGCAGCGGTGGCAGCTCATGGAGAGGTCTGTACGACTTTTAAATTGATACATGGTTATCTCAAGCAAGTCTCTTCCATATCCGACTGCTTTGCAAGTAAATATAGTTGGCATTATGCAGGCCACACTCTCCGTATGGTACTTAGAATACTTCCTGTGGTGGCCGTGGCCCACATTTGCTCTGAGCGCTAGGCTAAAATAATGAAGTTAGAGGAAAGACCAGCCGCTGTATCCATCTCAGCCTCAGTCACAACACACTGGGCAACATGTCAATCATGTACTGACGTCTCCACTCGACGCCACCCGCCCCCATGTCCACCCATCTCCCACCTTAGCAGGTGATGTGATGTTCACTGAGCCGTTAGCGTAGGCAGTAATGACATGAAGAGGCAACACATTTCACTGAGTTTGTCTTTTTTTTTCTGGCATGTTCTTACTCCCTCTCAGATTTCTCATTTTCTTTTCTCTCTATATACTCTCATAGGAAAGAAAATGCACATATCAGTACATCTCAACTGATTCCCCTTGACAGCAATGAGATTCAAAGGAATGCAAATGGAGATCTGGAGAAATTGAAAAATCTGAGAAAATAAAAATCTGAGATTTCGGTCTCAAATCTCCTAGAATTTCAGAATTGATTTGTATAATGTCTCAGACTGTGATCAGACACCAAAATACAAATGACTCCTAGCGAAAGTAAAATTTCATAATGAACTTCAAAATTTTTCACCCATTTCTTCCAAGACTAAATAATCTGGACACTGATATCCTTAAGGATTTAACTAACTAACTAACTAACTAACTAACTAACTAACTAACTTAACTAAATAAATACGCGGTTCAACTAAAATAATAATAATCATATATAATAATAATAATAATTAATCTAAAATAATAAGAATAATAAAACACAAAAACAACAACAACAACAACACAACAACAACAATAATAATAATGTGGTGATACTTTAAGTAAAAAAACACATTAACATGAAAAAATAAATAAAAAAACATACATGTATTGTATTTCAGCTAGTTGCCAAGGCAACATTTCTTATTTTAATTTAGTTTAATTTGATGTAATAAAATAGCTTCTAAATAACCAAACAAATAAAAATGAATAATAAAAAACGATATACTGTATACATATTTAAAATTATACCAATTACAAAAACACACAATACAATTTTTTACTTTATACCAACTGTAACTAAACTTAAAATATATAATATAATAATAATAAATATAATAATAAAATAAAATAATAATAATAATAATGTGTATACTTTAAGTAAATAACATTTAACAGAAAAATAAATTAAAAAAAAATCCAGTTATTGTAGTTCAGCTAGTGCCAAGGCAGCATTTTTAATAGTATTTCTTATTTTCATTTAGTTTAATTTGATGTAATAAAATAGCTTCTAAATAACCAAACAAATAAAAATGAATAATAAAAAACGATATACTGTATACATATTTAAAATTATACCAATTACAAAAACACACAATACAATTACTACAACTGTAACTAAACTTAAAATAGATAATTATAATAATAATAATGATGATAATAATAATAATAATAATAATAATGATGATGAGATTGATTGATGATGAGATATACTTCAATAATAATACTAATAATCATAATAATAATAAGGTATACTTTAAGTGACTAAGCATACTGAAAATAATAAATAAATAAGAAACTTACATTTTCCGATTCAGCTAGGGCCAAGGACAGCATTTTTTAAAATATGTTTTTATTATTTTTCTCATTTAGTTCAATTTGATGCAATACAATAACTTCTAAATAAACAAACACATACAAATGAATAATAAAAAATGATATACGGGAGACAATTACAAAAACACACAATACTATTATTACAAATTTAACTAAAATAATAATATGTTTAATAATAAAAACAACAACACTACTACTACTACTATTAATAATAATAATAAAACACTGCAATAATAACTAAATAACACTTTTTTGCTTTAATTGGCCAATTACCTCATCAATATATTTTCTTATGTTCACAAATGGTCTGCAAATCTGCATTAATGGGTCAAATTGGTTGAAATGACATGACTAATTACATACAACTCACATCTGAATCGAAATGAACTTTAAAGCTTGAAGTCATCTGTGTGCAGGATTTAGTGAGCATTCAGCTTGGCTAAATTAAACCTGTACCTCTCTGCCTTTAACATTTAATAAAGGATTTGTTGACTAATGGTCTGAAAAGGTGAATATTAATAATTGCAGCTGAACAAACAACTGTCTACATAAAATATGCTCTTGCTGTATGATTATAGTTACAGGTGCATCTCAATAAATTAGAATGTCGTGGAAAAGTTCATTTATTTCAGTAATTCAACTCAAATTGTGAAACTTGTGTATTAAATAAATTCAATGCACACAGACTGAAGTAGTTTAAGTCTTTGGTTCTTTTAATTGTGATGATTTTGGCTCACATTCAACAAAAACCCACCAATTCACTATCTCAACAAATTAGAATATGGTGACATGCCAATCAGCTAATCAACTCAAAACACCTGCAAAGGTTTCCTGAGCCTTCAAAATGGTCTCTCAGTTTGGTTCACTAGGCTACACAATCATGGGGAAGACTGCTGATCTGACAGTTGTCCAGAAGACAATCATTGACACCCTTCACAAGGAGGGTAAGCCACAAACATTCATTGCCAAAGAAGCTGGCTGTTCACAGAGTGCTGTATCCAAGCATGTTAACAGAAAGTTGAGCGGAAGGAAAAAGTGTGGAAGAAAAAGATGCACAACCAAACAAGAGAACCGCAGCCTTATGAGGATTAAGCAAAATCGATTCAATAATTTAAGTGAACTTCACAAGGAATGGACTGAGCTGGGGTCAAGGCATCAAGAGCCACCACACACAGACGTGTCAAGGAATTTGGCTACAGTTGTCGTATTCCTCTTGTTAAGCCACTCCTGAACCACAGACAATGTCAGAGGTGTCTTACCTGGGCTAAGGAGAAGAAGAACTGGACTGTTGCCCAGTGGTCCAAAGTCCTCTTTTCAGATGAGAGCAAGTTTTGTATTTCATTGGAAACCAAGGTCCTAGAGTCTGGAGGAAGGGTGAGAAGCTCATAGCCCAAGTTGCTTGCAGTCCAGTGTTAAGTTTCCACAGTCTGTGATGATTGGGGTGCAATGTCATCTGCTGGTGTTGGTCCATTGTGTTTTTTGAAAACCAACGTCACTGCACCCGTTTACCAAGAAATTTTGGAGCACTTCATGCTTCCTTCTGCTGACCAGCTATTTGAAGATGCTGATTTCATTTTCCAGCAGGATTTGGCACCTGCCCACACTGCCAAAAGCACCAAAAGTTGGTTAAATGACCATGGTGTTGGTGTGCTTGACTGGCCAGCAAACTCACCAGACCTGAATCCATAGAGAATATATGTGGTATTGTCAAGAGGAAAATGAGAAAAAAAATGCAGATGAGCTGAAGTCCACTGTCAAAGAAACCTGGCCTTCCACACCACCTCAGCTGTGCCACAAACTGATCACCTCCATGCCACGCCGAATTGAGTCAGTAATTAAAGCAAAAGGAGCCCCTACGAAGTATTGAGTACATGTACAGTAAATGAACATACTTTCCAGAAGACTAAAATGTTTTTTTTATTGGTCTTATGAAGTATTCTAATTTGTTGAGATAGTGAATTGGTGGGTTTTTGTTAAATGTGAGCCAAAATCATCACAATTAAAAGAACCAAAGACTTAAACTACTTCAGTCTGTGTGCATTTAATTTATTTAATACACGAGTTTCACAATTTGAGTTGAATTACTGAAATAAATGAACTTTTCCACGACATTCAAATTTATTGAGATGCACCTGTATTGCATTTTATGCAATAAAAAAAAAGTTAAATAATGCATACACTTGTTGAAATTTTATGTGCCTTGGTTTTAACACATTACTTGTTAATATATACAGAAAATATTAAAGTAAGGTAAGTTAAATGTAAGTAAGTTAAGTTAAATGAAATCAGCACACATCTATTTGTACTGTCTGGGACATGAATTTACACTGAACAAAGGGACTTTGTGTCCTCAATTCAGAAGACACACCAATGATCATACATTTTTCATTCATATCATTTTTTTAATTCCCTCAAAAGGACTTCTAAGACAAAGTTGATATTTAAATGCATCATAACCAGGAACTCCATGAAGTCTCTGAGCAATCATCTTTGGCTCCTCCGTCCTCGTCATTTCTTTCTGTCCCTCTGGTTTAAGTTAGATAAGGCTCCCTCTCGTCCGTGGTGTCCTCTGCACGCTCCTCTGCTCTTTCTGTGGAAGCGGAGGCCATCTCTGCGTAATGTAATTTCACAGTTCATTAAGAGCAGGCCTCGCATGACCCAGTGCAGGCTTGAGTAATGACACAACACAGATTAGCCGTTAAGGCCCTCGCAGAGACCGCCACTCTTAACAAATACATCCAGTCTTCTTCTTAAGCCATACACTGAGTCTCATTAACAGGACATTAAAGACCTTACCGAGAAACATTCGCTGCTTCTTATGTGTTATTCATGTTGCACAGAAGATCCGGTCACCTTGTGCCGCCTCATTCCTAGATAATGGAACAACATTTGATAGGTTAGAATTGGATTTGCATTAGCTAGCTACAATAGGATGCATTAAAGCGAACCAAGTCCTAAACATCAGGCTCTCGGCAATGGTTATTAATATGTGTTATACCCACAATTCCCTGTGTCCTACTGGCTCCACTTTGGTTTTTCTATTTCACTTGATCTCCTCCTTTAACATCTATCCCCATTATGCAGATGACGTCTGTTGAGTTGATCGATATAGAAGTATCAATACTAGTGGTTTTATTATTTATTAAGCATTACGCTTAAACATTAAGTGAAAACATATGAACTGTGTTAGTATATAGTTGTATTAGAGAGGATCTATTTCTCACTCAGCAAAAAACAAACAAAAATAAATAAATAGACACACAAACAAATAAACAAACAAAAACCCCCCCCAAAAAACCCCCCCCACAAAAAATAAATAAATACATAAATAAATCAGAGATGGAGCAGCCCTTAGCAGAGGCCAGGACAAAGAAATCATCTGTAGTTATTTCACACTAACTAATGATAATTTTATGGGTTAATATTGAAGTTTTTGAAGAAAGATTGACCGTGTTCTATAATTGTTGTTAATAAATGCTAAAAAAAAAAAATTAAATGCACAGTTTAGGCCAAAGAATAGCATTCAGATGTGTTGTTAAATGGCTAAAATTACCCATTTCATCTTCAGAAATATAAATTTAAAGGCTATCAGTATTGGTATGACTTGATGTTAACCTTTGTATTAGATTGAAACAGAAATAAGTGCTAAGTGGTATGTTGATCATATCTCCCTTTCCATTTTAACATTTTACGGCAGCTTCCAATAAAAAGATAAAAAAAGAACATGAAAAGAACATCTGAAAATGACAACAAAACAGAAAAAAATAGAAATGTCCAAATTTGAAATCTAAATTAGCACTTAACAGAGGTCAAGACAAAGAAATAGCATCTGTAGTTATTTCACACACAATTATGATAATTATATGGGTTGAAGTTTATGTTAATGAAAACTTGGGTTACACTTTACTTGAAGGGGTATGCACAAGACTGACATGACACCTTCATAATCATGACATGACACATGTCATGAATATGAAGGAGGTTTTATGCATGTTTATGACAACTGTCATTAAGTGTCATTCACTCAGTTATGTCATTTTTAATGCGAAGATGACGTTGTTTGAGATGTCTTTGCTATGGGCTATGGTTAGGGGTAAGGGTAGGGGTAGGGTTAGGGCAAATAATGTCATATTTGCATTAAAAATGACATAACTGAGTGAATGACACTTAATGACAGTTGTCATAAACATGCATAAAACCTCCTTCATATTCATGACATGTGTCATTTCATGATTATGAAGGTGTCATGTCAGTCTTATGCACACCCCTTCAAGTAAAGTGTTACCAAAACTTGCTAAAAGATTGACCATGTTCTATAAAGTGTTGTTAATAAATGATAAACATAAACAGAAATCTGAAAATTTGCAGTTTAGACCCAAGAATAGCATTCAGATGCACTGTTAAATGGCCAAAATTACCCATTTCAAATATCCATTTAAGAGCAATATTAGTATCGGCATGACTTTCGATATTAACCTTGATATCAGATTGAAACAAAACTAGGCGCTAAGTGGTATGCTGATGATATCTCTTTTTAATAACTTTCAATAAATCAATAGAAATAGATCAAAAAGGCATTGTTTTGTTTTAACTCGCATTTAAACGATTCAAGTGTACTTACTTTGCAGGGCTGTTTCGCCCCAGAGATCAGAAGCAAACATGCACAGATCTTGAACAACAAATCTGACTTAATGGAAATGAGTGTTAATGAAGCTTTTACGAAGCACATCATTAGCATGTGAGCGGATAATGAATGCAGCTCTGCAGGTGTGTACTGAACAGACTTAAAATAACCATCATTATTTGCAAAAACATAATAATCATCATTTGATACTTACACAATGATCATACTCACATCAAAGACCACATCATAAATACCCTTAAATCGTGCCGTATAATGGCTGAGACGATCTTTCTTTGCACTTGTACGGAGCGTGTATGCTGAGCGATTGTGTGTGGGATCGAGGGTGGACAACTTTTCGTGCCGAGAAAATGTCATTTGGCTGCCCCGCTGTTTTAGGATTGCAGATAATACGCAGAGGGTCGTGGGATCAACCGAGCTAATTCAGGATACTCGTAATCCGTTTGGGCTTCTGCATTAGCCTGTGACCTGCTGGTATTTCCTACGCTCTGACGTCCCTTAGGGCTTCCATCCATGCACCTTTGTAGAGATGAAGATACAGGCTTTTATCGACTTCACAGAGATTCTTCGGTCGCTCTACGCTCTTGTTTTTACTCCTCCGACAACCCGGCATCCTTCTCCAACCGACTCTATTTTCTGGACTCTGAAAGAAACAGATCTCCATTACGCCTGGGTTTATGAGGCTCCTGTGTATCTAAATATGACATGATGCCGGGGCCACTGAGGTGTCTCTAGAACTCTCACTTGATAAAATATCCTATTAACCTCTTTCTGTGGAGAGCATCTATTGTGTTTTTATCCAGCTGGCTCGAGGGCAATTGCGTTATTATGTGTGTAATGGTAAACGAAGATACGGCGGCGTACAATCCGGGGACACGCGAGGAGCTTTTAATTCATGGTGACAAAGTCTGTCGACGACGTCTCTCCGATGAATTCCTCGCCTTCCAATGCACATGAAAGAAGAGCATGTTCTGAATTAGTCATAAGGCTTCTGATTGATCTATGTAGCGCTTCACATCTAGCATGACAAAGTAACAAAACACCTTATAGTGCAGGCGATGTCTATTTTATTCATATGCGGTGGGCACTCAGTTCTGGAACTTCAAAGGCCGGCGCACTGAAAGCAGTGAAACAATGGACATTGTAATTCAGCAGTTTGTTGGGTTGCTTTCCAGAAGTTTTCACAGAATTCTGATTGGTTTCATAGAATATTAAATGTAAAAAAAATTATATTATAATATAATAATAAATATATATATATACTATATAGGCATCCTTCTAACAAGGAGGCCTATATTAAATGTGTCTATATTGGATAAGCTGTATATTTGCTTTTATAATTATTTTATAACGTTTAATTTTATTTTATATATTAAGAATGCACTTATAAGGATTGCCATATTGTCCTAGGGGCGATACTTATATTATTAATATATAGATATCATATATAATAATAATATTATATATAATATATATATATATATCATATAGATATATATCATATATACGTATCATGAAGTTTTTTTTTTTATTGAATTTATTAATCATAATGAATGTATAATAATGCACTGAAATCCAATGCCATATAAGTTATGTTCCGATATTTTCTTCTTCTTATTATTATTATTTATGAGGTGCACTATACATTGGTGCCATATTGGTTAATGGCCTATATTATTATTATTATTATATTCTTATTATTATTATATTATTTGAATTATGATATGGAGCACTAGATATCTATAGTATTATATATTTTTTGTATTATCAGAATAATAATTATATAGCAGTGCCATATCGGTTATTAGTAGAGTTAATTTTATAATTTATATAATTGTATAATTTTTTTGTTATAATTTTATAACACTTTAAATGATAACCTTTAGCAAATCTAAAATATTAATTTTTATATTGTACTTTGTAATATTGTGAAGCTGAAATTAAATGGTAACATTTAAAATGGTTATTTTTTATTTATTTTTTTCTGATGAAATGCTAGAAAGAAAAAAAACAATGTTTAATGCTAGTCATTCTTCAGTTTTAAGCCATAACATGAGAATGATACATATTAATTATCAGCACTGACCTCAAATGTGCTGATCAAATAATTAAGTTAAATTAATCAAATGACAACATTTGATGAGACAAACCCCTAAATTAGGATAAAGAAGTACTTTCTTATTTATAGCCAAAATAATAACAATAAAAAAGTCCTTATTACATAATTGACATCCAATCAAATTATATGTTCACATTATATACATATATAGTGAATTATTTTTATGTGTATTACCGTATATGTACCAATTTGGCCCTTTTCTCATACTGTATGTTAAATTCAGAGTCCAGGTCATTTAAATGTACTATTACAGTGTTCAGCTTGGGGCATACTTTCAACATCCACTCTAATTTAGGCCTGACACTGTATGGCCAACCAACAGCAGTACCAAACTCACATTAAGAGCATTAAGAAGAAACTAAATCAATGCAAAAGGCATATTATAAAGTTCTTCAGCCCTTTGATCTGAGGCATTAAGGCCATGATGCATGCATCTGTGATGAATCAATTTCAATGGCTTTCATTTGTTTAGCTCCAAGACAATTAGAGTCTTTTTACCTCCACCACTAAGAGCCGTACATACACATCAGAGTCGGCAAGGCAGTAATTATATAGGCCTGCAAATGCATTTTTAAATATGAAAAAAAGGCCCATTCATTCCTCTTAAGGTAAATTAAATAAGCATGCCCTCCAGTGGCTTCAGCAACTTTTGATGTCAATCTCTGAGAGAGCTGTATTGATTTCACCCTGCGAATGCTTTTCAAAACAGCACAGCCAGGTTTGAGAGCTTGAGGATATGGATGACGAAGAAGATTAGATCTTTGAAGTTCAAGCTAAAAAGCTTGTTTTATCTGTCTCTCTCAAGTGTTACATCAGTTCATAGTTTCCTTGTTTCTGTATATTCACCCCCATTCCATGCACCCACTTACAGATATAAAGGAAACACGCAAAGGTCACTGAAGTATTAAGTACAGTTGGCCCCGGTTCATCGATAACCTTCTCTGTATACATTACGTGTTTGAAAATAGCTCGATTTGTGGCTGAGTTTTTGTATGACTCAATCCAGTGAGAGTTACGGTGCAGTTCAAGTAATATTACATATTATACAGGTTCATTAGCCGATGTTGTTATTCAGATCAACTTAACTGCTTCAGTGAACTTTTTTTTTCTTAGTGTAAATAACATTTTAATAATATTAAGAGATCAATTTTACACTATAAAAACCATTTGTGCAATGGAAAGCTATATTAACAGTTATTTATGAAGCTATATGCAAAAAAAGTACCTTTATTAACCTATTTTATAATGAATGTCAATGGCTACCAGCCACTTGTACATTCTTCAAAATATTTTCTTTTATGTTCCACACAAGAAATAAACTCATACAAGTTTGGGAAAAAAAATTGAGGGTGAGTAATGGAGGACAGACTTTTCATTTTTGGGTAAACTATCCCTTTAACCACCACATCTACTTTAAGACATTTACCCTGCAATCAATCACATTTAAATGACATTTAAGGAACAGTTCACCAAAATAATAATGAAAAACTGTTTAATTATTTACCCACTATCATATGGAAGCCTGTTTCCACCACCAAATAATAATAATAATAATAATAAAAAGGTAATTGCAACTTTTTTTCTTTGCAAGTTGCGAGATATAAATTCACAATTCTGAGAAATAAAGACATAATTGTGAGATATAAGCTACACTGTAAAAAATGACCATGAATTTAACGGTAAAAGACTGTAAAAATGCTACAGTAAAAACCTGTTAAATGGTTAACGGTAAATTCCACTACTATATACGGTGAAAAAACTGTATCGGACATTACATGTAATTTTACGGTAGAATACCATTTTTGGAAGTGAAAGAGACCATATAATTTACACTGAATAACTGTAAATTGACATTCCCAAAAATCCCTGCGTTACATTTCAAATTTGATGTTTTTTTGTTGAAATAACTATGTTTCTTCTTAGTTTTTTTCGTATCAGTTTTGTATATTAGGGTTGTGTGTTACACCTAATGTTGTTAAATGAATGTTTATTGCATTATTTCAGTTTCATGTGTGTTACCATGATGGTGTTTAGTGTTTGTGTGAATGACACTGTGCACCTTCTATATATGTTAGTATTTAAAAGTTGCTTGTGATGGGCTTTAGTTCATCATGTGACTTTCTCATCACCACCTGCTTTTGGTTATCAGTGTATTACAAAGGTACCAAACAGATTTCAGTACTTCAATAGCTTAGTATATTAACATTATATCAGTTAATGAAATTACGGTATTTAACTGTAAATTTAAGTTAAAAGCGTAAAACCTAAAACGTTGCTACCGTATTTTTTACGGTAAAATTCTGGCAACCACAGCTGCAGGATTTTTACCGTAAATTTTACGGAATTTGTTTTACAGTGTAGATATAATTGTGAGATAAAAAGTCAAAAGTAGAAATAAATGTAGAAATAAAAGTCATACATATTTGGAAAGCCATGAAGGTCAGCAAACTGAAAAAAAAAAAATTAAAGTAATTTAGGTTATTTTTCATTATTAATTTGTAAAATCACATTTTAGTGTTGCTCAAAATGGCTTCTTTGAAGACTTAAAGTAAGATTTCCAAATTCTTGTCATGTCCCACATGAGCCTGAAATATCAATGGCAGAATCAAATAATGCATAATAATGTATGACTGTTGTAACACACAATGGGTTTTAATTGGTCCACCCAGACTAATATGATGTAGCTCTTGAAGGGAGACGGACTCACAGTTGACGTGGTCTACCTCCCGTTTTGAACATGGAAAGGTGCATTACACTGTTGAGAAGGTGGCATTAGAGAGGCCTTACCCTGGACTATTAAAATCACTTCATTATAGGAGACATAAAGAACAGAGCCGTGATGGACAGGATTGAAAAAGGATTGAAATATCCATCCATCCATCCATCCATCGTCCATCCATCCATCCATCCATCCATCCATCCATCCATCCATCTATCTATCTATCTATCTATCTATCTATCTATCTATCTATCTATCTATCTATCTATCTATCCATCCATCCATCCATCCATCCATCCATCCATCCATCCATCTATCCTCTTCACACCAAGGTTATTAGAACTAATCTATCTATCTATCTATCTATCTATCTTATCTATCATCTGACTATTTCTATCTATATATCTATATATCTATCTATCTATATATATCCTCTCACACAAGGTTATTAGCACTATCCCTATCTATCTGGATCTATATATCTACTATCTGTCATTCTATCTATCTATCTATCTATCTATCTATCTCCTCTTAACCCAAAGGTTATTAGCACTATCTATCGATCTAAATTCCCCCCTCCCCCCCACTATATATCTATCTATCAATCTAATCTATCTATTATCTATCTATCTATCTATACTCTTCAAACAAAGGTTATTAGCACTATATAATCTATCTACTATCTATCTATCTATCTATATATCTACTATCTACTATCTATCTGTCTATCTATCTTCTATGTAAGGGAAAACAGGTCAATTTAGCTCAAAGGAAATCATTTAAGATTTTAAAGGGAACTACACCATTAATATGCAAGGGAATTAGGACAGAATCACAGTTTTACGGCTGATCACTGAGACGCCCAGCGAGTCAGTGAACGAGCCGTATAACATCAATTCTGCAATGGATATTTATATCCAAAATATAGTGAAAACACTATTAATTAGCACATGTAACAAGATCGGCAGTTTAAGACATTAACTTGTGAGCACAAAACACAAGATACTTCTCTTTTCAATATAAATAAGGCTTTATTGGATAATCTAAGACATATAAACTAATCTAAAACACGCATTCACACACAAGTTGCAGAAAAATAGAAAATTAGGAAATAATTAGTTTAAGAGAATGAAAAAGTGAAATCCCAAGTTTACAGCAATATGAGCAATTGCATAGATCTGAACAACCATCAATCACTTAATTAACCCTCGCATTGAGTTCCTCAATGAGGTTAAAATTTATATTAAATGCACCAGTTCAGCTAGAATCTGGAGGTACTTGCTTTCCTGTGTCCGGGGTTTCCTTCCTTGTCTGGTTGCCGAAAGGGGTTTCCCGCGGTCGCTGATTGGATGGAAGTTCAGTCTTGGGAAGCAGTGGTTGGGCGTTGGCTGACAACGCGGAGCTGTGGTCTGAAGTTAACGTTTAGACGGCACTCTTTCGGAGACAAGGCATTGGACAAAACTTAACTTGGAACACACGAAACTCTCAACGAAAAATAAAACAAACTAAAGAAAAGAAATAGAAGTTTGATGAGACCAGGTGGCGTTTCTCCTCATGGTTTTGGAGGAGCTGGCGTGTAAGCCAGAGCACGCTCAAAACTAAAGAAGCATGATTTGAAGTGAAAAGCTAAAAGCCGCATGGCTAAAAGCTAGACACAAAAAGCTAAAAGCTAGACACAAAAAGTCAGTCACAAAAAAGCTAAAAAAGGCAAAAAGCTAAGTTTGATGGTGTTTCTAGTATTTAAACCGGGCTGTTTTACACACCCCAAATGGTGCCTCGACCAATTGAAGCTTGGGGTGTTGCAATGTTTCTCCTTCCCATTCATAAATCAAATGTTATATCATTATTCACATGATCCGCGTTTTTCCCGCTCTGGCAGAGTATACATTTTGGACATGATTTCTTATAATAAGAATATGATACATTTGACAACGAAGTGATTAGAATAAACGTTTCAAGCATGAAGATTCAAACACACACATACTAAACATGAATAGCAATTCTTAAACTATTCAATAGTTATTCAAAATACATTCACAATAAATGATTAAGACCTGATAAGTAACATGTGGGTGAGAGACATGATCTGGGGGTAGATATAGCAGCAATGAGTAGTGCGCGAGTCCTTTTAGTGTTCATTGAGGTTGCATGGAAGGCAGTTTCAGTGCATTTGTGAATGAGAAGACCAGAGATCCCTCTCATTTAAAAGGTCTGTAAGGAATTTTAGTCTGTTCTTTGTCTTATGTGGGGGGAAAAGTCAATCCGAAGAGCTTGTGATCACTATCACATGTTTCCATGTGACAGTCACGCTGTGCATCTCTTTTGACCATTATTCTTAATAACTTGCCCCCAAAATTGACAATCTGCTTGGAATGGTCAATAAGTGTTCCTTTGTTTTAATGTTGAAATCTGTTCTGTGAAAGAGTGGTTTAGGCTTGCTTCAGACTGGCTAGGGTCTGATTTATGACATCCTGTTGTCTTGGGCCTCTTGTGGAATTTTGTGCTCCTAATGTTTCAACCATGTTTTGACCAAAACTTAGATTGTCTGATTCGGTCTGATATCCTACACTATCTATCTATCTATCTATCTATCTATCTATCTATCTATCTATCTATCTATCTATCTATCTATACTCTAAATATATTATCTATCTATCCTCTTTACACCAACGGTTATTAGCACCTGCTCCAATCCTTTCAACAGTAAAGCGCTGTGCACTCAGACTGATGACTGGCATAAAGTACTGTGGCGTAGGACTTCAAAGCATCCTCGAATGAGGTTACCTGAAATAAATCTGCATTGGAGACAGTCTAATCATACTGAAGCATTGAGCTACTGTGATATAACTGAACCAAACCAGACCACCGGTACTCTTGGTTCCAACGTTTGTCTTTTAATTAACAAATAATAGAGAAATTGAGGATCAAATGGCTACACCTGATTGCGTGTAGACGTTGTGTATGAACCTGAGGTCTAGAAGAGGGCTAGCAAACTAGCATACAGTACACAGATCAGCATACTCATTAATGAAATTGTTTTGGAAATAGGCTCTTGTTCAGTGATAATTTTATTACCCGTACCCAAGCCATGCAGAGTCTGATTGTGAGCCAAAGCGCTCCAAAGCATCAGCTTTACTGTATATTTCATCTCAAGATGGCATCCAGTCATCTGTCAATACCAGCATCTACTGAGAATCAGAGAGTTTCACAAAACTGATAACTGAGCTCCATGTGAAATTATTTATTATTATATATGGAGGAATTTGTGCTTTAGGATAGATACATGTGATTTTCTCCACAAGGTGGCGCAGCTACAGCTCAGGGTCACCAACCCACCAACCACCTTCACCCTCACAGACCATAAGATGTGAGCATTGGGGAGTTTTCTTGCTTTCTTATCTATCTATCTATCTATCTATCTATCTATCTATCTATCTATCTATCTATCTATCATCTGACTATTTTTATCTATCATCTGACTATTTCTATGTATCTATCTATCTATCTATCTATCTATCTATCTATCTATCTATCTATCTATCTAAATTGCAAAGCCATTAAATGAATGAAATATTTGTATATTACATATACATTGATTTTAAAGTAATCCAATTTTACCATGTTAACTTAATATTATGTTTTTGTTTACTGCACATTTGAGTTCTTTAAAATATAAAACTAAATAATAATATTAACTGGTGGACCCTCAGCAGTATCATCACTAAAAAGACCCCGAAAATAAATGTTTAAAATATATACATTAATTAATGTCTACCCTTGTTGAAGATCCCTAAACTTAGGAACACATGTTTGTATACTACGCTTTTTTTTCTTAAAGTAATCCAATTTTACTAAATTGTTAACTTATTATTGTATTGTTGTTTACTGCATATTTGCATGTTTTAACAAGAATTGATTTGAAATATAAAATAATTAATAGACCCCCAGTAGTATGATCAGTAAAGGCCCCTAAAAATAAATACATCAATAAATACATAAATACATACGACAATTACAATAAATAACAATTAAAAAGTATAAGATTTATAATTCACTACACTTGTTAAAGAAGGCCCCTTGTTTAATTAATTTATTATTATTGTATTTTTTGTTAAATGCATATTTGCATGACCCTGAGCAGTATTACTGCTAAAAAATAATTGAATGACTAAAAAAAAAAGTCATGGAAAAGTCATAAAAATCGTTTGTTAACGAGTGCATTTCCAACAGTCATTGCACATTCAGCCTGTGCGGGTTCTATTAGCAATTAAAGAGTTCTGTGGGGAGTTCTTCAACAGAACCCTCTAAAACCTGACATATTTTAGCTTAACTTCAACATGTGCTCTTAAATATCCTCTTATATCCCCGTCTGGGCAGAAGGCTCTCTCCTATGAACCATTCAGCCTAAATGAGTCAACGGGAGCCAGGTTGAGCTGGGTAAAAGAAGCTGTTACAGAACAAAGACAAAGTGAGCGCAGCCCTGCTATGGGACTTCCTACAGTCAGAAGAGCGGCTAGCGTTTCATTCTCTCCATTACCCAGAGGTCTTAATTAGTTTAGGTTAATCACGCACTGTCGTAATTGACTGTTGTGTCTCCTTTTCATCTATCATTCCGGTGCCTGGAACCAACCTATAAAGAGAGGCCTCTCATTTTCATTCTTTCTCTCTCAGTCTTCTGCACTTTTACGCATGATGTCGCATTATCTTGTCATCAAAGACTTGATTAACTAAAAACATCCCATTGCTTTAATTTACATTTTTTGATGATCTCACAGCGTTTAACTCATTATCCATAAAACTACAGTATATGAAAGAAGTTATTAACTGGATAGTTCACTCAAAAATGACAATTTGCTGTTAATTTACTTACCCTCAGACCATTCGAGATGTAGGTGAGATTTTTCTTCAGTAGAACAGTAAAGAAGGTTTTTAGTTGAAACCGTGGTCCTTGGTGTTTCATAAAATGCAAGACAGCAGCTACCCATTTTTGAGAATTAAAAAGCATATCAGGCAACACAAAATTAAAACTGTGGTCTTATGAAGCAAAACGATTGGTCTGTGCAAGAAACAGAGCATTATTTACTGCATTATTACCTGTAATCCAGAGTCTCAGGCAAATGGGGAAATATTATTCTTTTTTTTTTCAATGAACTGGTTCAATTCACTAGTTTGTTTACATAATCATGCAATGAAAAAATATACATGCGATTATATTATTAAAGCACTCAGCAGTGATGTGAAATGTGGATGTTTTGATGTAAGTGAATAAACTGGTCTTCATCAGCTCACCTTTTTACATAAACAATGAGAAACCATAAACACTTTAATTTCACCTCTTCATTCAAGAGCTCAGTTCACGCATGCGCATATCAGTGGCCTATTGGTCTCCGAGTCGATATGTTTCCTCAGTTTAGTTACTGCTAGAGGAACTGGAGCGCTGAATCAGTTCATTCATCCGAGGATCAGACATGCCACTATTTTGGCTCATTTTGATTCTGAGTGACTGTCTGGCCTCTGAAAGTGAGTTTTAAGTGAGTAACTTTTAGATCTTTGCTGCTTGAGCCACAAATTGTTTCAGACGGTTCAGTCTGATTTCAACCAGTTCAAAAGTATGATTCATTCATGAACCGAGCATCACTCCAGATACTGTAATACTAATGCTGTAAATAATGTCACATTTCTTGCACAGACTGATCGTTTCACTTCATAATATCTCAACATATCATCAGGAGCCACGGGAATTAATTTTGTGTTGCATGATATGCGTTTTAAGCCCTATAACGGGCACCCACTGATTGGCATTTTATGAATCACTAACGACCAAGGTTTCAGCTAAAAATCATGTTTACTGTTCTAGTGAAGGAAAAAGTGACCTACATCTTTGATGGTCTGAGGGATAGCAAGTTCTTTGAAAAATGTTCATTTTTGGTGAACTATCCCTTTACATTTCTGTTTCTTGTCCCAGTATCTGCATACTGAAGCAACAGAGAGTTATGAGAAATATACAGGAAAATAATGAAATGTAACAGAAGGCTCGCTCTGCTTGGTTAGTGGCTTTAGCTCTGCGTGAATACCAACACAAAAGCCTGCCGGCCCTCTTGATCACGAGATGTGTCTAGAAAATATAGCCCAAATTGTTAATTACATTCTGTTGTCTTGTTTGCTTTATTTCTTTCTTTAATTGTGAAAGTAACTAACTGCGGCCTCAGGCAATTCAGATTCCGTGTGGATAGAGTTTTTCTTTTCTGCCTATCATTTATCACGTTTCTAATTAAGATGCCTGTGAAACCAAGGTGAAAAGCTTTAGCTGCATCTGAATGCTTGCGAACGACCAGAACCGCCACTTCGCCAAAGACCTTGTTATGTTCAGAACGATCACGGATGTTTGAGATTCTTCAGCAGATATACTCTCTCAAACTTGAACTTCTACTCTCCTCTAATTATCATTCCTTCGTTTTTTCTCTCTTCCATCCATTTAATTAATTATTAATGACACTTTTAGCTCCAAAATCGATGCGATCCATCACATGTGACACGAGGAAGAACAAGTAAAAGGTTTGCTTTTCTGGCTGCCATGTAGTGAGTGAAATTAACAGTCCACATGGCTTTATCACATCAAAGTCAGTCTGAAAGGCTCCTCAGACGCCACAGATGCCTTTCTAGCAATAAACGCTTCCAGTAGCCTAGTTGTGCTCGATGCCAGCCAAAACTGGGATAAATATCTACACAAAATGCGGAAAAGCAGATACATAAGTACAATGATACACTGTTGAAATTCTGACGTGTGTCAAGCAGTTGGCACAGCATTGCTAAGAAGTTGCTAAAGTGTTGTTAGTGATTTACTGCTACGGTTACTAGGGTGTTCTGGGTGGTTTCCTGTGATAAACGTGTCACCATCATGCTCATGTGTTCTGGGTTGCCAGGCCATTGCTATGTGGTTGTTATGGTGGTTGAGTCATTGTTATTGTGTTGCTATGGTGTTACTAGGGTGTTCTGGGTGGTTGCCAGGCCATTGCTTTGCAGTTGTTAATGTGTTTGAGTCACTGTTACTGTGTTGCTATGGTGCTACTAGGGTTTCCTGGGTGGTTGCTTTGAGAAAACTGTCGCCATGATGCTAAAGTGTTCTGGGTGGGTGACAGGCCGTTGCTATGCTGTTGCTAAGTGGTTGTTAGTTTGCTACTATGAGGTTTCTAACATTTTCTTGGTTGTTGCTAAGGTGTTGCTATGCATTTGCTGACTTTATTAGTGCACTGGTATTTGGTTACTAGGGTGTTCTGGGTGGATATGCTGTGAAAAACGTGTCACCGTGATGCCAATATGTCCTTGGTGGTTGCCAGGCTTTTGCTGTGCTGTTGATATGGTACTCTCTGAGTGTTTATTAGCTGCTAGGTGACTGCTAACATGTTATGGGTGTTTTCCAGGCTGTTACTATTGTCGTTGTTGTTATTATGTTGCTATGTGGATACTAGGGTGTTCTAAGTGGTTTGGTTTAGGTGGTTGCTATGCAGTTGCTAAGGTGTTTGATTCAGTGTTATTGTGTTACTATGATGTTTTAGGTGGTTTCCTGTGAGAAACTTGCTGTCATGATGCTGTTGTGTTCTATGTGGTTGCCGGGCCATTGCTATGCAGTTGCTAAAGTGTTCAGTGATATTTTGTTAGTTTGTAACTATGTGGTTGCTAAGGTGTTTGAGTTGTTGTTACTGTATTGCTATGTGGTTACTAGGGTTGCTGTTGTGTGGTTACTAAGGTGCTCTGAGTAGTTTGTTACCATATCATTGCTAACATGTTATGGGTTGTTGGCAGGCTGTTGCCATATGGTTGTTATGGTGTTCTGAGTAGTTTGTTACTATATTGTTGCTAACATGTTATGGGTGGTTGCCAGGCTGTTGTCACATGGTTGCTAAAGTGTTAGGAGTATTTTGGAAGTTTGTTACTATATCATTGGTAACATGATATGGGTGGTTGTCAAGTCATTCTCATGCGGTTGCTAAGGTGTTATTTCTATGTGGTTGCTAACATGTTATGTTGGTTGCCAGGATGTTGTGGAAAAACATCCTGGTTGTAATGCCTTAATACTAAATTGCACTCGCAAATTGCACTCGTAATATTCTGGTTTCACTTTCATTGTATAGATTTTTTTTAAAGTCTTTTAAAATACTTCCTGAATGAAAAAGTGAGCGAGTGAGTGAGTGAGTAAATGAATGAGTGAATGAATCCCAAACCGTAAATATCAGCAAAACCAATAGCGATGCTTCGCAAATACCACTAATTAAGTTTACAAACGCTGTACATTTCTTATGAGAGAAAACATCATTTACTTGTAAACAAAGCATCTGGAAGTAAGGGAGCAAGGGACAGACGGATGACTCTCAACACTTTCACACCAACTGTGCAAAGCAAATTTGTGTGTGTGTTGTTTTGCCACATTTTAATAGAGCGGCTCCCCTTGATGGGAGTCCTGCTGGGGTCATTTGGAGTTTGTGATTACAGCCGCATGCCGGCCACTGTTAGGAGAGCACTCAGCTCCATAGGTGCCAAGTGCTACAAGCATCTAGTATGCTCTTTGAGTCCTGCTCATTTCAGTTTAGCTGCTGTATTCCTATCGCTGCCGTGATGGACTCAGTGACTTTGTCTCTCTCACTTTTTGGTTTTCTCCTCTCTCTCTGTAGATCAGCAGTGGCCTGTGTAAACTGCGAGGACTCGAGCGATGCTCTCAGGATCCACTGCTGCCAAGCCATCTGCTCGTCCGGACAGTCCAGAGACGGAGATTGAGAGCAGCCATCAGTGTCTAGTTATAAAACGAGAGACAGAGAGACAAACAAAATGAGATGGACTGTTGCAAAGTGATCATTTAACCTCTGATGAGTGAACAGTTGACATTTATGTTAAATTCTTAAATCGCTCCCCCATAATTCTGTCTGGTAACACTTTAGATTAGGGAACACACATTCACTATTAAAGGGATAGTTCACCCAAAAGTGAAAATTTGCTGTTCATTTACTCACCCTCAGGCCATCAAATATGTAGGTCAAGAAGATTTTTAGCTGAAACCGTGATTCTTGGTAATTCATAAAATGCGAGCTAGCAGCTTCTGGCACTTGAAAGTAAAAAAAAAGCAGGTACAGGAAACACTAAATTAATACTTCCTGACGATATATTGAGGACTTATGAAGTAAAAAGATCGCTCTGTGCAAGAAACTGAGCATTATTTACAATATTACCTGTAATCTAGAGCCTCATGCAAATGGTCCAGAGTGATGTCTGGTTTGAGAACAAATAATTATTTTGAACCAGTTCTTCTTGGTGAACAAGACTGTTCACCATTGGTGAAGCATTGCTTCATATTAGACTGAAGCTTCTGAAACAGTTCACATTGCATGTTCACATCCATGTCTCAGAACATTATTGGGTGCTTTAATAATATAATTGCAAATACAATATGTAATTTCATGATTACATAAACAAACTTGTGAATTGAACCAGTTCATTGAAATTAATGGTCCAAAAGAACAAGTTCATGGAAAATAATCAGATTTCCCCGTTGCCTGAGGTTCTGGATTATAGGTAATAATGTTGTAAATAATGTTCAGTTTCTTGCACAGATCGATCGTTTCGTCTTCTAAAAACTTTGGAATCAGGAGCCATAACTGTATTCATTTTGTGTTGCTTGATATGTTTTTTTTTTAATTCTCAAAAAGAGGCAGCCGCTGACTTGCATTGTGTGAATCACCACGCGCAAGGAGCATGGTTTCAGCTAAAAATCTTCTTTGCTGTTCTACTGAAGAAGAAAAAAAAAGTACCTACATCCAAACCTTTCTTGATTTGAAATAATATTACTCATTAGAACATGCAAAATCTAAGATAGGGAGGTAGTTTAAAACCACAGTTAACAGTCTGGTTACTACAACTTTCATTTGGAGCGAAAAGCTGCCTTTAAAGTAGAAAGAAATTAAAATTTGACATCTATTGTATTATTTGGATATCGACAAGGGAAAAAAAACAAAAAAAAAAAAAAAAAAAGATCGTTATTTTTTTTGGCCCATATCGCCCAGCCCTAGGTAATAGTGAAGATTTTACTGTAATCTAAAATGCAACCTCCTTCTAAATTAATTAGTGTGTTTTCATTTATGATAGCACAAATCCAACAGTTCAGTTTCAATTACAATTAATGTTTGCATGTGAAAGAAAAAGTCAGTTTTGTTTCACTAAGCACTATTTCTAGAACATGTTAGTCATCTGGTTGTCATTTATAACAACTTAAGATGCTAATCGCATTAATTGATATCTGCTTGTAACACGAGCGTGTTGTGATAAACTGACATTGTTTATTAATATATAAAGCAGATGGTTATGTTTATTCACAGGCTGTAATGCAATGTAGATATATGAGTGCCTTAAATATCTAGTACATTGAGTTTATTCTTTTCAGAAATCTTACATATATTCACAATTAATGTTGTAGTGAATAATCATTTAACGTTCAACATCACCTGCGTGACTTGCAATATCAGGAACCAATTATGAATATACCAGGAACTAAATAAATAATAAATGAAAAAGCTCTATGATTGGAGATATTATTGTATAGATTGCGTTGAACTCTCTGAAAAAAAGGTATAGAAACAGCTCAGAAACTGCTAGTAAATTTCAAATTTAATTACAAAGTAACTGCAAGATACACATTTGATTAAATCAGATTTTTTTTTTGTAAAAATCAAAACATACAAAACATAAATAAAACATTTTTGTGATTTAATAATCAATGCATCAAAATGTTATACTAATCTTTTAATCAATCAAATTTACTAAATATAATGCTGGATCTGAAACATTTTAGCTATAGGCTTGGATAGTCCAGCCTCATTATTGCAGATGCAGGAAAAAAATAATGAAACTTTCTGGATGACATTTAAGTTCACTTGCACCTCTGAGGTTCATTTTATAACAAATTTCCTAAACCTTTAAAGTGGGTAAAGGTAATTACCAGCCGTGAATTAACTTCCCAGCTTGTTTTGGGCAGTGACACAGACTCACTAATTGGAATAAAGCAGGTTTTGGGGTCTGCTGCTCACTGTAGATGAAATAAAGGGTTATGTCTGACATACACACACAGACGCACACAGTAAGATGTGAACTCGTGAACACTCGCTTCGTCACGACTTGCTAATAGAACACTGATTTCCTTCTATTCCTCTAAAGTTCTTAAAGCCGGAGCTGCTGGCATACATCAGCTGCATGAATCAGGGCATCAGTTATTTCCCTGTGCTCTTCTCCTCTTCACCAGAACAAACGCAACTTCGCAGATGAGCGCACCCTGGGTTCAATGACGGTGACAGTGACAGGCAATAACACATAAAACATAGCAACAACAACAGACCGTTGAAGAAGAGAAAGGCTGATACAGACACTCTCTTTATCTGCTTTTGTATCTCCGCCATGCATTTTGTGCTCTCTCTCCCTTCTACTGAGTTTTTCTTCGTTAAATATAATCATCCTCTGTTCTTTAGGGTGAGCACTGAATGAATACCGCTGGGAGTTCATTTGTGGGGAAACTTGCATGGTAAATTTAGCCCGTTCTCGTTTTATTCAGTTGCTTGTTATGCCGTGTCGCTGATACTATCATTTGCTTGGTTTTTAGCTGGACCTGTTGTTACACTTTAATGTACGATTACCTGCATTCTTTTTTCATCTGCACATTATTCATGACCCCTATTATCATCAGTGAGATTAATGATAACTTGCGTCAGATCTGGCCTAAATAATTGCAACTGCAACAGTCTGGTAAATTTCACAAGAAGACAAGGAACGAATCACTAGTACTATTGATCATACGTACAGTTAGTGAGACTGTATCATTTACAGTATATAAAGTATCTAAAGTAAATTTCCAAGTTTTAAGACAATACAGTTTTGTTAATGGCAAAGCAAAATACTTTTATACTTAAAGTTTATATATATCTATATATATATAATATATATGTATATATAACTGCAATTTAATTTATGCATTTAGCAGACACTTTTATCCAAAGCGACATAGAGTGCATTCAGGCTATACATTTTTTACCAGTATGTGTGTGCAGTAATATGCTGCTGACGCAATGCTCTACCACTGAGGCACATGAACAATATAAATATTGTTTATTTTACACACATACAGTATATAGAGACTGTACATCTAATACTAGTAATTTACTACCAGGATATTATCCATAAATTTTACGCCCATTTCTATTAGCTCTAAAAGACAATACAGTGCAGTGCCAAATTTAAAATACAAAAACAAAACAAAAAAATCTTTAAAGAAATAAAAAAAATTTAAAAAAACTGTTGTCCTATTTTTTTAAGAGTGTACAGCAGCAGTGCCATAGCAACCACCAAGAACACCCTAGCGACAGCTTTGCAACATGTTAGAACCCCTCAGAACACATTTGCAACTATAGTGCAACGCGCTGGCAACCTTCCACAACATGCTAGCACCGTGGTGGAAAATTTTGGACGAGTAAGTCGCATTTTCTACAGGAAATGCAAAAACCTAGTGTTTATTGCTGACACTTCATACAGGAAATCAATGACAAATAAAAACCTCTATGAATCTCTTTTATCTCCTTTAACTTTTTTTTTTTTTTGGTACTTAAAATTGGTGTTTGAGTTTGATAATACTGTACGTGTCTACGCATCCCACAGCCTGGCTTCTTTCTTGTCATTGTCTTCTTTTCTGTACAATAATGTGCGAACCTGCCCTGATTACGCCATATGTAATTAACGAAACATCAGCAGCACCAATAAGCACATCTGACAGATACATGACTGTTCGCCTTGCATAATTTCAACACTTTTGTATGTTTCATGACAGTGTGTAATTCTGGGCTATGCCATGTTCTATTCTAGAATTACAGCACGTAGACGAGATGAGGAAGAGACAGAACAAAAAGGGAAAACTGGAGATGAAAGACTTGGTATTAGGCAAAAACGACACAGAAAATCTTTGTGTGCTTGACAAGAAGTGGGAGTGGACGGTAAGGAAGCTATTTTGGAGCTCCTTCACCACTCAATTGGTTCATCTGTTTGAACGTTTATAACAAAACTACGCTAAAAAGAGAAAGACGGAAATGTCACGCATCAAGAGTGCGTGTTGAAAGAAACATGATCGGACATTATAGCAAATCTCTGGATAAATGAGTCTGTCGGAAGGAAGCGAGCGCAGAAACTCTGAAGCGGAGGCTCACATGCAGATCTTTCCTCAAAAGAGATCTGATGTGTTTGATTGACTTCAGACCAAAATGTCAAGCAGCACGGCAGCTTTACCAAGTCTTAATATGTATGACTGTTCTCTCGTTACTCTCACAAAAGTGCTTTTAAAAAGCATGGTCATTAAAATTGAGCATTTCATGGAAGAGGCGATCGCCGGGAGCGCTTACACGGCAACAGCTCTCAACAGCAAAACACGGTTAGCATTCTGCTTCAGCCCAAAACCTTTTAAAAAGCTCTCCTTGCTTTCATATCTCGGGTTGAATGCTGACTGTCCACATTTTCTCTCACTAGTCACCATCCAGATGAACAGTGTCTACTATCTGTGATGTTCAAATAAGATCTTGTTATTTTTTGACGAAACACATCAGTGGTCGAATTGTGTGTTCAACCCTTATGAAAATAAAAACAAATACAAAGGAAACCAAAACACCATGGTAACCACAAATTAACCATGCTTTTGCTACACTAACCATAGTTTAACCATGACATTGTAATAAAACTGTGGTTATTTTTCATAAAGGGATCACAATGGGGCTTTTCAGAATGTGATGCAATTAATTGTTATTAATTTCAGTGGAAAGAAACAAAAACAATCTGTAAAAATAGACAGAAATTTACTTTATTATAATTAAGGAATTTTCTATATTTATTTTTTATTGGTGTTTTATATGTATTTTGCACTGCGTTGTGTTGTATTTAGGGCTAGTGGAAATGGGCGTGAAATTAATGGATAATGTACTTATGTATTACTTCAAAATAAACACTGATATGTGTGTATACTTAATATTATCGGCATTAAACTGGCCAATTATAAAATCTGGAACATATTCAATGTTTCAAAATGTAAGTACGTAAGTAAGTTGTTAAGTTATCATCTTGTAAATATTGACAGAAACGGTTTAAATTAACTGAATTTGTTAAAAAAAACGATCAAAATACAGTCAATATAGTAATATTGTGGTTTTTATTTTTAGTTCACTTGAAATTAAAGGTTAAGTAGAGCACTTTGCATTGTGAGATACGATATTCTATGCAGGCTCAATTTTAGCAAAAGTGGTATTTTGCACACAAACATCTAAAATATTATACAGCAAATGATTATACGAGAAAGGCATAGTTTGCAAATGCATGCTTAGAAACAGTAAAGGTGGTATGCTACTGAAATATTCTGAATGTAGGCACTGAATTCACTTTTAATGTTTCCAAATGAGTTCCAAAGTTGACATTCTGAATTTGAAAACTTTTACATATTAAGCAGCCTGAAGTACAAATAATTGCGTATCAGAGCTTGCGATGATTATGTTATTACAATTAAATTTTATGATCTAATACAGCAGGCAAAGTTCATTGAAGTGGGTGAAGCATTTTTAATGACAGCTTCAGGCATGCTATCACGGGTTCAGGTTTCATGAGAAGGAGGAGTGCGAGGTAACAGCGCAGTGACCCGTGCACTTCCAGGCAGTTCGGGAGACACAGGAGGACGGTGTGGGCAGAATGTGGTATCTGTGGATACACAGCTTTAGCTTAATTAAAGCAATCTTCAGTGTTAATCACTCTGACGAGAGGGCACACAGGGCTCGGAGCGAGCACGCACGCACACACACACGTCTTCAAATAAATAATGAATGAGACTGATTATCCCCATCAAACAGCCCCATGATAGCAAAATGGCAGGAAATCAAGGTTGGAATGATTATAGTTTGACTGGTCCTTGAGGTGGGAATGAAACAGTCGAGGTGAGGTGAGATGTGACGTGAGAGGGAGAGGAGATGCAAGAAATCACACTGAGAACATTTCTGTCCCTTGCCCGCCCAGTTTTACCAGCAGTTAGCCGCTGTCGTTTTCAGAGTCAGGTCACATCTTGTCATTAAGAGAGTCAGCACAGACTATCAGACACATTTATTGATATAGATTCAAAAGTATTGATACCTTGATTGAATGATTGACTGATTGGTCACAATTAAAAGAAAGAATGTTTGATTGCCTGTTTGAACAACTGAGTGAACGTTTGATTGACTGATCGATTAAATCAAACCAAATCAAATATGTTTGACAGACTGATTGATTCACTGACTCACAATCTAACATCCATTCATTCATTGATTGCACATTCAACTGACTGTTTGATAAGAGTCCAATTCCTTCAGTGTTTCCATAACTCACACGTGTGGAGAAATTGCACTTGAAAACACGTAGCTAATGCATAGAAAAGTATTTCATCTCTCTCTTTCTTTCGGGCAGTAGTAGAAAATTGATACATTTTTCAGGAGTTTTCTCTTATTTAGTTCTATTCCCTATACCTTGATGCTGTGGGCAAAAAAGCGCACAACAACAATATGAATTCCAAATCAGCATAGCGATATATCAAGACACGTGAGTATCATAGTGATGAGGAACCTCACTTTTAAAACTGAACTCTCATCTTTGTCCCACTTGTGAGAAGATGAAGACAAAACCGGCAAAGCTAGTGGAAATAAACTCAGAGTTTAAGTCTTTTCTCTGCGGACCGTACAAATTTGATTTACTCTTGTTTTCATTCTCCCTCTTTTTTTGCACTGGATAATGTTATTATTACACTATATGAGCGCTGTCATCACTGTGGCCCAGTTTTCACAAAGCACCAACACCCACACAACCTACATCAGATAGATAAATTGTAGCCCCGTTTTGGTACGAGCGCATGAAGATACTCAAACGCATGTTATAAAATATATCCGAAAGCTTTAAGGCTGTGTGGGCTTACACAAAGGAGTCCTTCCTCCCACGGCCAGTGGAGAGAAAAAGAAATCAAGCTGACTAAAGAGTGCCGACTTCCGAGCGCAGAGGGGAAGAGGGAATAATTTCCCCCCCATCGTTACCATGCAATGTGAGATTACTGTTGGGACCCTGGAGCCACATATTCTCTCTCCATGAGTGCCTGAGAGCGGAGGAGGCCATGAGTTTTGCGTGTGCGTATGTTAAAGTGCACAAGTGTTACTGCCCGCATTCTCCACCACCTTTTCTCTTCAGACTATATATCATCCACTTCTACTTGTTGCTCTGACACTTTCATCATGAAGATGTTGTAGAGATATGGGCCTACAGGAACGAGAATGTTCACGGGAGCCGGTTTCATCTCCTGCACCCCTTGCCCGCATGAATCGGTCCCTGAACAAGAGGGAAATAAATTGAAAGCTTTCTGAGGTGGTAAGAATGACAGGCAGGCGTTTTGGGAAGGGTGCAGCTTGTGATGGAGATATATTTTAATCATCTTTTCATCATTTGTTTGCTCCTGGTATGAGAGCAGATAATCAGAGTGGCTGAACATGGAGGACGGGGATAAATCGGAATCAGACGGCAGGTGAAATGGTATCAATATTCGTTTAAGGTGATCCAGATTGTTTTTGATTTGAAAATGGGGACAGTTTTACTTCAGCGGTCAGTACAACATTCATTGTTTTGTTTTTAGTACAATTTGACTGATGAAGTGTGATATATCCCTTTGATTTTTTTTCCTCAAACCAGCTCAACACAAACCTCATCCCACAGCTGATTTTGAATATTTCATTGCTCACATCAATCACCGTACTGATCTCCTACACTGAAACAAATACTAACCAGATACCTTCACCTTAGAATGTCAACTGAACAAATACCATTTAGTGGCTCTTAAATGTGTCTTGAAAGATTGTTGTAGCACCTCAGTTCGAGTGACATGTGAACTGATCATCTCTTTCTCTTTACAAGTTATAGCATGAAATAAACATGAATGAACATCAGAAGGTCGTCAATACATTCCATTTTTTCAAGTTCAAGTCCACCGACGTTAATCTACTCTCCTGTCTGGTTTGTTTGTCGGACCAAATGGCAGATTCAGCGTTTAGATCGGTCAGATTGCCTGTCAATCAAACTGCGCCCTCTGTTGGTCAAAATAAACACCACATGACTGAAGCAGAACCTGCAGCTCTGCTGTGTGACCTTTCTTGTCAAATTACATTTCACTTTACAAGCCATTTTGAGTGCACAATAAAAAAAAGGGACATTTTTTGGTAGCTAGGCCACCAAAAACGGGTACTGTCCCTGGATAATGGTCAACGTATACTCGATCTGTTTTGTTTCTGATGTGAAGGGCAGCAGAAAATCATCACTTGGAGCTCAAGGTCTTTGCCCTCCCCATTTCCATGCTCTCTCTCCCCTTTCCACTTTTTCATGTTCTCTGTCTCTCTCTGATCCATGCGAATTTTTGCCAATTCCATCACTCTGTGTGAGTGTGTGGCGTGTACGAATGTGTGCGTGTCTGCTTGCTTTTGATTAAATCCAGGGCAAATGTTGCTGCACACACAAAAGCATGGCAACGGCAAGGAAATCTTTCAATCTGTCGCCATGGCATGATAATAAAAAGCCATCCATCAGACCGATATTGGCAGGAACAAATTGGGTTGGAGAAACAAAGGCAGCTTGGCTGAGCCCGTGCCCATTTGTGCGCGTGTATTTATGTGGATGCTCCCGTTTTGGAATGGCGCGCAGAGATGGGAGAGGTGCAAAAAAAAAAGCTCTCCTGTCAGAGCCGGAGAGGCGATGGCGAATTGAGCTTAGCACAGAGAATGCAAAGCGGTCACGGCAGCTTAGCCATTAGCTGAGGTGAGCCCCGTGCATGAAAGTGGAACATTAAGATTTCTCCAGCGTTAGGACTGTGACATCTCTAACACAGATGGGTGGTGTGCGTGTGAGGGATGAGATGAGCAGTGATGCATGGCTATTTTCATAAAGGTCGCACTTGAGCGTTAAGAGGTACGGAATTAGACATTAACACATATTTAGTGGACAGTTTTTAAGCATTGCCATGAAAAACACTCATCCAACATGTTTGACAAGAACTTGCTTGAAAGCCTGGCTATTGCTGATACGTTCTAATACGTCACTGCGCACAAATGCGAGGACTCACAGATTCCAAAGTCTCGCATTAATTCGCTTTGAATGTGAAAACAAAATTAAAGTTGCCTAAGAAGTCTTGAGTAAAAGGATTCAAGCTCTAATCCTCTTTTTGCTTTTCTTTATTTCCATGAATCATTATTTTGGCTGTATTTCCATAAAGCTTCGCTTTGGCTGTATGCTGTACCTCTAATCTGAGCGTAATTCTGCCGCATGTCAAACAAGCAACATCTCCTCTGCCCCGTAAGCTCGGAACATTTTCCCTGTCTGTAATCCTTCTAAGCTCACCACTCAACCATGTGGTCATCTGGCTGCCTGCACATTTACCCATTTTATCATCTCCCACCACAGGCACAGCTGGGTATGTGCCACCGGAGTCCTGCCAGTTTGTCTGCACGAATATCCTGTGAGCTGCGATGCCCTCCTGCCCTGGCCTAGCTTTCTAATCCAGTCCTGCGCTCCTAATAGAGTCCACTGCTTTAGGAGTGCAGGAATGATAACCATGACCTTCTTGTTTTTTTTTTTTTCACCCAAACTCAAGGCTAAACCTTACTTGCTCTTTCCTTAAGTATTGTGGTGGTACCATATAGTACAGTGATGGTATACTGTAAAAATAAAACTGCACCTGATTTGAGCTTTTAAAAAAAAATAATGTCCAGTTCCAAAGACAAACTGAAAAAAAAATAATATAAATGTACAGTAAGTCTACAGTAACTCTGGATAAAAGCGAAATTCATGCATAAAAAATATATATATATATATGTAAATGTAGCCTAATTTAGTCAGGGTGATTCGGTCTTACTGACTTTTTTACTTAATTTAGATTTTATCACATTAAGCACATTTCCCTGAGAGGAAAGAGGAAGAAGAAGAAGAAAAAAAAATGAATAGAAAATAAAATCCCCAATAATGAATGTAAATATAACAGCAACAATACACAGTTTTTCCTGTCATTTTAAGTTTGTTTGTTTGTTTATTTATTTATTTCCATTTTCATTTTGGTTGACAATTTAGTAATTTTGTGTATTTTTTTTTTCATTTTTAGTAGTTTTTAAATGCCTATATAGATATGTTATTATTATTTTGTTTTGTTATTTTAATTATTTTACACCATTAATTATACACAATTAACATACATTAAAACAACATGTAAACAAAATATCAAACTAAGAGGGAATATTTAAATAACTAGTTTTAACACCAGTTGGTTAAAAATAATAACAGCAACACAACATTACATAATGATAATAACGATAATAAAATTAGTGCTGGGCAATCATAATCACAATTAATCGCATCCAAAATAAACGTTTAGTTACATAATATGTGTGTACTGTGTAGCCTATATTTATTATTTATATATAAAGACACACATGCAGTATATATTTAGAAATTATTTACATCTATTTACATGTATATCATTATAATCTATATATTTAGATAAATATATTAATAATAAACATTAATTTTTTTCTAAATATATACATGCCTCTGTGTTTTTATACACGCTAGCTATACACACACACACTACACACACACATATATATATAGTATGCACACAAAAACTTTTATTTTGGATGTGATGTGATTTGTTATTGTCCAGCACTAAATAAAATCTTTTAATATCTTGTGATACTGTTTCTCTTTCTTTAGTTCTATAACATGAGAGTATGTCACAAAACGATTACTTACTCATAACTGTAGGCTGTGTTGAAGTAGGAGAAGAGCCATGTAATTTAACTGCTCGTAAAACAATCCAAATACATCTCCATTAGCTGGGAAGACAGTAGAACATTGACATTTTATGGTTTTTGGTGCAGCCTCGAATAGTGGATGGTTTCCATTTCACAGGCAGGTGGGCTTCCTCAGCACAGGCCAAGAGAGGGCAGAGAGCAGCAGGGTGAAATGGTAGAGGGTCAGGGGGAATGCGGTGGGACGGTTCACACAAATCACCTTCACACTCTCTCAGGGCAGAAGAAAAACAGGCGTGTTTGTGTGCCGGAAATAGAAACAGCTCAGTGCAGTGCTCCCAGATCCTCAAAAGTGTTATGCAGTCGCGTAAAAAATGCTATGAATTATGTCATTTCATGAGTCAGTTGTTGTGTGCGCTGTGGGATGAGCAGTTGAGGTGTGATTACATTCTGTCCTGATGGTGTGTTATCAGTGCCGGCAGATTAGACACGATTTGATGATGTCATGTGGTACATGTCATTACAATAATGGATTCATGTTTATATTCATGGTGAACCATCTGTAAATATATTTCTATCAGTATTATTTCTCTCGGTATTTCTGTAGACTGGTACGTTGTTTTGTGATTAATGATGTGGTTTTGTCTCTGAGGCTTTTTTTATTATTTAATTTTAGATTATAAAACAGGCATCTTATGGAAGCACATTTCTGCTTCAGAGTGAAAAAATATAAAGACTATTTCTTGTGTTTGCAATATGTCTCACAATGTAGCAGTACAGTATCTCACATCAAACTATATATATATACTGTACATATTTTTTTTTTGGCAAGAAAATACTATTTCAGAATTTCTACTTCAAAATGTAGTCTGTTTGCTGTTCCTTTGCAATTTCAGTTTCAATTTCTCAGTGAAAATAGTTTTTCCATTGTTTATTTATTTATTTTTGGCAGTGTAGTTTTTATTATTTCAAACAAATTAGTATTTTTAATCTTTTAAATTTTCATTTTACTTTTAGTTGAAGTTTTAGTAATTTAGTTGATTTTATGTTACTTTTATCATTGTTTATACACCTATATTATTTTAATTTCATTTTAATTTGAGTTATTTTCCATCAAGTTAAAATGAAAATGGAAAATGTTGCCAACTAATAACTGAAATTATAATTTTTTCTTAAATATGATATTTGATTTTAGTTAAGCTTAGTTTATTTCAAGTAATTTGTTTTAATAGTAGTTTTAATAGTTTCATTTCAAGTAATTAATTTCAAGTGGTTTATGTTTTAATATCTATCTATCTATCTATCTATCTATCTATCTATCTATCTATCTATATATCTATCTATATATCATCTAATCTGAGACAGAGAAATGGCTTTCACTGTCATTCTCCCTCATATAACAACATTCATATATTTGGAAGCTTCATAATGAATTATAACCATCAGAATATTCCAGAAATGTGAGATGCCAGACATTTCATTCCGCAGTGGAGTCCCGCGACCCTCAAAATGACAGAGTACAGTAAATGGAATTCTGGGAACTATGTGAGATAGTTTAGGTTTCATTGAAAGCTCCAGCTCTTTGGCAGATCTCCTTGGATTGGTTGGATTCGTATCCTGTTTTCGTCGCTTAATTAGCCGAATTCCCTAGCCGAGAGCCACCTGTGCGCAACACCTAAAAACAGACATGTATTGTGGCGTCCCTCCCTCTGCGGTCCGCACTCGACACAGACTAATGCCTGCTCAGCTGGGATTGACTGGCATTTACACAGAGAAGGGCAAAAACAACAGAGTCATTAAAAACACCCACTCACACACACACACACACACAAACAGATACATGCCTCTGACAAGTGCACACACATTTACATACACATCCACACAGACGTTCCCTCGTGCCTTGTGGAAAAAGACATCCGAATAACAAACAAATCAAAACTAATTCCTCATTGGGCTGTTAAACACAATTAATTAAGAGCGACAATCATTCACTAAAATGAAACCTTAATCAGTTGTATGGTGTTTTTTGCACAGATTATACATTTCAAGGGATTACATGTCACTGACATAAAAGAACAGCTTGTCGTCCTGCTTAACACTGGTAAAGTAAAGCTGCTGATATAATTTGGTACTTGGAAGAAGCAGCTATACTCTAATTTCAGGAGATTGCCATCTGCTTATTTGATTTTCCTTGTTCAATCCTGGTTTGGCTTGCACAGATTAAAGAGCATCTAAGTCTAAACTGCATATCAGAGACTGCATTAGCATCTAGCACAAAGCTAAAGATTAATTTGAGGTACATTAGGATCCATGACAACGTTTGATGATTACAACTGATTACAGTCTCTTTATGCTAATCCCCTAGGCAACACGGGTAGACTTTTTAACATTAAAAAGGACATTAAAAAATTTTTTTCACACAAATTACGATTACAGAAGTACTGTAGACTATCAGTTAATAAAGACTTGTTTTTGTACAGTTCCTGTCACACTATGTCACACCCTCAAAACACTTTTGCACCATGCATGACTTGTATACTAATACATTTTGTCATTTGCATCACATAAGCAGCTTCATTTTATTGACTTTTCTGATGCAGTAAACTTGCTCAGTGGCGCACCCGGTACAACATTGTGATACGGACCGCAGGGTACGAGTCCTGTGAAGCACGAGTCACGATAAAAGAGCTCAAAGATTTGTAAGCAAGATAACATGACGTGGTTGCTTCATCAAATGTGTTTTATCTCACATTTACTTTTGGTAACACTATTGGCTAGGTTTAGTGTAGGTGGTGCGTTATTTTCTAATGCATTAACCTTTTAAAGCTATGCACCAGACATTTCTTTTCTGAACTGCCGTGATATAAGCAGCATCCGCTGAAATTAAATGCTGCCAGATTCATGTTCATCTCTTTCATTTAGAACTGAATGCACTTTTATGGACACTCACTGGACATTTTACTTTAAAAGTGTTGCAAAATGTGCAAGATGATGACACCACAGCAATTTTACCAGTAACCGAATTTGTCATTGAACTCACCCTCATGTCATTCAAAATCTGTAATTTAATTTAATTTATAATTTATGCAATTAGCAGATGCTTTTATAAAATAAAATAAAACAAATTTATATTCTATATATAATGTATATTTAAACAATATATATATATATATATATATTATATATAGAGGTACTGAACAAAATTATAAACGCAAAACTTGTTTTTGCGCCCATTTTTCATGAGTTGAACTCAAAGATCGAAGACTTTTTCTATATACACAAAAGGCATATTTCTCTCAAAAATTGTTCACAAATCTGTCAAAATCTGTGTTAGCGAGCACTTCTCCTTTGCCGAGACAATCCATCCATCCAGGTGTGGCATATCAAGATGCTGATTAGACAATGATTATTGCACAGGTGTGCCTTAGGCTGGCACAATAAAAGGCCACTCTAAAATGTGCAGTTTTACTGTATTGGGGGGTCCGAAACCAGTCAGTATCTGGTATGACCACCACATGCAGTGCAACACATCTCCTTCGCATAGAGCTGATCAGGTTGATTGTGGCCTGTGGAATGTTGGGCCACTCCTTTTCAATGGCTGTGCGAAGTTTCTGGATATTAGCAGGAACTGGAACACACTGTCATATACACCGATCCAGAGCATCCCAAAAATGCTCAATGGGTGACATGTCCGGTGAGTATGCTGGCCATGCAAGAACTGGGATGTTTTCAGCTTCCAGGAATTGTGTACAGATCCTTGCAACATGGGGACATGTATTATCATGCTGCAACAAGAGGTGATGGTCGTGGATGAATGGCAAAAAAATGGGCCTCAGGATCTCGTCACGGTACCTCTGTGCATTCAAAATGCCATCAATAAAATGCACCTGTGTCCGTTGTCCATAACATACGCCTGCCCATACCATAACCCCACCGCCACCATGGGCCACTCGATCCACAACGTTGACATCAGCAAACCACTCACCCACACGACGCCATACACACTGTCTGCCATCTGCCCTGTACAGTGAAAACCGGGATTCATCCGTGAAGAGAACACCTCTCCAAAGTGCCAGACACCATCGAATGTGAGCATTTGCCCACTCAAGTCGGTTACGACGACGAACTGCAGTCAGGTCGAGACCCCAATGAGGACGACGAGCATGCAGATGAGCTTCCCTGAGATGGTTTCTGACAGTTTGTGCAGAAATTCTTTGGTTATGCTGGTCTCAGATGATCTTGGAGGTGAAGATGCTGGATGTGGAGGTCCTGGACTGGTGTGGTTACACGTGGTCTGCGGTTGTGAGGCCTGTTGGATTAACTGCCAAATTCTCTGAAAGGCCTTTGGAGACGGCTTATGGTAGAGAAATTAACATTCAATTCACGGGCAACAGCTCTGGTGGACATTCCTGCAGTCAGCATGCCAATTGCACGCTCCCTCAAAACTTGAGACATCTGTGGCATTGTGCTGTGTGATAAAACTGCACATTTTAGAGTGGCCTTTTATTGTGGCCAGCCTAAGGTACACCTGTGCAATAATCATGCTGTCTAATCGGCATCTTGATATGCCACACCTGTGAGGTGGATGGATTATCTCGGCAAAGGAGAAGTGCTCACTAACACAGATTTAGACAGATTTGTGAACAATATTTGAGAGAAATAGGCCTTTTGTGTACACAGAAAAAGTCATAGATCTTTGAGTTCAGCTCATGAAAAATGGGGGCAAAAATAAAAGTGTTGTGTTCATAATTTTGTTCAGTGTATATATGTATCTGGAACAAATCTGTACCACGCACAAACTTCTGTGAAAAACAAATCAATATATTTTGAAGAACGTGCCATTTGCTTCAAAAAGTATGCAAAGGCACCATAAAAGTATCATAACAGTCGTTCATATGACTCATGCACTTCATTCAAAGTCATGCAGTAGCTTTATGTGAGGAACAACCAAAATAATTCAGTAAAATGAGAATAGGCCAGTTTAATTTGTGAGCAAAATGGTTTTGAGTTGGATCCTTTCAATTAATTAGTTGAACTCCAATTCAAATCACTGAGTAAATGATTCAGCTCAGGTTCAGATCCAGCTAACAGCTCAGAGGAGCAGACACTTATTAGTGAATAATGACTTATTCTGGAATATATTAAGCAAATTTGACCACTTTTAATATACATTTATGTGCTTTTGCAGCCTTGAAAGCTTCAGTTTCTTTATCTGTAATGTTATGGAAAGCAAAAGCAGCACATTATTCAAAATTTCTCCTTTTTGTGTCACATGCAAGAAAGTCAGTCAACGGTTTGGAATGACATGAGGTCGAATTAAAGACATAATTCTATTTTAACTTTGTTTTCATAATATTTATTACAGTTTATTTGACTTTTCCCATCAAATATTAAATCACAGTTACAAGCAAAGACATTACCTGTGGATTTATTGAATAAACTGATCCAGGGAGATCTTGGCAGCATTTGACCTTGGCTCTGTTGGCGTAAATGTTAAAGACTTCTGTCTGCTCTGTCTGGCTCGTCTCCTTGACTCCATGTTCAAACTTATTTACTAGTGACTCACTGTAGAGGATGGCAGTATTTTAGCAGCTTCACACAAATAGCAGCTAAATATAACTCCGCTTCATCCGTTGCGATTTGCAAAAGCGAGCACAGGATCGAACCCTCCGCTCCATATGTAACGCATCACAGGTTTGATGGGCATTGGCATGTGTTAGGACGCAGATGGTCAAAATCACATTTTCAAACATGAGAACAGATAAATGTTCTCCGGGAAGAATTGTTGCTAGGCTCGTTGTACTTCAAGTTAGTGTAACTTAAGGCAAAAACAACCAGCATGTTTTTTGGGTCACCCTTCAGGATGTTACAGCATATACATATATTTCCACTACGCTTTTTTCCTGAAAAACACATATCTTGGGGTTCTTTTCAAATGTCGTATGCAGTAAGTAATTTGTTTCTTTTTCCAGGTAATCAATGTGCCCACAGCTACCAATACAGTGACACACACAGAGGTCACACGCACCTTTATAGTCTTGATGAAATCAATATACGGCTCTCCAACCAAACTCAACCATATACATGTAATATCCTCCGTTTTCTCTCTCGTTTGCACACAAAACCCTCCTGAATTCTCCTAGGCTTGTATGTAGAATCAGGGTATCTTCCGTCCAATAAATTTTTGTTTTAATATTGAAATCTGAAAAATGAAAAATGGGCACATATTTCGTTTTTCAATTATTCAAACAAAACGAAAAATCAAGAATCCGGCTTAATTTTTCGTTTTTACATTCAGGGATAGAAAACGAATAAACAACTTGAATATTCGATCTCTACATGTGGGCGGGAATGAAACGCCCCTCTCTGCTAATTGGTCAACCAAACATTACAACATAATAATAGTCCTAAAAAAACCTTAATAATAGTCCTCCGCTTCTATTGATTCTTACCATGTTTATTTCGACTACATTTTATCTCTTCATCAAATAGCCAGATTAACGAATGGCTTGACACAAACCATACTGAAGCAGAGCCTTTTGGCCCTAGGCATGCCTGTTTTATTATAGTTATCCACCCATTAAAATATGTGCGGCAAAGCTGCGTGATGCACTGCAGCACGGGGAGAATGTATCGACCACTATCAATTTATGTGAACATACAATCATAACTTTTGTGTTAGACAATACGCTGCATTTTAGACAAAGGAGGAACTTAAATAATATTACAGATATGAAAATAAATGACTTTGTGTAATTTACCTTCACAGCACATCTATTATTTTTCTATTTTGAGTTTTATTCATAGAGCACTTTATACAAATTTAGGAAATCATCTGTTATTATCCCACTGGCATGGGACTATTTGTTCCTCACAGTGCTTGTTTCAGTGATTGACTTTAGTGAAATTTGAATTCGAATTAGTGAATTTGACGTCATGATTTGAAGGCGAAATCATTTTAGTTATCAAGAACATATCCAAACCCTGAAATAACACTTCGAACAATAAGCCAGTGTCAGCAGTATCAGAAATTAACTTCCACATAAGGGGCAACTGATTTTCAGTTTTTTATTAATTTATTTATTTAATTAAAAATTTTTTTTTACCTTTTTTATGTCATTTTTAAAGTTAAATTCTTACATTAAATAAATTAGAACAATATGACAATAGGCTGTTACCAATTCAGTATCCACCAAATCAGTATTCAATGATATAGAACCTGCGTCTGAAGATGCTTTTAAATGTATTTACAGTTTAATGCTGATAAGATGGGTGTATGTGCATTTACAAATGTATAATGAAATTAGATTAATGTTTTATACAACATTTTTAATAGAAATATGAATAAAATTAAATAATACTTGAATTATGAAAGTAATATCGCCACTAGGTGGCTGTAAGTCATTGTGTAAATAAAGGATCCTTTTATTCAATCAATTGGTTCAAAATGCTTAATTCATTCATTTAGGAATAAAATCAAGCGGCTGTCTATAATAATTGGTAATTGAATTGTTGTCTATAATAATGGGTTTTCAAAAACTGATTCATTTAGGAACGATACACCACTCTATGCGCCTACTGCAAGCCAGTCAGGTACACAACGGTTCTGTGACTTAGTTGGTTTAGTTGGCAGAGAAAATAACAATTTTGTATGCCATCAGTTAGCTGGCCAATACTCAATATTAATTAAATAAACTCAGTTTATTGCCTAAAACTACCTGTTCACATAAATTAATAGTGGTCTGCGCTTGTCTACAATACATTATCCCCGTGCTGCAGTGCATCGCGCAGCTTTGCCACACATATTTTAATGGGCGGATAACTATAATAAAACAGGCATGCCAAGGGCCAAAAGGCTCTGCTTCAGTATGGTTTGTGTCAAGCCATTCATTAATCTGGCTGTTTGATGAAGAAAAAGAGATCAAATGTAGTAGAAATAAACACGTTAAGAAACCATAGAAGCGGAGGACTCTTATTATGTTATTTAAGGACTATTATTATGTTGTAATGATTGGTTGACCAATCAGCGGAGAGAGGCGTTTCATTCCCGCCCACAGGTAGAGATCGAATATTCAAGTTGCTTATTCGTTTTCTATCCCTGAATGTAAAAACGAAAAATTAAGCCGGATTCTTGATTTTTCATTTTGTTTGAACAAATGAAAAAACAAAAAATGTGCCGTTTTTTCCATTTTTCAGATTTCAATATTAAAACAAAAATTGATTGGACGGAAGATACCCTTATTATGTAGGAATCATTATTTTGAGTTGGATCTTTTAGAATTTATCGGTTATTCTGAAAATCAGTCTGATAGATTTGATTTTCAAATTCAACTGACTGGATCAATGATTCAGACAGGCACACAGCTTCTTGAGGTTACCGCTCAGTAAAAGTAGATGGTTATTAGTGAATAATTACTTATTCTGTAATATTTCGAGCAAATTTGACCAATTTGAATATTTTTATAAACACAACCATGCATACATGTAATCTCCTCCCTTTATCGTTCTTTTTCGCATACAAAACCCACCTGTTTGCTTGTGTTTTTCTTCGTTTTTGTGAAGGAATCATTATTTTGAATTTTATTTTTTGAATGAATTAGTTTAGACAATCATTCTGACAGATAATTCAACTCACTGAATCAATGATCCAGACAGTCACAAAGGTTCTTGAGTGAAACAGCTCAGTGGTGAGGATCGCTAATAGTGAACAATGACTTATTCTGGAATATTTTGAGCAAAACTGACCATTTTTAACATGCAATATACCTTCATTGGCAGGGTGCAATTACACGGTTACTTAATTTTTAAATTAAACTAATATGATAAATATATATGTAGATCATTTTAGTTCATATTAATGTTATACACCACTTTATTTGGCAACCCTTTACAATAAGGTCCCATTTGTTAACATTAGATAATGCATAATATTAACCAACAATGAGAAATACTTTGTTACAATGTTTATTAATCTTTGTTAATGTTAGTTCATGTTAATGATGTTAAATAATATTTACAGACACAATTTTGAAATGAACGTTAACTAAGATTAATACATGGTTTGACTTTTTTACAATTACTTTTTTTTTCATTGTAAGTTTGCAAAATGTTAAATGTTACCCTTTATTTTAATAATAAAAATGAAGTTGTAGAAATTTGCAAGACAAATTTAAAATACTCTGTTGACTAATTCAAGTTAACTATTGTGTAATGTTAATTAATAACAAACAACAATCATAGGCTACGATGCATCCATAGATGGACCACCCTACACTGTAAAAAATTGGATTTTATACGTTCTATGAGATTCAACTTGAGTATTTAAGTCAGTTAAGCCATAATATAAAGTTTATTTATACAACCAAGTTGATTGTACTTAAAATTAAGGCAGCAACTGACTTAAAAAAAATCACCCATTTCAACCTAAAAGCTTTATTTTAATTTGTATTTATTTGTTTATTATTTTAAAGTGAATATAATGCATATAAACTACTAATCCTATACTATTAACTAAATAGCAACATCTGACAGATAACTCACATGCTCTTATTTTAGTGTTGTTGTTAATGTTGTGGTTCTTTTAGCTACAGTTTGCTTCATACATTCAGTTCAACAGCACTAGGTTAAAGATGGTAAACTTGATCACTCAACTGCATTATATACACTGAAGTGTACTTGCTGTCCAATCAATAAATGCAAGTCCTTGAATTAATGTCCTTCAGCCGCTTAGGTAATGTCAATGGTGTGACCCATTTTAGGGGTGGCCAAAATTATAATTTAAAATCAGGCAGAACTACAGAAATGTATCTTCATGTTTACAAGTAAAGCTTATATCTGACCCCCCTACACGTAGTTTTGACACCCAAAGGGGGGGGGGATATCAAGCCTTCTTTAGGAGAGAATCAGAATCAGAATCAGAATCAGAAAGAGCTTTATTGCCAAGTATGTTTGCACATACAAGGAATTTGTTATAGTGTCACAAGCTTCCAGTACACTGAGACAACAACAACACACAGATAATAAAAATGAGATGTGAATAAAATACACATGCATACATATAAACCACAAAAAAATAATAAATTGTATGTACAGGTGTGCTATAGATGGAATAGGAATAGAATAAAATAAAATAAGTTGTAGGGATGTACTAGGGTTTAGGGTGATAAATAATTATAAGGTTGTTGCACATACTGTACTTTAATTGCACAATGGGAGAACATTAACTGTTCATGAGGTAGATTGCCTGGGGAAAGAAACTGTTTTTGTGCCTGGCTGTCCTGGTATTCGGTGCTCTGTAACGCCGACCAGATGGCAAAAGTTCAAAAAGGAGATGGCTTGGATGTGATGGAGCCAGAGTGATTTTCTGAGCCCTTTTCCTCACTCTGGATGTATACAGTTTTGGAGGGTAGGCAGGGGGGCACCAATTATCCTTTCAGCAGTCCGAACCATTCTATGTAGTCTTCTGATGTCTGGGGGTTTTTTTTTTGGTGTGGTTGTGGGGGGATTTTGTAGCTGAAACAAACCAGACAGTTATTGAAGTGCACAGAACAGACTCGATGACGGCTGAGTAGAACTGTTTCAGCAGCTCCTGTGGCAGGTTGAATTTCCTCAGCTGGCGAAGGAAGTACAACCTCTGCTGGGCCTTTTTAACAGTGGAGTCAATGTGAGTGTCCCACTTCAGGTCCTGAGAGATGGTGGTGCCCAGGAACCTGAATGACTCCACTGTCGTTACAGTGCTATCCATGATGTGAGTGGGGGGAGTGCAGGGGGGTTCCTCCTGAAGTCCACGATCATCTCCACAGTTTTGAGGGTGTTCAGCTCCAGGTTGTTAAGACTGCACCAGACAGCCAACTCTTTAACCTCCTGTCTGTAAGCAGACTCATCTCCATCCTTGATGAGACCGATGACTGTAGTGTCATCTGCATACTTCAGGAGCTTGACAGAGGGGTCTTTAGAGGTGCAGTCGTTGGTGTAGAGGGAGAAGAGCAGTGGGGAAAGGACGGAACCCTGAGGGGTGCCAGTGCTGGTGGTGCGGTTGTTGGATGTGAATTTACCAATTCTCACTAGCTGTTGCCTATCTGTCAGAAAGCTGACAGATAGAGCTAGGGACAGAGAGCTAGGTTAGTTTGGTCTGGAGAAGTGTTGGAATGATAGTGTTGAAGGCCGAACTGAAGTCCACAAACAGGATCCTCACATAAGTCCCTGATTTGTCCAGATGTTGCAGGATGAAGTGCAGTCCCATATTGACTGCATCATCCACGGACCTGTTTGCTCGGTAAGCAAACTGCAGGGGGTCTAGTAAGGGTCCAGTAATGTCCTTCAGATAAGCCAACACCAACCTGTCAAATGTCTTCATGACCACAGACGTTAGGGCCACAGGTTTGTAGTCATTAAGTCCTGTTATCTTGGGTTTTTTTGGGACGGGGATGATGGTGGAGCGTTTGAAGCAGACTTCGCACAGCTCCAGTGTTCTGTTGAAGATCTGTGAGAAGATGGGGGCCAGTTGGTCAGCGCAGGTTTTAAGACAGGCTGGTGTCACACCGTCTGGGCATGGTGCTTTTCTTCTCTTGTTCTTTCTGAAGACCTGGCGCACATCATCCTCACTGATCTGAAATGTAGGAGTGGGGGGAGAGGGGGGTTGCAGGAGGTGTTGATGGTTGTGTGGAGAGATGTTCAGAGCGGGTGTGGGGTGTTAGACTGGGAGTTTCAAATCTACAGTAAAACTCATTAAGGTCTTCAGCAAGTTGTTGATTGGCTTCAGTGCTGGGGGAGGGTGTCTTGTAGTTTGTGATGTCTTTAAGACCTTTCCACACTGAAGCAGGGTCATTGGCAGAAAACTGCTTTCTCAGATTTTCAGAGTAGTTCCTCTTAGCCACTCTGATCTCCTTTTCCAGTGTTGTGTTTCTTGGTGATTGGCAATACTCTGCCCCCTTTGTGGTGTCCCTCTTTGGCTGACGAAGATGACGAAAGTTTGTTGTAAACAATGGCTTATCAAATTTTGTGGTTAACCCTCTGAAGTCGACTAACGCGGATACGCGGTTTGAGGCATCTTCTCCTGATCACACCGAAAAGAACTTAAATTACACTTTCAATTTTGATCTTACAGATAAGAGCAATACATAAATCAAATCTGTAAAGGGTCTACTTTTATTTATGTACACTCACAATAACAACAAAACTTTGTGCTTTTGCAAAATAAAGAAAACAAACCGGGTGTGCTGTCTGCCGCCTTTGTCTGCGTAATCTTTATTTAGAAACGCATCATTAAAATGAACTTTAACTCAGCAAATACTCAACAAAGAGATATGAGAGATATATCTATAGAAAGCTTGTCTACTTTTAAACTAAGCAAGTCTTATCGAAAGCAAACATTCTGTGATAAAGTAATCCATATGAAACAAACGCGAAGTCCAGTCTTTCACGTCCCCCTTCATTATATCTAATGCGACCACACCCACGCGCTGAGCGCTATTGATATTATAATCATCCACGTGAAGCGCGCGGCATGTAAACACCCACATCACAGCAAACAAACCAGCAAGTTGTACTGTTCGCGTCGCGCTGGAGGAATAAGACAGAATTACACCTCACAAACTTGGATAACCTCAGAGAAAAGAACGAGTAAGTCTTTTTTTTTATTAACCTACTTGTATTAGTTTCACATAACTTGTACACATTTTACTAGTTAGACTTTCTCCAAATTATAATTCCTGACTAAATGTATAATAAGTGAAACATTATGAAGTTTCATTCAAGCATCTAAATGTCACCCCCCCCCCCCCCCGATGCAGGATGTTTTTGTGTTATAGCAGACAGAAAATATGATGATAAATAGTATATGAGTTATAATGTTATTTAGCTAATGTCAGTAAGAATGTTAAGTCAAAAAACTTTACGGTGATAGGATATTCTCTGTTACACGAATATACCATTAATGTTTTAGATATAGTTTTGGATTGTAAGGAATACATAAAACGCGATGCTTGTGGTTATGAATGTAACTAAGCTTCTGTTCATGAATATCTGCTCTTGTGTAAATATTTTGAATGTGTTATACCCGTTTCTTATGGAGTAATGACGCTGAAATGTTTGAAACTGTTTCAGTTTTCGTTTAGGACTGTGGCTGCATCAATGGCATAATTGCACAAGAAAGGCACACGCATGTCTTTCAGTTTTGAGTTCGCTGGAAAATCACACTGAGTAAGTACACAGTATAGTAATTGTATTATTCCCACAATATGTGGTAATATTATTTGTGGTTGACAGTGTTAAAATGTAAGAATTGCCATTGTTTTCTCATGAAGTATGCATACTAGACTAAGGTACTGTGGGGAGTACACCACTCTAGCATTCACCTGCATCTCTCATAGGAAGAGGGCACTCCTTCAGTTTTCAACTCCATTCAGAATTTTAGAGTAAGTGTGCATTCACAATTTTACAGATGTTACTTTCATTTGATCTAGTTACTTTGTGGTAAAATATGTTTGATATGTGGTAATTGTGTTCTTTGTTTATATAAATTAGTACTAGTATCAGTGAACATCATAATAATGTTAATAATATAGTTTGTGTAAACAGCATGCTTGCTTTTTATTTCAGATGTGAGAATAACAGTGCAAAATAACCTGTTGCAAAGAGAGCCAAAGCAAATAAGCAGCCCCCTTGGTCATGGAAACCAGAGACTGACGCTGAAATGTTCCACAGGCTCTGAGATTCCTGCCCCGCACAAGAGCCTGGACCACAACTAAGACCATGTGATGCACACACTCCAAAAATGATGTGATAGTTATATATATTATAAATAAACTACAAACAAAAAAATAGATACATTTATTTTTCCTCATTATTTCTTGTAGCAATTCCCTCTCAGTCACTCACCTGACAGCTCATTATGCAGCTCATTATGCAGGCCTTCGTCTTCTCAGGTGTGAATCACATCAGTATACATGACCATTCACGCCCCCTCACATATACCTTTTCTACACAAAAAGTGTATTAGAAAATTTAAATCAATATATTGTCTTCTTTGAGTGAGTAAACAAGATGATTTTCAAATCATTTTGAAGCAAAAACTCTAGACCTCAAGATCAGTTCTCAAAAGTCTTGTGAACAAAATGTTCTGTATTTGTTTTATGGCCTTATTTCAGTGACTTTAAAATTTTAGTTTTTCACTAAGCACGCATAAACGTTGTTTTCTCAAAAACACAATCACATACATACATGCTGCTCACATATTATTGTAGCCCAGTTTGTGATGATTATGGTGCTACTAAACTTAGTCATTAAAAGGTTTATTAGCAACTGAAAAAAGCACAAAACCTGTCAAAACTTCTCCAGGGCCCAAAAACACCCTCAGACCCCAGAGGGTTAAATGAGTCCTGGTAGGGATGCACATGTCTTCACAGAAAATGATATAAGATGTTACAGTCTCTGTGAGCTCTTCCAGATCAGTGGCAGCAGCTTCAAAATCAGTGCAGTCGAAACAGGCTTGCAATACCTGCTCTGTTTCGTTGGTCCATCTCTTCACAGACTTTACTACAGGTTTAGCAGATATAAGTTTATGCCTGTAAGTCGGTATAAGATGAACCAGGCAGTGGTCAGAGAGTACTACAGCTGCTCTGGGGAATCGCCCCCCCCACCTGTCCTCTTTTCCGAGTGATATGCATCCTTTATTGTGGAGTAGCAATGGTCCAGTATATTACTGTCTCTAGTAGAACATGTAACGTGCTGTCTGTATTTTGACAGTTCATGTGAGAGATTTGCTTTATTAAAGTCCCAGAGAAAGATTAAAATAGAGTCCGGGTGTTGTTGCTCTGTCTCTGTGATCAGATCAGCGAGTTTCTGTAAAGCGGAGCTAACGTGCACTTGCGGAGGAATGTAAATACTCACGAGAATGAACGAGTGAAACTTCTGCGGCGAGTAGAAAGGTTTACAGTTAATGAAAAGTGCTTCTAGATCGGGACAGCACATCTTCTTTAACACAGTTACATCTGTACAACACCTCTCATTGATGTAAAATTGATGTCCCGCTGCCGCGTGATTTCCCCTTTGATTCTGTGTCGCGGTCTGCTCTAAACAGCTGAAAGACCGGCAGATTTAACGCTCTGTCCGGTATGGCATCATTCAGCCAGGTTTATGTGAAACACAGAGCAGCAGAGTGTGAAAAATCCTCATTTGTCCGGGAGAGCAAAAGAAGTTCATCCGTTTTGTTGGGTAGAGAGCGGAGATTCGCCATATGGATGCTCGGCAACAGCGTTCTGAATCCGCGCTGCCTTAGCTTCACAAGGGCGCCGGCTCGCTTCCCCCATCTGCACGTCCTGAAGCACTTGACCAGCGCAGCAGCTCCGCTGACTACAACATTCAGCAAAACGTCCGAATAAACGAAATCCGGTAGAAGATTGTGTGGTGTGTTCTGCCGAATGTTCAGCAGCTCATCCCTGGTAAAACTGATCGTGTTTGAGAAACAAAAAACAGGAAAAACTAACAAAAACAGTACAAACACTGGAGAGCCAAACACTGAGGCTGCCGTCTGCCGCGCCATCGCAGGAACGATCAGTCAGAGGTATTCGCACCCTGCTGTATGGTCACACCACAGCTTTAAGGGTCTAGTGAAATGGTATACATTTCTCCACCCAAACACAACCCCACACACACATGCAATCTCCTCCCTTGATCTCTCTCTTTCACACCTGCATTTCCTTGCGTTCTCCTACTCTTTTGTGATGCGACCTTGCTCAAGAAGGTCTCTATCTGTGGGAGCACGAAAAGTAATAAAAACAAACCACGCATAATGTTTTATGAAACTCCAAAACAACATTGCCGGCATCCATCTTCAAAGCTTATATTCTGACAGGAGAAACATGCCATTGGGTTTAACAGCAATAAATGCTCAGCGCATTTATTTTTTTCTTATCTTCGTTTTGCTGTTTTCTTTTTTGCATTCCTGTCCTTGGGTGGAAAGACAATTCCATTTGCTATGATGGTCCACTGAAAACGGAAAGTAAAGTTTGCAGCTCTAGTTTTTAAGCGAGCAAAGCTTTTCCTGCGTGAACACACATAAGAAATTGATCCAGTTGGAATCAGGTACTAATGCCATCTCAGCGCTCCGGCTCTGCCGTGTTAATCCCCTGAAATACAGTGGATTTGAGTGTGGAAAGCTAATTTCCCTCGCCGTAATAGATGAAAATATTTGAGCGGCACAGTGTCACAGGCTGTGTGATGGAGTGTTCTCATCCCAGCGTGACCAGATATCAATCAGCCTGTCTGACGTTCAGGGTGCACGCCTTCAGCCAACAATGAAACAGCACAAACTCAGGGTGGGCTGTTTATCTGTAGCTACTTTTCAGTAGTTTGAAATGCTTTTCTTATGGTATTAAAAATAAAGGTTTCAAACGGGTGTTTTTGATGGAATGTCATCAAATAACCATTTTGGTTCCCCAAAGAACCTTCAGTCAACCACCTTTCTTTTCTTTCTTTTTTACGTGAAAAACATTTTAACAACCCAAAGACTGAGCGTGTAATATAGTCAAGGAGTAGTTGATCCCAAAATTTAAATTCTGTCATCCTTTACTCACCCTCAAGTTGTTCTAAACTTGCATCAATTTCATTCTTCTGTTAAACACAATAGAATATATTTTAAGGGAAAAAAAGAAAGAAAAGGTAACCAAACAGTTGATGGTAGCCAATGACTTTCTTTCTTTCGAACTTTCGAACTTTCTTTCAAACTTTCGAACTTTCTTTCTTTCAAAACTTCTGAAACTTCCGAACTCAATAACCAGCAAATGTTTGGTTACCTACATTCTTCAAAATATATTTTGCATTCAACAGAAGGGTTGGAGTAACATTAGGGTGAGTAAATGATGATAACATTTTCCATTTTAGGCTTAACTATTTCTTTAACTCTGCAACACTGATACTGAATCAATAAATATTGTGAAAAGTGCTTTACAAAAAGATTACATAACTAAGTCTTCAAAAATATATTAAATAATTGTAATAATATAATATAATATAATAATGTTTTTAATATTATAATTTTTTTTTTTCATTTACTATTTGATACAATTTTGTCCCTACCCTTTTTTTTAGCACTTCAACAAAAACAGGTGTGCTTTCTCACAAGACCGTTTTCTGTGACAGATACCAGGAAAACGATCAGATGCAAGGAAAATAATATGCATGCTATTCAGAAAAAAGTTTGAATGTTATCATCTGTTCTCTTATTGACTGAGCAGTGTGTCATGAATAATTAATTATGATATGATTGCACGTTTGAATGAAAGATCATCACTTTCAATTACGGAGTCCCTATAAATACCCCTTCCGCCCTCGGCTGAGCAGACGTACATATTGCCAGCTAAGCTATGCAAACAGTTGGCTGGATAGGGAGAATGAAGGACAAAGAGCAAATCTGCTCATTTTATTTTCTCTCCTCCAGTCTCTCTTCACTGTCTGTTTGTCAGCACGACAATTAGAACCTGAGGTAACAAGCGCGAGAGCGAGCGCGATGGTGTGACTCTTTGAGGCGACGCACTAATGGACGTCCCACTAGGCCAAAGTGGTTCGGTGCCGTGAGGAGAAGGTGCCTGAGTAATCGGCCCCGTCACGGCCTTGCCGAGAGCCTGGGGAGTGAATCAGCACAGCTGGGAAGCAGACATCAGTCTCAGTAGGCCTTCGGGATGGGCCACTCCTCTAGGGAACCGTTCCCTCCTTTTTCAAAAGAGAGATTGAGAGAGGGAAGGGGTTTCAGCTCGCACATAAACGCTTCCTTAATTTGCTTGGTTAGTCCTTAATAATTCTTGTTTTGGAAGGAAGCCGAGTTCTTTCATTTGTTTTTCCCAATGCTAAATTCCTCTTCGGTCTGTAAGAAAATAAAGCACTTCCTGAAAGTAATGTAAATGATGTGGCTTACGTACTAATATCTTCATAATTGTGTTATTTTTGCACTAATACCAAACTTATTTCCCTCTCGTCCCGGTAACAAAGGAAAATTACTCCCCTTAGGATTCCCGTTTGTTAAAAATAACATCTTCAGCTGCTGCAGATTCAGGTAGTTCACAAAATTTCTTATTATATTTCCCCACAGTAAGTGGCCTGACAATTTGATGTTTTTTTTAAACAGTCTCTCAAGTTATAAATGTTTAGTTTTTTTTACATTAAAACAAGAAGAATCTGATTCTGTAAGATCCGATGCTGTAAACTGGGGTCAAGGTGGTGATAGAGGGTCCATGGAAAATGAACAGAAGAAAATACAAATGAAAAAAAAAAAAGCAGAATGTTTTGTGGTGTTGTTATTAAAATATAATTGTCGGGGGACAACAACAACGACAATAATAATATAATAATAATAATACAAAATAATAATAATAATTATAAACTAATAAATAATAATAATAATAACACACATGAAAATAAACAAATATGGGAGGAAAAAAAAAACACATTAAAAAAGGTTTATACTCCAACAAAGGCTCAAAATAAATATCCCCAATTTGAACAAATGCATGGTTGGAAAATTCAAACATTAAAAAAAAAATTTTATTTTTTAAATTTTTTTTTTTTTTAAAAAAAAATTAATAAATTCCAAACAAACAGAAAAAAGTGTGATTTAATGTGTATTTTAGTAAAATGGCTATTTATTTATTTAAATTAGTGGCTCACACTTTTTTTATTTTTATTATTTTTATTTTTTTTACATAAACAGGTTTTGAAACATGAAAATATTTACCAGCCTTTAAGTATTTTTCACAAGTATGTCATCATATTTAGGGGTCTGTGCATCAAAAAATTTTGAAAACCCATTCTCCGAGAACGAGAGAGGAGAAGGAGGGAGAGAGAAAGAAAGATGACAATGTGACGGGGCACGGACAGGTACAAATCTGACAGTAATCTGCCTCTTCTCTTCCAATCATGCTGTCGGTGTGAGAGATGAAGGCTGAGGTTCGGAGATACACAGCTCTGTGATGTGATGTCGGCTAATGCTCTTTCATTGTGCGGCATTAACTGATGAGAGAGCGCCGGCACTCTGCTGATTAACAAGGCCCTGTTTAAAACTTCCTCATCAAGAAGAATAGATTTGCCCCAGTCTGTCACCTCTGTAGAGAGCTGTATAAACTCTGAAGATTTACTGGCTCACTTCACACTATATTGTCATAAGAAACGTAAGCTGTACAAAGCTTGTGAAATGAACTTATTGTAAAATCTCAACAGTCGCTGGGAGGATTTCTGACACAATATACCCTATTTTCTCCCAAGTTCTTCTGCCTGTTGAAAGTGCGGCTTCATCACATTAGCATCCTATAAACGGAGAGTTCAGACTCTGAATTCTAATTGGACGAGCAGTATAAAATGCAGATGAACTTGCGCGTGACCTCATAGTTTATTTTAATACAGCAGCACAATATGTCGCTTGGCACCATAAACAGCCTAAAATAACTATACTGCAAGATCTGAATTTTTAATGAAATTTTTGAATAACTTAACAAAAAATCATATATTATAATATCTTCTAATATTAGATTATATAGATACTGTATATATAAGCCTGTGACTATTCAGCCTGCAAAGTCCCTTACGTCATTTGTTCCTTTTTTAATTGTGACTCTTTTTTTCTGATTTTTTGCACCGAAAAAAGCTCTCATCTCTGCATTATCCCACTCTAACAACGGGTTCCATTTCCCAAACACTCACGCTAACAAGCTCATTAAACAGGAAGTATGTGTAGCAGACTAAAGGCAAAGTAATATTTTTGTAACTACATATACAGAGCAGCTTTGCTCAGTGCATATTAAATGACATAGGCTTTCTATTTAGGCTTCACATATAAACACAATCTCCCTTCATATGTATATTTCTGTTTTTTCCTCATTTCAGAACGATTGTTAGTTATGATGGCATGCATGCTGGTTTGTTTGACCTGATTTGATGGAATGTTTGCTGATGCCAACATGTAGCTTTACAATCAAATCAGCGCTACGACTGTCACACATGCCTGAGTGTATATAAAAACTACACAGGTGTAGATGCCGGATGAGATGTCATCTCTTTTACAACACGAATGTTGCATTTCTGTCATAGAACCTGACGAACGTGAGGGGTGTAGACCATCCTGCAGCGTTGCAGATGTCCTGCATAGGAACTCCTGCGAGAAAGGCCTTGGAGGCCGCCACACTTCTTGTTGAGTGAGCCTTGACCCCCAAAGGTGAGGGGAGATCATTGGCAACCGTAATGGCATTCACTATCCACCGGCTGAGGGTCTGCTTGGAAGCAGGATGACCACTCTTAAGGGGACCATAGCACACAAGCAGTTGGTCCGCCTTTCTCCACAGGGCAGTTTGGTGGACGTATGCATCCAGTGCTCGCACTGGACACATACAATTAAGCCTCTGCTGGTCGGGCTCCCTAAAGGGAGGAGGATAAAAAGCCTGGAGTACGACAGGCCGTGGTGTAGAGGAGGGGATCTTAGGGACATACCCCGCCCGAGAGTACAAAAAAGCTTTGGCCAGACCGGGCGCAAAGTCGAGATAGGAAGGAGCCACAGAAAGGGCCTGCAGATCCCCAACTCTCTTTAGAGAAGATATAGCTAAGATAAACACAGTCTTTAACGTAAGAAGACGATCTGATATCTCCTCGAAAGGCTCAAAAGGAGAGCTTCTAACACCACAGCGAGGTCCCAAGGAGGGACACGAGATCGTACCTGAGGCCCCAGCCTCATCACACCGTGGAGGAAACATGTAACCAGGGGGTCCTTGCCCACTGAGGGACCATCAAGAGGGGCGTGGTAGGCCGCTATAGCCGCCACGTAGACCTTCAGTGTGGAGTGGGTCAACCCTGCGGAGAATCGGGCCTGCAGGAGCTCCAGAACTCTACCAATCGGGCAGTTAGCTGGATTGAGCTGGCGGTCTCCGCACCATGAAGTGAAGAGCCTCCACTTCAAGGCGTACATTTTCCTCGTTGAGGGAGCTCTAGATTGGAGGATGGTCTCAACAACCACGGTTGACGAGCAGCCCAATTGCTATGAGTTGTGCCCCCTCCGGGGCCACACCCACAACTTCCCCAGCTCCAGGCGGGGGTGGAAGATCATACCCTCCACCTGTGAGAGGAGATCCCTCCTGACGAGAATCTCCCATGGAGAGGAAAAACCATTGGGAGGCCATGAGGACAGAATCAGTCCGAGAACCAGACTCGACCCGTCCTAACGGCTACTGGCAATAGCGACCCCGTCCAGACCGACTCTCTCTAGAACTCCCGGTAGGCAGCGCGGGGTAAAGGGCGTACAGACGAGGCCGCGGTCCAATTCCTGTACCTAGCATCCACCCCCCAGTGGATCTCGATGATCAGAGAGATCCCAGAGGGGACATTGCATGTCGTCTGAGTTTGCAAACAGTCCACCTGAGCTGGCCAAAAACTCTCATATCTGCTTGCTACCTCGGGGGTGAATGCATCCATTCCCCGTCAGCCTCAGCCCCTGCCTCGACGATTTCTGCTCCCAATAGAGATGCCCAGGAAAAATGAAACTGCCCTCAGCTCGAGAGGACTTGCCCTGGACAACACAAGATCTGATGTCCAGCTGGTTATCAAGGGGCGCGAACGTAGACCTCCCCTGGGTGGTTTGATATAAAAGACCACCAGCTGTGTTGCACCTGTGCCCACCAACACATGGTGGTCTCTTAGGTCCGGGAGGAAGTGTTTTAGAGCTCGAAACACGGCCAGCATCTCCAGGCAGTTGATGTGCCACGTAAGATGGCGACCACTCCACAGACCACGGGCAGGGTGGCCACTCATGACTGCTCCCCAACCGGTGAGGGACGCGTCCGTCGCTAGCGTTACGCGGCGACAAGGAGCTCCCAGCACCGGGCCCTGAGACAAGAACCAAAGTTTCCTCCACATGTCTAAGGCACGTAGGCACCTTGATCATGCGAAGCGGGTTTCCCCTCGGGGAGAACCCCTTGGTCTTGAGCCACCACTGTAGGGGTCTCATGTACAGCAGGCCAAGAGTAACCACGTGCTCAGACCCAGCAGCTATTGAAACTGCTTGACAGTGAGTGAACGGCCTTCTCTGACTCCCACGACTGTAGTGAGGATCGACTCGATCTGAGCAGGAGACAAACGTGCCTGCATCGTGGTCGAATCCCACACCACGCCCAGATTAGTGGTCCTCTGTAATGGAGAAAGCACACTTTTCTTGGCGTTTAGTCTTAACCCGAACTTTCTCATATGAGCGAGAACGACATCTCGATGCCGAACCGCCATCTGCTCTGATTGAGCTAAAATCAACCAATCGTCGATGTAATTGAGTATGCGGACGCCCTGGAGCCGCAGAGGAGCCAGAGCGGCATCCACACACTTTGTAAAGGTGCGGGGTGAGAGTGCTAGGCTGAAAGGAAGAACTCAATATTGGTAAGCTTCGCTCCTGAAAGCAAACCTCAGGAGCTTCCTGTGCCTGGGAAGGATGGAGACATGAAATAAGCATCTTTTAGATCTATCGTTACGAACCAGTCCTCAGACCTGATCTGAGACACGACCTGTTTTATAGTGAGCATTTTGAACTTCAGTCACATGACTGAGCGGTTCAAATGACGTAGATCAAAAATGGGATGCAACCCTCCATCCTTCTTTGGAACGATGAAGTACCGGCTGTAGAACCCGGACTCCCTGTCACTGGGGAGGGACCACCTCGCGATGGCCTCCTTTCCCTCGAGAATGGCCTCTGGTGTCTTTGGAGCTGCTAGCTGGGTGCCCTGAAGCGGCGGACCGGCAGGAGATCGCCGAGCTAGCTGCTTGAGAGACCCGAAGGGGTGGAGAGGCTCTTGGCTCCGCTACGTTCCCGGGCGGAAAATACAGAGAGAAACATTCGCTGGAAACCATGGGCACTGGAACACTGGCAGGGTTGGCAGAAGAGTTTCCCGAGGGTGCTGAGGAGAGATGGACACTGTGTAATGCGGTGTACCCCGCTCTTCCCCAGTAGGGGCCGCCCTCAGCAGTCCTGGATTTATGTCTGTCAGGACCGCTTCGTCGAGGGCTTCCTCAACTGAAGCACGACCCTCAGATCGGGCCTCGCCTTAGAAGCCGCCGGCCTCGGTCCCGCTGCGGGGGAGCTCTATCAGGCACCGCTCGTGGTTTTGACCTCTACATGAGGAGCTGGAACACGGTAGGCTGGGGCTGCTCCCGCCCAGCAGCCCCCAGAGCTATAGAACGGCGAGGGAGAAACCGCTGGAATGCCATGGACCGCCCAATAGCACGGGCGGTCTCCTTGGTGGCGCGAAGAGCTAAATCAGCGGTTCTCCTGAGCTCGGTAATATCTCGGATTTTACCTGCTTACCCTCATCTAGCTCTTTCAGCAGGTTGGCTTGGTATGCCTGTAACACTGACATAGTGTGCAGACACGCACCAGCCTGACCCACTGCCGAGTACCCCTTGCCCACCAGCGCTGAAGTGGTTCGCAGCGGCTTTGAGGGCAAGACCGGAGCCTTCAGAGACGATGCCACGCCGGGTGACAGATAGCTCGCAAGCGTCTGCTCTACCCGGGGCATCGCTCTGTAACCGCATTCACTCAACCCCACCACATTTCCATAGTAATCAGTGGCGGGGACTAATAAGTGGGCCGAGAATGGTTTCTTCCACGACCTCGACACCTCGGTGTGGAGATCGGGAAAAAACAGCAGGCTCCGGCGTGGAGGTAGCAACTTGGCCCGCAGAAAGCGTTCATCGAGTTTGCTTTTCTGCGGTTCAGTCTGTTTCTCTGCGGGCCACTCAAAATTCAGCTTGGCAACCGCACGAATCACTACCTCCATTAGCTCCTCATATTGTGGGGATTGAGGGGGCGATTCTTCGACGCTCTCCACATCAACCTCCTTGGAGGAAGATAGGAGAAGCGCCGGGCCCGCGACTGATTACACATATGATTCAGAGCTTGGTATCGCTGAAGGCGTTCCCCTAGCATTTCCGATGCAGCTCGAGTTCCCGAAGGGGAATCACATTATCCACAAATGAGGCTCTGTCTTTCTTCAAGTCTCTGTTTATCTCGCAAAGCCAGTTTTAACCCTTATGTTTTGTTTGTGCCAACTGGGTTTAAGTGTATTTTTTCATGTGTGTATCAAAACGATCACCTTTGTTAAATTTGCATGTCTGCTTTATTGTAAAACATTGAATTTGATGGGGAAATTATGATTATTTTGAAATCTCTATTATTAAAGCTTTTTAGTTAATGTCAACAGACTATGAGGGTTAAATCAAGTCATCATTTAATATGACAAATTATGTGTAATGTGGTGTTTTGTTTCATGTTCATGTTTTCCATGTCTTTTATTTTGTAATTGTTTCATGGTCCATGTTAGTGTCATGCTTCCCTTGACCTCATGTATTCGGCCTTGTGTATGGGTCATGTTCTGATTGGTTAGTATTAGTCATGTGTCTTGTTCGCATTGGTTGTCATGTCAGTGACTCCTGTCTGCGATAAGCTCGCTTCATGTTCCATTGTGCCCTACGTCGTGTATTGAATTATGGACGTCCTGTGGTGAGCTACGTTGTTATGTATGTCTTCCTGCTTATGTAAAGTTCTGCCTCTGCTTGTCTGGTTCAAGTCAAGTCAAGGAAGTCAAGTCTGTATCTTGGATTATTGTTTGGATGTTTGAATCACTCTGTAAAGAAACTGCACTGGGTTCTCACTACGCTCGCCTTCAGGGATGACGCCGTTAAAGAATACACGACCCCCCCAATGAACCAGCAGATCGGCCTAGTTCGCCTCGTCAGGATAATCGCTTCAGAGGATTATGTTCAGGACCTTTTGTGGACTTTGGTCACCGAGTGGATTTGAATGCGAAGGCGTTAAGGACATTTACGCTATGGTTTGAGCAAAAAAGTATCTAATAATGCAACGCAATACCCCCAATGGACCTTGAACAATAACATGACTTTGCACTATTTGGCTGATTCACCATTTACGTGGGGCGTGTGAGAGAGGAATACGCCTTCCCACAGTACCCCGCCAAATCAGACCTTTTCCACGTCCCGCCATTAGAGGAGTGTTCACATTCATGCCATGCAAGCCCAGCCTGATCACATCGTGTCTGCCAAGCCACAGCCTGCTCACGTCATCCTGCTCTCAGGACTGCTCAAAATCATGCCAGTTAGTTAAAAGGTACTCCTATCTTTCCTACAATATTCAAAAGCCTGATACATCATGTCTGCCAAGCCAGAGTCGTAGCGTTACATGCTGCCTACCCCAGCGTCCTCGGACGTCACGTCTGCGAAGCCAGAGCTTGCTCACGTCATGCTGACACATCATGAGATTCGTTCCAATATGGCCGCCATTGAAGCGCTACGTTGCAAGATGGCCGCCACACAAGAATCTCTTCAAAAAATGTCCACCCTTCTAGAGTCTCGTCACGTCTCAGCTGATCCTCCAGAATCTCGTCACAAGATGGCCGCCACGGCTGAGTCCCCGACCAAGATGGCTGCCATGTCTGAGCCTCTCCACATCGCGACTATCCCCAAGTTTTCCCCTAAGGATTTTTTTTGGGGGGGGGGGGGGGGGCTATGTAGACAAGCTCCTGCGAATGCAGGAGCTTGGGCCAGACTCAAAGGACTGATGCTTAGTGTGATGGACCCACGTCTGATGTCGGTGCGAGCTGCAGGCATCCCGGTGATGTCAGCGCTCTCAAGCAACGCTGTCTTTGAGGTCATGCCACACTCTGCTGCCCTTCTTGTAATGGCGGTCGCCATTTTGAGCGTTTGGGCTGCACACTGCACTCCTGAGGCCTCTCCTGTCCAAGAATCTGTCCCAGAGGCCTCTCCTTTCCACGAATCCGCTCTCCAGAGGACTCTCCGTCCGAGTCTGCTCAGAGTGACCTCTGTCCACGCGTTGCTCAGAGGCCTCTCCGTCCACGAGTCTGCCAAGAGGCTCTAATGTCCACGAGTCGCTCAGAGGACTCTCCTGTCCACGAAGTTCGCTCCAAGGGCTTTCCTGTGCCTCGGAAGTGGTAGCATCCGGTAGATCCGCTGGAGGCCGTTCATGAAATACCCCCCCTCAGTTGCCCCTGAATGGCCATGGAGGGCCGTTCATGAACTCTCTGCTTGTTCGGTCACAGGTAGGTGGTCAGTCCATGTCTCTGCACCGCCATGGCTCCCTGCTCTGCCATGGCTCCCTGCTCTGCCTGCTCCGCCATGGCCCCCCGATCTGCCTGCTCCGCCATGGCCCCCCGTTCTGCCATGGCTCCCCATGGCTCCGATCTGCCTGCTCCGCCATGGCGTCCCCTCTCTGCCTGTTCCTCTGCACCGGGCTCTGGACCTCCATCCCGGCCAAGGACAACTTCCTAGTTCCTCCACTCTGACATTTGTTTGGTTGGGGTGGGATTGTTACATTAGTGGCGTCAGGAGCAGCCCTTAGTAGGGGGCTATGTGGGGTTTGGTTTTTGTTTCATGTTCATGTTTTCCATTATCGTTTATTTTGTAATTGTTTCATGGTCCATATTAGTGTCATGCTTCCCTTGCCTCATATCTCTCTGCCTTGTGTATGTGTCATGTTCTGATTGGTAGTCTTAGTAATGTGTCTTGTTCCCCATTGGTTTGTTCATGTCATGTGCCCCTCCTTGTCTGCTATAAGTAGCCATCATATTCCCATAGTTCTTGATCGTGTATTGAAGTTGTAACCCGCTGTTGGTGAGTCTAGTCTGCTTATGTCAAGTCTGCTCATGCTATGTCTGTTCATGTCAAGTCTGTGTCTCGGATTATTGTTTGGATCACTCTGTAAATAAACTGCACTTGGGTTCTCACTACGCTCGCCTTCAGTGGATGACTCTTAATAGATTGATGTAGGATATCAGACCGAATCAGACAATCTAAGATTTGGTCAAAACCGAGTTGAGGCACGAGGAGTCACAAAAATTCCACAGAGGCCCAAGACAACAGGATGTCATAAATCAGACCCTAGCCTCTCTGAAGCAAGCCTAAACCCAAGACCCTGTCACAGAACAGTTTTCAACATTAACACAAAAGAAAACATTGACAAGTCCAAGGAGATTGTCAAATTTGGGGCAAGTTATCAAGAATAATGGTCAAAAGAGATGACCGAATGACTATCCCCGACCTAGAACTACAGTCACAAGCTCATAGTAAATTGACTTCCCACTTCACGACAAGATACAGCAGGACTAAAATCCTACACCCCCGCCAATTTTATCATGGTCTTCATCCATTCACAGAATGGCACGGAAACTGCTTTTCCATGCACCTAAATGACACTAAAAGTACTTGTGAGCAACTAATCTTTTCTATGCATAACTCCATATTATGTATGAAACCCACATGTTTAACCATCATGTCTTAATAATTTATTGTGTATGTATTTTGAATAATTATTGAATAGTTTAAGAATTGCTATTCTTGTTTAGTATGTGTGTGTTTGAATCTTATTGCTTGAAATGTTTCTTCCAATCAAATCTTTGTCAAATGTATAATTTTCTTGTTATAGAAATCATGTCCAAAATCATATTTTGCAAGAGCGGGAAAAATGTGGATCATGTGAATGATGAGATAACAGTTGATTTATGAATGGGGAGGAGGAATATACAACGCCCCGGGCAAACACGACATCTAATTGGTCAAAACACCATTTGGGTGTGTTAAACAGCCTGGTTTAAATACTCAGGACACAATCAAAATAGAGCGCGCTTTGGTTTTGCCTTTTTCCTTTTTGTGGTCTGACTTTTTGTGTCTAGCTTTTAGCCATGCGGTTTTTAGCTTTTCACTTCTAGTCATGCTTCTTTAGTTTTGAGCTTGCTCTGGCTTACACGCCAGCTCCTCAAAAACCATGAGAAGAAACTAGAAACGCCACCGGTTATCATCAAACTTTACATCTATTTTATTTCTTTAGTTTGTTTTATTTTCCGTTGAGTTTCGTGTTTTGAGTTAAGTTTGCTTAACGCCGCATCTCCGAAAGAGTGCCGTCTAAAACTTCAACTTCAAACCACAACTCCGCTTCGTCAGCCAACGCCCAACCACTGGCTCCCAAGACTGAACCTCCAGCCAATCAGCAACCTCGGGACACCCCTTTCAGCAACAGACAGAAAGGGACCCCGCAACACAGAAACGCAAGTACTCCAGATTCTAACTGAACTGGTGCAGTTAATCTAAATTTTAACCTCATTGAGGAACTCAGTGCGAGGGTTAATTAAGTGATTGATGGTTGTTCAGATCTATACAATGGCACATATTGCTGTAAACTTGGGATTTCACATTTTCATTCTCTTTAATTATTTCCTCTCTCTCTCTTTCTGAAAACTTGTGTGAATGCGTGTGTTCATGTGTTAGATTAGTTTATATGTCTTAGATTTATCCAATAAAGCCTTATTTATATGGAAAAGAGAAGTATCTTGTGTTTTGTGCTCACAAGTTAATGTCTTAAACTGCCGATCTTGTTACTATGCTAATTAATAGTGTTTTCACTATATTTTGGATATAGATATCCATTGCAGAATTGCTGTCATACGGCTCGCTCACTGAATCGCAGGCCGTCTCAGTGATCCGCCGTAAAACAGTGATTCTGTCCTAATTCCCTTGCATATTAATGGTGGAGTTCCCTTTAAAATCTTAAATGATTCCCTTTGAGCTAAATTATTGACCTGTTTCCCTTACATTGATTTGTTCCAAACTGCTACTTTGGTCAGGGTTAAGTTGATATGTAAAGCTTCACTTCCACAATATTTCTGAGATGATGAAAAATGCTTTTTTTAGAAAATGTGGCCAAGGCCACAGAGTTTCAGACCTCTCAAATTAATCTTGATTAGTGTTGTTAAATGAAGATTTCACGAGAGACCATTTAATCAAATTTCTATTAGAGGAAATGTCAGTCTTTTTATTATTTTTTTTAACCCTTCATGTCATGTTCTTTTCATTTTGACCAGGACAGGATTACATTTTTTTTTTCCTGAAAATGCTAGCTAATTTTAAATCGCACTGGACTAAAATGTACTGACTTAATGCAAAAATAGGACAATTGTTGTGCTTTTTGTTTTTTTACACTTTTGGTGTTCCTGGTCAAATTACCAGCCTACAAAAAACAGATTTCTTAATTTGACTTTATGCTATATTATAACTAAATCTTGGAATCATTTTTTAAAATAAACTTATCTTTAAATTTAGCACATGCTTTCTCTTTCTTTTTGGAACTGACTGGCTTCATTAATCTGAGTTTTTGCATTTCAGTTTTTTGAGTAAGCACTGCCTAAATGTATTTATTTATTTTGTATTTATTTATTTTTTTATCAGAAATTTGAAAGAGCAGGTGGACAAAAACCTGAATCCAATATTTAGTGATAATATCACATAATGAGAGATTTTATAAGCAATTTAAATTAAATGGCTGGTCATTTTTGACTGACACCAAATTAGGTAATGGATTTTCAGCACAGCACAAGGGTTAATAATACTTGATATGCGTTTCTCAGTTCTTAGAACACTTTTCCAAAACACACTTTTCTTTGCCAGCACTCAACTTGACACAGTAGTTAATGTTACTACTAAAACCACCGAAACACATTGGCTTTATATTTAGCAAACTGTTATCAAAAGACACTTACAGTGAACTCCCTGGGAACTGAACCTGTGATGTTGTCAGCATCATGCTCTATGAAGCATATTGAGTCCTACCAATATACTTCATACACACCTCAAATACATGCAAGTGTGAAAAAAGACATTCTCACCCATCCAAACACTTCATCAACCATTACACACTGACCTTAAAATAAACGTGTAAGCATAATGTCTAATTGAATTGCATTGTATTTTTTTTCTTTTTCATATTGATTAGCTTATTAATTATTATCCTTTCATAATTCAGAATGTTTATAGAACTGGTCAGTTTAAGGTTCAAAAGCCTCTTCAGCCTTTCATGTGGCAAACACTTTAATACAAAGTGAAGTGAACTTGAAAACTGTATACATGTGCACTGCATTCAAGCTGTATATTTTATCATTGCATGCATTCCTTCAGAATCAAAATCATGACCTTGGCATCATATTTGTACTACAGGAATATTACCTTACATAAAAGGAGAGAAAACCGGCATCAAGTGTTGCTAATAGCTGTGTTAAAGAGTTTAGAAGAACGTGCTCATTGATATATCATAACAGTTTTGAAAATTCAGTGTATTAAGAAAGATACATGCAAACTGAATACCTCATATTCATATCTCACATTGATATACTGAATCATGCAAATCAAATCACAGAACCTACATGCAGTACAGCAGCACAATGGTTACAAGTGAATGTTGTGAGAGATATGTTCAATCTAGGCATGGAAGCAAACAGTAATTTCTTCATAATATATCATAATATTCTCTAAAATATCTCAGCTGCCGCTGTAGCACCGCCACAAAGTTCTGTAATCGTAAGGCAGAGAAAAGAAGAAAGAAAGGGAGTAAAATAGAAGATTTAAAAAGGATTTACTCTGAGAGAGAGAAAGACTGTAAAGCCATATCTCTCTTATCTCATGGTCTCCACACTTGGGAGATGAATGAAGCAGCTGTCACATTTGAAACATACAAAAGCCGTAATCCTGAAGTAAACAGACAGCAGTGTTTCAGGACTCCGGGAGGAATGAATTGGACGGCTAACAGAGGGTCTCAGAGGGAGAGCTGGGAAGGCGAGAGCCCCGGGGGAAGCTGGCAGAGGGCGAGCGCTGTGAGTGGGCAGAGACACGGCGCAAAGTCACGTCTTCACGTGCCGCTGTGTCGAGTGGGGGGCCCGACAGCAAGGGGCCTCTCGATGTGAAGAGTTAACCACCCAGAATCTGCAGATATGCTCGGGTTTCTTTCACAGAACATAGTGGAGAGGCGTTTGGATTGTTTCGAGAGAGAAAAATATATTGAGGGCTGGCTGGGAGGGCTTTGTTTTGGCCCCCTGTGTGCCTGTGTGTGGGTGCCCATGGGAGCGGGTGCCCAATTGGAAACGATATGAGGAGTTTGCACTCCTGATGGATCTGGCAACCTCTGGAGCTGCTCAGGAGCTGAAGAAAACCCACGCCACTGTTCAGCATTCACTTGCTAATGATTCCAGTGAATCATCAGAAAGCAACATACCGGCTTGTGCAAGGGCTGACACCATGCGAATGAATCATAAAAGATGCAGCGAAAATGCTGAAGAAGTTTGTTCGCAAGGTCTGCGTCAATAATTTCATCGGCTGATTCATTTTTTCATTCGATCAGATGGCTCACAAGTGACCTTAAGAAATGAACAGAAGTGAAATGGACTGTGGAGGAGTTGAAATGAACTGTGGTGAAAGGGCAGTCTGATTTCATCTACAGACAGGCATAGCATAAATATTGCACAGATTGATCTTTTACAGCGGTATAGAATGGCAACAGCCAAAAAATGAAGATGACAATGATTGAAATGTGGTTGAAGGCCATGGCTTTACTTAACTTTCACTCTCAAAGTTAACTTATACATTGAGTTCTGCCATTTTAAAAGTAGTGCTTTATATTTTTTACTTTCAAAAGACATTTTTTAAAATAATCATTCACTTTTATTTAGCAAGGACACATAACATCGATAGTTAAGCGACAGTAAAGACACCATTTATATCATGTTTTTTACCCCAAAAGGCATTTTTTTTATATTTCAAATGAATGCCCTTTTTAATACCTTTCTATTAAAAAATAAATCACAGGTTAATCACAAAAAATATGATTGATTTCTGCGACACTGAAGACAGGATTAATGATGCTGAAAATTTAACTTTCCATTGCAGGAATGAAAACATTCCTAAAAAAATACAATATATAATATAATTATATAATTAAACTGGAAGTGTGTCCAAAAACTGCAACCTGAATTGCAGTTTTATATAAACCCACACACACACACACCACACAACACACCACACACACACACACTCTATGTATAGTTCCGTCCCAACCAAACTTGGTTTGATCCAAATACAGATACAGATCTTTTCATAGCAGATGCATATAGGTATTATGGACAACATTTATTTATTGTTTTGCTCATTTTAAAGCTTGACAGAGGTCCTTCATTCCTTCCCCTCATCCCAGCCTCATATTTCCTTCAGCAGTATTATTACTGACTCTCCTCTCTGCACTGTTGTCCAATATGAACATATATTAAAAGGGCAGTGGCCCAAACGAGAGCCCCTAGCTGCGGTTTGGACTCATAATTCCTCACGTCGCAACATGTCTGCGTTGCCACTGTGGAACTGAGCCTTAATTACATTATACGTCATCTTTGGCACCAAACTGCCACCCTCGGCTGGCGCTGTTGGCTGGCACCCTCATTTTGCTCCGAGGCTGGAGCCGAAGGGCTAAAAGAAGATGAAAATATATAGAGGGAAACCGAGAGAATCAAAGACATATTACCACTAGCACTGTCAATTTAACACGTTGATTTAGAAAATTATATAAAACAACTGAATTAATCGTTCCTCCTGATCCATACATTAGTTCTGTATTAAAGGGGTCATATGATGTTGCTAAAAAGAACATTATTTTGTGTATTTGGTGTAATGAAATGTGTTTATGCGGTTTAATGTTAAAAAACACATGTGTGCAAAAACCAAAATCGCCCCCGCCGCTAAACATAAAACCATGTCTGCATTTGTGATCGGAGAAATGACAAACAACAAGTGCTGCTCTACGCTGCTCAAAACTCGCATTTGAATCATTAGTGGCAATCCCCCCTTTTAAAAATGCAAAAAAAAAACCGTACTTACAAAGGTTCCTTGTTGGGGTTGGGGCGTCCAGAAAAACCCCCAGCCCCGGCGATCAAAAGGGTAAAACCCCAAGTTTGTCCCCCCCTTGGGAACCAGTTTTCCCGCTTTTTCCCCCACCCAACCGAACAAAAACCCCACCACCCGTTTTTTGCCCCCCCTTGGAGGGCCTGTACTCCGCTTTTCCCCCGGCGCCCCCCAACGGTTTGGTGGGGGGGGGGGAAAAGGCCCCCCCCCGATCCCCGTTCTGTCATCCCCAATTTAAAGGCAAAAAAAAGTTGATGGAAAATGGTAAGCCCCGCGGAAGATCATCCCCCCCCCCCTTCCTTTTTTTTGAGAAAGGTCCCAAACAAAGGTAAAGTTTTTTTGCCACCTTGTTCCCCCCCCCCCCCCCCCCCACAAACCCGGAAAACCCCCACGCGATAATAAATGTAAACTCCCCCTTTTCCCCCCCCCCCCTTTTCTTTTGGGTTTCGTGCAGAAAAACATTTTGGTTGGGCTTTTTTTACATGGCACATCTTTTTCCCCCCCCACATTTGGAGGGAAAGGTAGCATATGTTGGGGTGTTGGGTTTTAACGGACCCCCCCCGTTTTTTAGGTGTCAGGCCATGGGGTTTTTGACCCCCTTTCCTTTTTTAAAACCTTTTAAAAAATAAGAATATTCCTCCCCCCCCCTTTGCGGGGAATTTTGAGACCTTTAGTCTTTTTGCCCCCCAACCCCTTTAACAGATCCCCTTCTTTTAATGGCCCACCAAGAGCCCTTGTTAAAACCATTTCAAAAGAGAAAAGTGAGACAATTTCGCTAGGCCCCTTTAAAATGCACGGTTTGTTTTGGGTTTTTTTATTTTTGTTGGACCAAACTAGATTCCAACAAAAAATCATGTGGACCTAGTAAGACCCATTGGGACAATATTAGGATCCAAAAAGAATAAGAAAAAGTGGCCAACATTTCAAATTGACTTCTAAAAGACCACCCTTTTTTACTTGGTAGCTTTAAAATTAAATTTTAAAATCCCAGTTAATATCCCCATGGTTTAAATTTCATTTTTCATTTCAAATGTTTTGTTTTTTGATTAGAATTTGAAACCGTCCCACCCTAAAAAAAAATTATGACCCATTCTTTTGTTTCTCTTCCAACTGATTTTACATGGAAAGTAAAAAACAGCCAATATATTTTTGGACTTTTTTTTACAGCCCACATATTTTTTGGGACCAGCCTTTTTGGCCTTTTTTTTTTCCCCTACCCAAATACGGATATAGAATGCCTTTACTTGAAATTTTTAACCACTCCCTTTAAAGGTAACTTTTATTTTTATAGATCCCCCCCCCCCCCCCCCCTTGTTTTAATGTGTGGAGTGGTAAAAATTTTTTACTTTAATTTTATGGTGGTGTTAAACCAATACTTAAGAAATGTTATAACTAGGTACTAACCCTGAACCTACCCCAAAACCCAACCTTATCCTATGTAGACACATTATTTTTCCAGTATTTCGTACACTAGAAGTACACAAAAGTGCACATACTGTAAAATAAAGTACAACCCAGTTTGCCTATGCAGTGAACGTTGTTGAATATCATTCTTATATGGGCTGGAATCAAGTGTGGTATTTCACAGCGTTATCTTTATTTCTATTTTCATTCTTGAATAAATTGTTAAATTACACATAGCATGACTAAAAGCTGTGGATGCTGTGAATCAGATTGAAGGCAAATGCCTCCCACAGGTACCTGACAAGAGGCAAGATTACCAAGATTTTGAAAGCAACCTGTAGAAGTGATCACATTAGTGCAAGAGAACAGACCTTTACTACGGTAGTGTAAAGTCCCTTCAATGCATCTCCATAATAAATAAGACTATGACCTGAACCATTATATAAATAAAAGCTAGTAATCCTGAAACAAATGTAGATGTTCTATCTGCTGTTCTACACTACGTTCATTGATATCTAGCGTAATTCACAGCATGCACTTCTTGAATTTAGCTTGTGTACTCGGAGTACCTTGCAACACATTTTCATGAAATTATGTAACTATCCAAACATACCATACAAAAAGAAGAGGAAGAGGAAGAGGAAGAGGAAAAGTATGTGATGAGATGGATAAATGATGAGTGGATGAGGGATTACTATTGGTACTATTATAATTTAATGATGATGATGATGATTACTATTGGTACTATTATAATTTAATTTTATGCATTTTTATGATTTAATCTATCGACAGTCCTAACTGTGACAAATCTGTATAGATATGAACATAACCAACTGTCAGTTTTGTTCCCAATAGTTGAGAGCCGTATCACAACACCACAATATGAAAAATTTAACAGGCAGAGTTACAACCTCATTAATGAATTGGGCCAAACAGAAAAAATGAGAAAAGAGATTCAATCCATTCCATGAATCCCTCTTGTACTGTTCTAAAATTCAAGAAGAACAGCAGCACAATAGAGATAGATAGACAGACCGATAGATATACCTATTGATATAATAATTGATAGACCAACAGAGCAATCGATTGATAAAACAACTGATATAATGACTGATAGACCGGGGGTTGATAGACCGAGTGATATAACGAATAATAGACCGATCGATAGAACGATTGATAGGCCAGTCGATAGAACAACTAATAGATTGATGGACAGACTGATTGATAGAATGATGGTTGATATACAGCAGCTAGAACGATTGATCGAATGATAGATAGATTGATAAAACAACAGAATGATATTGAACACTGAAGACCGTTCAAAGACATGATATAGAACGAAGAAAGAACAGTTGATAGAATGACTAATATAGGGATAGACCTGATGGTTTATAGAAGAAAGATAGAATGCTTTATAGAATGACAGAACAACTGATAGAAAGACAGATATAATGATTAATAGACCAATGGATAAAATGGTTGATAGAACGATAGAATGTTAAATTATAGACCAATTGATACAATTAATGTTGATAGATAGAATGTTTGATGGCATTGATAGAATGATGGCTGTTAAAATGATTGATAGACCAATCGATAGAATGATTCATAGACTGATTGACAGATACAGTGAAAGACTGAAAGATAGATAAACAGGCGAAAATGTGTAAGCTTGATGAATTAATTATTTTCCATTGTAGATTATATCTCCCTCTATCTCCATAGTACGATATTATACATTTCTGCCAAACACAGTTATTGTGCAGGGAGTCTTTGGTGTTGCCAAAATCCCAGCAAATCCGGTAATAATCTGTCATCTGATGGAGATGCCCCCACAGACAAGGGCTCCTAATCCAGACAGATCAATAGCACACTCAGGCAGGGCTCCCTGCTCCCTCTGTGCCCACGTCTGTTCACTGTCAGCTGGGCTACATGGGTGCCGTCGCCCACAGGCTTAAATGCCTGGATGTCCCCAAGGGCGTCAGGAGGTTAATGATTGTGATGAACAAGGCCCGCAGGGGTCAGCGTCTGACTTGGAGATGTAAGAGGGGCTGGAGAATGTGTTGCATGTGGACCGAACGAGTGCAAAAGTCTAATAGCGCTTTCATTGATACAGACGAGCCAATTATCTGCCGGGGCCTTGATCGCACGGCTGCCTGTGCTGTCGGCCACAGCCTGTCAAAACACACGGAGCACACTCTTCCTCCGCATGTAAGCGTGTGTGCAAGAGTGAGAAAGAGAAAGATTTTTTTTCTCCCTTTCTGTGAATCACGGGCCACTTACTGACAGTGAAACTAGAAGCAGAAGTTTTAGCAGTTTCACATGAACACATTCATCAAGAGCTTTGTTAAAGCACAAAAAAAGAAGGAAAATCAGTGGCCAGTTATTAACCAGCTGGTGAGTATCACAGTTTTGTGTACTAACTAGCGGCATTTTTTTTCGTATTGGGGGCCTGGACCATGACTGACGTGAGATTATGCAATCGGCATGGGTCAAACCTATCCAAAATATTGAAATCCTTATTACATCCCTGTTAAAGGGTTACTTCATCCCAAAATGAAAATGTTGTCATTAATCACTTACCCCCATGTCGTTCCAAACCCGTAAAAGCATCGTTCTTCTTTGGAACACAATTTAAGATATTTTGGATGGAAATCGGGAGGCTTGTGACTGTCCCATTGAGTGCCAAGTAAATAACACTGTCAAGGCCCAGACAGTAATGAAAGCCATTTGGGCGGTGTGGTGTGAGCGTTATGGCGCTAAAGAGTCACTTGCACCAGGGACCCTACTAATATGAAGGGATGTGCTAAATTTACGTCCACATTAATGGCTGAACCAAGGGTTTCCCAGCAGAACATTCCTTGAACCGGCTTGTTGTTGTCCCAAAATGCATCCTGATGCCATCACTACTCCAGGCAATGATGCACACATACACACCTGTCCATGCGATGTAAAATAAAAATGGGGCTCATCGGATCAGGCAATCTTCTTCCAAGGTCCAGTTCTGACATTCCTGTGCCCATTGTAGGCACTTTTGACAGTGGACAGGGATCATCATAGGCACTCTGAGCTATGTTGCCCTAAATGCAGCAGAGCATCATTAATTGTGTGTGCATTGTGCCACAGTAAACCTTCTGTTGGCCCAGACCACACTGGATAGCCTTCACTGCACTTATGCATTGATGAGACTTGCTGCCAAAGACCTCGTCTCTGGTTTTTCCCTCCTCTGGCCACTGTTGGTAAACTCTCACCACTGCTGAACAGGAACAAACCACAGAGATATTCTGACCCTTTCGTCTTGCCATACAAATTTGCACCTTGTCAAAGTTGCTTAGAATTTTTTTGTTCTGCCCATTTCTCCTGCATCCAACATGTTGGTCACGAGAACTGACTGATTGCTTACCATCTAATCTACCCAGATCGTAATATGTGGCCAAGTTAGGAGATGATCAGTGATACTTTCTTTTGTGACTGGTCACTGGTCATGTTTTGGCTCATCACTGCTTATAAAACAATTTTAGAAGGCATCAATTTATTGATACTGTCCATATCAGTGTCTTTCCAAACAACAAACAAAAAGTTATGCATGCAAGAACGAATAGTTCATAAAATGCATTCCTATGAATACTAATGAGATCATTTTGGAGAGGCAGGGTAAGCTGATTTTCAAGGCATCCTAGGACAATGGCAGCTTCAGACATCCTCATCAGTGTGAGAGCAAACACAAGGCCATGTGCCTTAGAAGGAAAGAGTGAAGTGATCTGGAACAGCTTCCGAACACCAGAGGGATCTTTTATGTGAGCACACTTGTGTGTATGTTTTAATTGTCAGAATGGTTGACAATTGTTTAAATGTCACAAGGTGAAATGCTGTCTGAATGCATTCAGCATGGATTTCTCACAGGCAAAGCAGTGCATTGTTCTGCAAAATTCTCCCAAAAGAGCTGCCTTAGTTTTTGCAATTCTGTGTTTGAATTCCAGGCAGTGGAGAGCTTACCGTATCATTGATGACATGGGGAAGAAATGCTTTTGGGACCATTGAAAAGACTGCCTCCTTAAGAAATTTAACACTTATGTCAGGGGGTTCTCAACCTTTTTTTTTTAGCTTCATCCTTACAACTTGCTTCTATCTACCTCTTCTCTACTACATTGCTAGTTTCCAGCTGAACACTAGAAGCAGTACAACGCAACAACTTTTACCAACAGCTGTAACTATGATTACAGGGGTAGATTATTAATTAATAAATACTTTTTTTGTACATTTCCTTAAACAATACTATGTTAGGACCTATAAATAGTTTTAGCATAGTGCATGATTTGTAAACTAACTTCATATCTTTGGCTTTTCTGATGTAGTAAACTTGCTCAGTAGCGCACCTGGAACAGCTTCCACTTGTGATGCAAAGAGGTTGGGTATGAGTCCCGTAAAACACAAGTCCCAATACAATAGCTCAAAGACTTGTAAAAGCAAGGTAAAATGGCATGCGATTTTATCTCGTTTTCAGTTGTTAACACTGTGGGTTAGGTTTAGTGTTAGTGGTATGTTATTTTCAAACGCGATAGAGCATTTGCCTTTTAGTGCCGCTCCTCTGACATTTTATTTCCAAACAGCCACGATACACAGCAGCCAATGTAATAAAACTTAAAAAAAAAGTTTTTACAAACATGCAAGAAACAATTCACAATTGTGCACGTTTTTTTTTCCCTGAATGATTCTGCACTCCTAAAAAAAGGAGGGATTTCCAAAAAGAGGGATTTTCCAGTGGTACCATGGAATAACTATTGTAGGATTCCAAAGAACCTTTCAGTGAACAGTTCTTTAAAAGAACAATTTTTCCCCATCAATGCCAATAAAGAACTTTCATTTTAAAGTCAAACGCCGCATCCTGAAAGCAATAACACAAAGAAATACTGGATAGAACAATGCATTTTGAATCAATGCTTATCAGTACTGAATAAAATGCAAGTTTATTTGGAATCAATACGTCTCTCGCCTTGTCCGCTGGTTGAGATTCCCTTGCTGGAAGTGCAGTTGTCAGTGAGATTAGCCCACGAGCGCCTTCTTACTTGCCAGAACAGATCATTTGTCTACCCTCCTCTTCCTCCTTCCATCTGTCCCTTCATCTGTTTTTACTCTCAACTTGCCTCCTTCACCAATCCCCTCTTTCATTTCAACAATAGATGCGGTCCACATCACCTCATCCCTCGCTCCTCTCCTCCCTAACCTTGGCCCTGCTCTGTAATAATGTGAGTAGGAGGTTTGTGTTGAGTACTGTATTTACCGGCGACAGGCTGCCATTGCTAGCCAGCTAGCGAGGCTGTGCAGGCACTTCATCTGTTCTCTGTAATTAGCTGTGATGTATGTTGTGTTCTGTTTGGGGTCATAGCAAACCCCTAAAAATACAGCTAACAACAAAAATGAGCTAAAACGGCTGCTTTTGGTAACGTGAGTGTGGCGGAGAGGTTTTGTGTTGTGAGGGAACTTTATTGTTCTGCATTCTAAGTGGATGTGATTTTGTCACATGGGGATTGGGGTTAGAGTCAATTCCTCTCATGGTTAATGGAGTTTTTGTGTCTATTTTCATCTGAAAAAATCAAGCTTTGAGACAACAAACAAACCTCTCTGTTGCAACTGTGAACTAATGGATTTTGTGAAAGGAAAACTAATATATTGTGTCTGGTACTTATATAGAAAGAGATATATCACATAGCAAAGGCTGTCTGTTTATTTATTTATTTATTTAATGACAAGCACGGAAGTGCAATTTCTTTGAAAATGTAAAATAACAATAAAAAAATAAAAAGGTAATGGCAACTATCTCACAACTGCAACAATTGCACTTGCATTTTTTTCACAATTGTGAATGCATTTCTAATAATTGCAACTTTTATTTCTCACAAAATAACTTGCAATAAATCTTAATTTTAATAACGATGAAACTAATGGATTTTATCAAAGCAAATAACTGCTACAGTTTCTTACTGCTAAACTATTTCAATTACTTAAACTACCAATACTTTTTATTATTATTATTATTATTTACTTTTTAAAAAAACTGTTTAAAGCGAAAACCCGCTTCAGGAAACTCACCGATAGATAGATAGATGATAGATAGATAGATAGATAGATAGATAGATAGATAGATATAATAGATAGGCTGAAAAGTCCAATTGAAAATTTAACATGAATTTCATAATTTGTAAGTATGCCCCATTCTCAACTGCAGCACTCAAGCTGACATACACATGTGTCCAGTAAAATCTTGATCATAATGTGCATCTCACATGGGCGGTTTTGGTGCAAAGCATTCTGGAATGTGTACAAACACATCTGAAAATATGTTGAGATGTGAATTTTTGATTTGTTGCTCTAGGCAAAAGGGTTTCTTATGCAAGCGTGTATGCTGATCATTTTTGAATAATCACTTCATTACAAGTCCATGCCTCCAAGGCCTACCACATTTCCTCCAAGTAAACATATTTTCTTAGGGCACTATTTTTACATAAAATGAAATATGAAACTTCAACCTGCTTTGACAATAACAACAATGTCTGGCATGCAAAAACTATAAAATACATACATTATCTACTGGAAATAATTCCAAAAAGTATATTTTGGAGATAAAGAATAAAAACAATATTTATAAATTAATAATGTTGAAAGCGTTAAATATTCCAAATAATGGAATAAAAATAAATAATGCATTAATATATTACCGCTTCTCTCTTCTTCGCAATAATGGAACTGTTCTACAGAAAATTAGATTTACAGTGGCTGACCGTGCTTATCAACACATGACATTAATAGCTGTAGGGTTGCATCTCTCCATGGGGAATATGAGTAGTTGTTCTTCAGTAACATGCATTATATCTAATATAGCAGAATGTAAATACTGAATAATGCATTTTTCATTTTCTGCATGTCGCTGATAGGCGATGTGAAAATTGCATGTGTAAACCATCTTTACGTTCAACACTATATTCAGCCTGTGGAGTTCCATACCTAAACCCAGGCTGAGGTTTGACAGCGCTGCGAGTACTAGAGAGATCCTAGACCTCGGAAAATACATCACTGGTGACAACAGTGATATGTTAATACAGTTGTGTTTCTATTTGTGCATGAAAGGATGAATGTGTTAAATGAGAAAGGTACTGAATAGTCATTACAAACAAACAAGTAATGATTACGTAATCATGAAAAGTGACGTCAAAGTTTTACTTGCAACTTGTTTTACCCCCTCAAACCAGACTCATTGAAAAAACGAGCCTGTGGCAACATTTTTGCATAATTATATTGCATTGCTTTTCACATTTTCCTGACCCTTTCAAAGTGAAAAAAAGCACCGAAAGCATGTTCAGTTTTATTCAAAACAGACGAATGTGAATCTAGAAACACTTCATTACATTTGTTGTTGTATGTGTTGAGGCAGTTTGGTTAACAGAATTAAACGTGAGATAAAAATACATTTGCTGAAGCAACCATGCCATTCTACCTTGCTTTTACAAGGTCTTTAATCATGACTTGTGTTTCACAGGACTCGTACCAAGAGGTAATGCCTGTACCATGGCTTGCAATGAGGGCAAGTTTACCTCTCATTACCTAATAAATAAAAATATTTTGAATCAATGTAGAATTTCATTAGATATAATTCAATAGATTCATTCAGTAATGAAACACCATCGTGTTGTTCGGAAAGCCACATCAGTTGTTTGAAACTATTTTGTTGTTGCTGTTGGTTTAATTGAACAAAAACAGACAATATGTGTCTAAAATGGAACCCAATAGTAACTTCTTGTTTACTGAATTGTTGTCAACAACACACTCAATTATGAATCTATCATGGGCCTCATTTATAAAATGTTGCACAGAAACCATCCTGAATTTGATCTTACGATCATCTCTCAAATATGTGTACGTGCATACGATTCATAGAATGAACATACGCACAGAAAACACATGTACGCGTCTCTTTCAGATGCGAAATCTATGAATCGCAAATGATCTTGCACTTGCGCGCAACTGAATATTTTCAGCTCTCGGCCTTGTATACAACTCCTAATTAATGTCATTAACATAAAAGATCACCAGTCATCATCCAAATCCTTCAATTTAGAACAGGAAGCTGCAAGAACAGCTTACATTTCCAAAAACCCGCAGTACTCCGACAAGAAAAAGTTTTTTGTGTACATCTTCGCTCGACCCTGACGTGACCTAACGCACTTTTCCACTCAAAGGCAGTTTTATACAAATATTAGCATTTGCATGGATTTAGCTTACGCACACTCTAAGACTCAAATCTGTGCGTAACATGCTTTTAAAGGATGCCACATTTGCAAATCATCAGAATTTGGGGAACAACAGCAACTCTGATCAGTATGATCTTAGGATTAGAAATGACACAAACCATTGCATGATGTATTTAAGGGGCATATAATTCCTTCGAATAGGCTACCTCATGCAGTCAACACCAAATCATTGATAACAACTAATACATCTGTTACATCAGCAACCGCATGCAATGTAAGTGACGTCTGGATGGGTCGTGCGGTTAATTCATTATTTAACGCATTATTTTTTGCCTTATTACTCGCACCAAACTAACAGTTAAATCAACAGGAGCCTAATACAGACTGGTAAGAGAGCTTGTTCTGATTGGATCAATCAGAAAATTGGAGTGAATTATTGAATAGAGGGAGAGAGAGAGAGAAGGCTCTTGGCATGGGATGAACTGACAGGTTATTACGAGCTTTGTGGAGGATTAGTCCATAAAAACCAGGCTGGCCAAAACCACACAAATAAAATAAAATAATCTCTGTATAATGGATTAGAGAAGTACCCCCCACCCCAAACACACACGCTCACAATGAACAGCCCTCCAAAAAAAAAAAAAACCCTCTGTCCTGTATTTTGTTGTTTTGGTTGTTGTTTGCTTTTTTTCTGTCAGGGAGAAAATACTGCCTGAGGACACAGCAATTGGAATGAGCTTAAACTCCCACAATACTGAGATGAAAAACAGACTGGAAAATATTTAAAATGCTTAAAGCTGCCGTTTAAAGCCATGCCGTCCCTCTCGGTTCAACAGATGAACATCTGACTCATTTGTGTAGATACATTAGCAGGTGGAAAGATCATCTCTCTTTCTCTGTCTCGGTTATCTTTAAATGTTTTATTTCATAGATTTAATTACATTTTATTATTAATTAATTATCTTTGCCATTTTTGTAAGAATGCATCAAAGTAATCATGGATACATTGACTACATTACAGCCACATTGCTTAATTACATATTACTTCAGATGTAGGCTTGCAGTTTCTTGTTTTGACTTTTTGACTCAAGTACTGTAAGTGTAGCTAATTAAATTAAAAGTTGATGAATACAGAGGCTAGCATATTATTATGATTGCTGGAATTGCTTTAAAAATACCAGACTTAAGATAAATGATTTATATGTGATGAAATTCTAGTTTCAAAAATATATCAAATATTTTACCCCCACAGTGCTCAGAGAAACAAGAGCATAACATGTTAATCACGAGAAGTTGCTTGACATCTTTGATTAAAGTCTTCTGAAGTTAGCTGTTCATCTGCATTGGAGCTGACCCAAAACTATAAGATGCGCACTGAGAGCCAAGGTCGTGGGTTTGACTTCCGTAGAACACGCATACGGAAGAAATGCACACTTCAGATGCACTCGCTTTGGATAAAAGTGTCTGCTTTAAAGTCATAAAATGCAAATATTTGTGTTGACATTACACACACTAATCTGCCTGTTGGGATTGAGGTGATTCAAAAAGATTTGTTAAGAACTAGTCTTTGGTATTTAGTTCGGCATGTTGAACCTGAGGCATAAGCCATCGTTGTAAATGACAACTGAAGGGAACAGTGGTTTCGGGGTTTGTAGAATTGATTTCCTGTTTCCTGAAAGTAGTAGTAGTTTGCTCACCAAGGTCTGCATATTACTGTAATACTTTTCGCTGCTTCCGTGTACAACGTGGCGCAAGCTACATTCAAGTGCGTTTGTGAAGGACGGATAGTTTTACTTCGTTACTGTATTTAAGTAAATTTTTCAAGTATCTGTACTTTGCTGGAGTTGTTTTATTTTGAGTAACTTTTACTTTTAACTTCACTACATTCCAAAGCATAAGATCGTACTTTTTACTTTACTACATTTCATAAAACTTATCGTTACTCCTTATTATATATCACGTGCTCCGAGACGCAGATGCGGTCTCTTATTCATGAATGAACTGATTCTTTTCATTGAACCTGTTAAATCGGTTCGCAAATCGCACCAGACGATTCATTCACGAATTAGAATGAAGCTTTTGCAGCTGTTCTCGAGTCGACAACTCAGTGATTCAAATGATCCGTTTAGTGCGAGTCTCCAGTGAACTGAATTCACAAGTAAGAACCGGGAGATCTTGTGAGCGTGCGCGTGCGACTGATGCTGCTAAAAGTAAGTTACTAATGTCGAATTTTAGGATTAATTATTGTAACTGAAAATTATATTTAGGTCAAAGCTGTCAGTTGTTTGTGAACTAATTCTGCTGTAAAGGGTGATCTGTTTAAGCCTACTGACATGCTTGAATGCAGACACATTAACATCAGAGTCTCTATGTTTTAGGTAAAAAAACATTAAAATAACACAGATTAAATAAAATAACTCATGCACATTCATCTTCCCAGCTGCTGTAACATTAGCAGTTTTACTAAAATGCTATGCATTTAGCCCTATGTGACATCTGTTTTTATATTGTTTGTCAGCACACATAGCCTAAATTACTATGTATCTAGCCGAGTAGACAAATATAAATGTTAACTGAAAATAAGTCAATAATGTTAGCTGATACTAACTGTCTAGCTTGCTGGTGCTAAATTTAGGTATTTTTTTTGAAAATACATATAAAAAATATATAAAAACAGGATATTTTTATTCAACCACCTAGATAGATTACATCTGGGGAAAAAGAAAGGATGTGATGTTCAGAACACGGTAACTACAGTAATTAACAAAGTGGGAAGTGATGCCCTCTGGGGCATTTGGCCAGGGGTGTTTTTACACCACAGACAAGGTTTGAGAAGAAAAAAATCATTATGAAAATATTTTCCTTATTATAATAATTATATCCTTATTGGTTATTTTGGGAAAATCCCAGGTATTTTGAGCAGTAAGATAAATATATAAAATTAAATGATAAAAGTAGCCTATATAAAACTGCAAAATAAACATTCATCTATCTGTACTTTTTACTTAAGTACATAAAAAATCAAGTACTTTTGTACTTTTACTCGAGTAAAATTGAAAACTGAGTATTTTTACTTTTACTGGAGTAATATTTTATCATACGGATCTTGTTCTTTTACTCAAGTACTTGATTTGTGTACTTCTTCCACCACTGTTAAAGTGATTATTACTTGTAGATATGGATATGGTTATTTTTCTTACAAAAAAACGCATCGATTCACTACAGGAGGCTTTTGTTCACCCTCCCCGAGCCATGTGAGACACTTTTTTATGGATAGGCTTTTTATTTAACTTCTTTTGGACTGAAGCATGCGACACCCGCTGAGTGGCATTAAACAGCTTGTAAGATCAAAGACCATTTTTAATATAATGCCGACTGGATTCGTCTGAAAGAAGAAAACCATATACACCTAGGATGCCTCGGGGGTGAGTAAACATGCGCCTAATTTTTTTTTTGGGTGAACTAACCCTTTAATGTAGACCTACATACTGGTATCTAAATATGATTTTATAATTTTATGCTATATAGACCTACCACATTACCCTCCACTGGATGTAAATGACCACTAAACTTCATTTTGGCGTTTTCTCATACTTGGTAACTCACAGTATGGTACACATTAGAAATTCGAGACATTAAATTGTATTAACTAATTACATAAACATACTACATACACATATCTAATAACTAAACTGACACAACCACACATAAACTAAACTAAACTAAACTAAAACAAACTAAATAAATAACTAATTTGAACTGATCATGACTTTGGGAATATGTACGAAACCGAAGGCTTTAAGGCAGATAACGGCATCCGAACAGAGCACTGGTTATTGTTGCTCGTTACACTATGACAACCTACTCTACACTTCAGCAACAAAACTGTCTGTCTCCTCGAGGTTTAAGTGTTGCCTTCATCCAATAGATGCTTCAAGATCTCGACAGGTTTTCAGCGGGATTTATGTCAAGGCTCTTTGACAAGCAATTCCAAGCCATCCGGCATTTGTTGTTCAATCATTCTGTGCACTCTTCGGCATGTATGGGATAATGTTCTGTAAGATGATGCTTTATATGGAGGACAATGAGCAAAATATTTGCTTGTTAAAACTTTGATGGTTTGCAGATTCATGTTGCCCTGGACACATTTAAGTCCTTTAATACCGTCTCTAAAACTGTCTCAGCACCCCACGACTGCTCTCATATTTAACTGTGAATAAAGTGGGCTTTACTGTTAACACCCCATTTAAGCTTTATTTAAATATGAACAGTAAGACAAGAAATCCTGCCAGAATTTGGCTAAAACGTATGCACATAATAAAGATAATGGGTGTCTGGGAGAGAGTAGTGTTCTGTACACAGCGATACATCTTTAGTTTCAGCCTCAGATGACACAACCATGGATCGTTCAGAGGATTGTCGATGGATACGGCCCACAAAAATGCAGAGAACTTTCCAAAATCTCCTAAGGAAACCTACGATATGGGATAGGTCAGAAGGTTTGCACAGTTTGCAGCTCCTTTACCTGTGAATTGTGGTTAGTTTAACAGATGGTCCCTTCCTTTCCAATTGGGTGGTTTCATTTGCAAAATAAGGTGCGAATCAAATAATGAAAGTCAAAAAAACTCTACAAGATTAATAAGAACCTCTAATTTAACCAGTACAAGTAATATTGTTGTCAACAATGTCAAAGGACAGCTTTTATTCCAGTGTTATTTTAGTTTTGAATAGGGAGTTTTTTTGTAACATTTTCTGTTTTCATTTTACTTTTAGTTAACGTTTTAGTAATTTTGTTGTGTGCTTTTTTTTTGTAATATGTATGTATGTACATATGATGTATGCATGCTTCATTCATTCATGCGTGCCCAGTCATCCATCGTTGTAATTTTGTTAAACTCTTTTAAAAACAGTTTGTCAACAACTCAAATAAAATAAGTTTAATCAAGTGTTATTATTATTAGTCTATTATTATTACGGTTTTATTTAGTTAGTTTATTAGTTAGTTAATTAGTTAGTTAGTTAAAATTTGTACCCAAAAAGGTTGGGATAATGCTTAATGTCAAGTATACAGAGCAATATGTCCAGAATATGCAAATCAAAAATTAAATGCCATCTTCATTTTTTTTTTTTAGGTACATAGCATGTGGAATTTTAAAAAGTCATGGACATAAATATATTTACATTTTATATATTTACTTTTAGATTTATATTGAATCATAATATCCTTAAACATTAAAAATGAAAACTCTAAAACTACAAAATCAATATTATAAATACAAATGAAGTCTAATATGTAGTCGCTATATTAAACACATTTAGCAAGTTGTGCAACCCACAATGTCTCTACAGTAAAAGCAACAGCAGACGTGTCAGGGAACATGCTCAACACATTACAGGCCTGCGACTTCTCAGGCTGTCACGGGCACTAAAAGCTTTTAAGCATAACTGATGAATTATTCCCATGATTCTATTTTAATGAAAAGCCTTTTTGTAACATGCAGTCTCAATCTCAGATTATCTCCTCTCAATATAACCCAAAGCAGAGTCAGTGAGCGGCTCATTACTCCACGCTTATCTGAAGAGATTCTCCTCTCAAACGGACTCCTTTCCTCTTCAAATTGACTGACGTGAGGACATATTAATATGAGAAGTTTTCTATTTGTTGTCACGGATGACAGGGCTAGGGATTGATTAATTCCTGTCATCATCCTTCATCAAACTTCCCGACTTCTGGGAAAAAGCAGGAATATCGGCATGAGCTAGAAGGGAGATGGACAGCCATCATCCGTCAGTATAATCTGCTATTGAGAGAACATACTTGCCCAAACGCATATCATAGCCCCATTTGCATATTTTGGTCTTTGATTTTTAGATACTGATATCGCCGGGTTAATTAAATGTGAATGTTGAAGCTATCAAACGATTTTCTCTGCCAGAACCACTGTGAACTTACTAACAGTCTCGTATGTTTTGCAACATCTAAAGTTTCTTGCCCTCCACCCACCCAAAAACGGTTGCTGTTAACAGATCGTTTTATTAGTCAGTATTATGACAAGCCATTTATGCACATAACAATAATAACTGACGTAAATCAGCCACATTCAAACCAATGGTGAGTCAGTCTGTCTTTGTTTTCCTTGCTTTTATTAATACAAGTTTTTTTTCTTTATGTCCTTATTGTTTTGTATTGATTATGAGCTGGTGTTGCGACATTGTTGCTATTTTTATTAGTTTGTTGTGTGGAGACTTCAAGCAGACACATTAGAGGGATAGAAAAGGGTAACAGTGATTTCATAACAGGACTGAATAAAGAACTCCATACAAAACGGCAAAATGCAGCACTTCTTGATCAGATCAATATATTAATTATATATTAAGATATTAATTTTGTATCAAATATACCAAAGAGCTTGTTTACACCTGGTATTAACACCTGTCTGGGGTGAACAATCAGCACTATGAAGCTCAAAATACAGGTGTGAACGAGGTGCAAAACATTTTGCAATCAAATCACTACATTCTATGGAATAATGTGACAACATCATATTTGCATCCTAAAAGCGGCCTGGATAACAGTGACACTCACCTGTCAATCAGCCACTGCAATAACACAAGGGGTTTTAAACTGGTCTCATTATATATGCCACACCACGTGCGATAATGTAAGTAACTGTCTAAATAACTAATACGGAAACGCGCATACATATACAATTGGCCACATTCATTTTAAAGGGCAATTGTGCACACACACTCCAAGTAGTCTGCACTATAAATCGCATGCAATATTTAATGCGCATCTTGTCAGTTGACAATTGAGCAGCATTAGCTACACAGAGCCATTGTTCACTGACAACCTGCGCAAAATATGATCATGGTTTTGCGCAGCTTGTCAGTGAACAACGGCCCTGTGTAGTTAATGCTGCGCAATGTGAAAGCACGCAGGTGATGGAGATTTACCGCCGATTAAAGAACCGGATTTACTGACAAGATGTGCGTTAAATATCTTATGCGATTTATCGTGCAGCCCTATTCCCAATCAAGTGAACTAAATTACAATGAGCATGTGCATCCTGACTCATAATCCCTGTAAGTAACATTTAGATGTATGTTTGGATATGCTGTACACTGTATTATTCAAGATTAATAATTTTTTAAAAGTTGAATCATTGACTCAAAACATAGGCTCCAATCCTATAGGTGCTTGGGGACTAGAGCATCCACAGAAAAATTTGATATTCTCGCTTTAACCAATCAAACAAATCGACAGAGATTTCAGCAAACATTATGACTAAGTTGCTTGTTTTCAAACAGTTTTTTTAACATAAATTGGGAGGACTGATATATTAAATGAATTAACCAGGATTCATGTTGTGATTCCAGAGGTGTCATATATATAAACATGCATTTTGATTGATGATAATATTTGATAATGATAGTGATAATTATTAAATTAATAATTTCAGCAAAACATAATGCATAGTTTTTGTACTCAGCACCTTGTTATACTTAAGATGTTCACAATCAAAAATCATAATTCTACAAATAAATTGCTTGAAATATCTCTGATTGTGCTATATTATTACCAAATATTTAATCTATTTAGTTTTGGAACTGATTGTAAGCCTCATTGATCTCAGCTTATGCACCTCAGATTCTGACTTGAAACATCGCACACATGATCCACAAATATGTTCTTTTTTCCCGTCCAAACTAATCGCATAACTACAATGAGGCCTACACCATCAGTTTTTCAAAAAGAAATCAAAACCAGTGCCAAGTTGACAAAAAAAGATTGAATCTAAGATTTGGTGATAATATAGCACAATGAGAGATTTACTGGTCATTTTTGACAGGCAACACTAAATTATGTAAAGGATTTTCAGTGCGGCACAAAGGTTAAACGTGAGACGCACATTTGCAAAGCTGCTAAGATGCATTATAAATGACTGTTATCTTTTCAGGCATTTTGTTTCCTGTAGTGAGACAGCAACGCCTCACATTCCCTGACCAGTCTGACAAGGTCTGTCTTGAGCAAAGGGGCATGTGTCAGTCAACAATAGGCCTTGTAATTGGGCGAATGTCGTAACACTGTCTTTTGGCAAGGTTGCGTGTACAACGGCCTCTTACTCATGAGAAGTTAAGATCAAACACACAACAAGCTGACTAGCAGTCACACATCGTGCATGCCTCCCCCAGTGACTCATTACTCAATCCACTGATGCATCGCCATCTGTTGAATGTTTAGGCACCATAAAGAACCGACATGGGTACAGCTCATCCGTGTCAATCGAAGGTAGCAGGAGACTCCTATGATGGGTCTGGACTCTGTTTAGGGGACTGAAGCCCTGCTCAAAAACACTGCTTAATGACCACTGAGACTTCGATTTGTTTGCGAGACAGTATAATGATTTCAAATCTACCAGGGTTGGGGAGGTGAGACGTAACAACCGGTCAAATTTACACATTTTTGTTTTCTAATTGTTAAAGGATTTGCTTAATGGCTGCTTTCCATTGTTTGGAGAGACAATCCTGTGTGAGTCATAAATTAGAGTTACTTTTGCTTAATTAAAGCCAAAGTACAGTCCCAGTGAGTCTCGGCATCTTTAATCCAGTCGTGGATCCTTGCTGTTTTTTTTAAGCACAAATGTGTTGCACAGGGGCTCTGGGCTGGTTATCAGTAGGGTTGGGTACCGAAACCCGGTACCAATATGGCACTGGTACCTAAGTAATCGGTATGTACTAGAACCGAATCAGGACGCAGATTTTGGTGCCTCATTTCGGTGCCACACAAATGCCTGAGCAATCGATTGAAATATTTGTCCTCAGGTACTCCGAAACGGATGTAAGAAGCATCACTGGCACCGCACGTGAAAAATAATAATTTCCCGACTGAGAAAATGCTCGTGAACTCAAGTCGGAAAGCTCTAATAATACAAATCTTTATAGTAACGCGAGTGTCCATGTTGTTTTCACATTCCGACTCAAGCACAACTCGGGAAATGAGAGCATCCGAGGAGCGCGTGAATGCAATAATTACACTTGCTCTGATGGCAGCAGGTAGCCTTTCATTAACTAAGCTAAACATGCTTAAATTAAAATGCCTAAAGCTAAACTTCCCTTGTATTCACATTTCTAAACCTGTTGTCCAACAAAAGAGAACATTATAATGTAGTACTTTTTACTCCACAACACCAGTCAAAAGCTTCCTTTAGTGATCTGATGAGGCTTCTTATCACAGAATGAGGCAGAAAATATGTTCCATAGGCTACTTTAAAAAAACTAAAATACATCGATTAGCAATGTATTATAAATATACTTAATTATTATGAAAATACCAGATGGCTTGAATAAAACAGATAAACTATATTGCCGCAGTCGAGTGTTTGTCTTTGTTTTATCATTCAAAACGTTAATATGTTCTGTTTACTCAGTTAACTTACAGCTATAATAGCGATGCCTTTGTCGATATAAGGGATTTCCTGAGTTTCGCTACTTCTATGACTGGATATGTGGATTTTCTGTGCGAGGGTGCCCTCTGGCGTTCAGTATGAATGAAACAGACATCATGTGTTTATAGTGCTAATGGCCATTTTGGGGAATTTTTATGTATTCATTTTTTAAATAAGTAAGCCATTTAGATAAATTATAATAAGCCGTTTAGGCATCGGAACTGTTTTAAAAGTATCGATTTGGCACCGGTATCGAGAAAGAAAAAAAACGATACTCAACCCTAGTTATCAGAAGGTTTGCTGGTTCAAGCTCCCTTTGAAACTTGGGTTTCTCAAACTAAAGCTACTTATAAGGTAAAGTAGTTAAACACACACTTCAGCCACTCTTTTAAAAACACAGTTAGCTGCACTACAAGCTACTAATAAAATGTAATGAACTGCACTGATGTCATTTCATGGGACAAGACGTTTAAAGGGGTCATATGATGTTGCTAAAAAGAACATTATTTTGTGTAGTTGGTGTAATGAAATGTGTTTATGCGGTTTAAAAGTTCAAAAAACACATTATTTTCCACATACTGTACATTATTGTTTCTCCTCTATGCCCCGCCTTTTTGAAACGCGTAGATTTTTACAAAGCTCATCGGTCTGAAAAAGCGAGGTGTGCTGTGATTGGCCAGCTATCCAATGCGTTGTGATTGACCGAATACCTCAAGCGTGAGACGGAAATGTTATGCCCCTCACATACTGTTGATGCCGTGTCCGGCCGGAGCGATGAGACAAAAACATTAAAACCCATTACAAACTAGGCATTTGTTGCATCCAGTGGGGACATAATTACTGATTATAATGACTTATACTGTCTTTTTACGCATTGCGTTGCATTGCATCGCGCCGCGTAAACATTTAACCATGTCTGCATTTGTGATCGGAGAAATGACAAACAACAAGTGCTACTCTACTGCCCAAAACTCGCGTTTGAATCATCAGTGGCAAATCCTTTAAATGAAAACATACTTACATGAGTCAGAACTGCTGACATTGTAGTCTAACGTTACTCTCCCAGGATCAGTAAACAGTCCTCCATAAAATGTGCTGCACACATCTGGATATTTGGGTTAAACTGTTCTGGAACAGTGTTGTAAATACAACTTAACCACTGATTTGTAGTCGTGTCCTCTTTTGGAAGACCAAACAAAGTAGTTTCGCTTTCACAACGAAAAACACAGCACCTAGCGTGAGGGGAAGCCCCGGCTTAGCGTGAGCTGAGGCTGGGATAGAGTGAGCTGAGGCTGGGCTAGAGTGAGCCGAAGCCCCGTCTTAGCGTGCGCTGAGGCCGGGATAGAGTGGGCTGAGGCGGCGGGGTCGAGAACGGCGTGCCCGGCGGATGCGACGAATGAGCGGCAACCACATGTGACGACCCCGGGCTGGACTCCACCCTGTCCACGGTGAAAGTTGATGTATTCCCTCAGCGACCAGCACAGATCAGCTCTAGGCATGACAAATCGGAATCGTCCTCTTTTGGAAGACCAAACAAAGTAGTTTCGCTTTCACAACGAAGCACACAGCGTCTTCACGACATGGCTGCAGCGGCAACAATACTACAGCGAGAATAAAAGTTACGCCTTCTTTCTTTGCGTGAACATTTGGGCGGCGTTATGCAAATCTTCCCACATAGTGAGGTAGATATGTGGGGGCGTGTTAGAACGAGACGTTTTAGGGGGGTGTGGCAGAGTCTTAACTTTTATAAAGTATATTTCTTTGGTTTTGAGACTTTAGTCTTTTGCAACTTTACAGATCTTCTTTATGCACTAAGAGCTTGTAACACTCCAAAGAGAAAGGAAAAATTGAAATCACATCATATGACCCTTTTAAATATACAACTGATCAGGAGATGTTTTTGTCCCAATGAACAGTATCTGGTGCAGTAATGGTATACGAAATGCAATTAGGGTGACAAACATGAACAGATTAACTTACATTAGGCTTAAATATAACAAAAAAGGCTAATTAATTTAACATCTTGAAAACACATTTCTAACTTGGACTTCTGCACAAGGACAGAAATGTATATTTTTTATTATGTAAGTATTTATTTTTTGTTATTGATTTACCATCCAAGCAAACCATTGCAACCTCCCGGCCCTCTATTACAAACCTCAGCCAGTATTAAAATATGTAATTATGTTGACTTGCGATAAAAATACATTACTAGCATGGACTACAGTTGGATATAGCAGCAAATATTTTAAAAAGGTACATTTTTAATCAGCTTCCACACTAAGACAGAAAAAAAAAGACATCTGCACATACATTCAGTGATCTAGAAAATCTCTGGATACTCGGATATGAATGCAAGATGAATGTAATTCAAGTGTATAAAGGCAAAATGCTAAATATTTATACGGCTTAAGATTAATTAAATTTATTTAACATTAAATTTCTTTAAGGTAGGTACTACATTCATTCAACTAAAAAGAGTACAACAATCAACCCATAGAAGCAAATTGCTAATTAATAAGTTAATTAGTCAAATTAATTTCTAAATCAACAGGTATGAAATGATATGAAGTGAAAAACACTTAACGAGAAGACCAACACTGCTGCTGGAGGTTAGTAGGGTAATATATATTCAAAGAAAATATATTTATAGGAACATTTCAGAAAGTTAAATGTTATTCATGTTAACACAGAGAACATGATTCACTAATTACTGTAAACTGACAACCCTAAAACGTATCATGTTGGATTTAAGCATCTGCTAAACACTTCACATTTCATACTATTCTCCATCTTTGAAGACAAAAGCATGGTAACATTTTAGTTTAGGGACCAATTCTCACCATTAACTAGCTGCTTATTAGCATGCATATTACAAGCACATTCTGCCTTATGCTGCAAGACCATATTTTAGGGTTCCTTAATCCTACCCCATGCTTAAACTTAACAACTACCTTGCTAGCTATTAATAAGCAGCAAATTAGTAGTTTATTGAGGGAAAAAGTCATAGTTTATAGTTAGTTAATAGTAAGGATTGGTGTCCAAACTAAAGTGTGACCAAATATGGATTACACATGCGTTCTGATCACTCTAACTTTCCATAAGAGCAAAACATGATATTTTAGATAAGTATTTTCTCTCCACGGGCATTCCTCTGGGACTCAGGCTTTCAAATCTCTCCTGACTGACAGAGTCATCAAGGGCTAGCCAGAGCACAGAGCCAAAAAGGCAGTGCAACATTATTGAAAAGCTCGAACCTGCTGTCATTTTCTTGACAGAACCTAAAAATAGCATCAAGACCAGCATCTAACTTTTGATTCCCATCGTGGTGGACATGGAGCCGAGGAGCGAGTGACATTTGCGAGCAATTTCCTTTTCCTGCTAAAGTTCAAGTGCCTGCATCAAAAATTTTCAGAAAGCTAATAGCATTTGAAACCAGCCAGAGAGCGTTAATATCCACGGTGATCTGATGGTGGAATAGTGACCTCCCAGAGTAGTTGGACGCGGAAATGCATGTCTGCATGACCAGCATATGAAAGCGAGAATGAAACGCTACCATACTGCCCTCCCATACTCTGCTAAAAATATGAAGAGTAGAATAAGGGCCAAATGATCACTAAAGGTTGACAAAAGAGCAAAAAGAGGAAAGATTGTCCTAAACAAGAGAAAAATAACAGCAGTAAGAGAGCATTATTTAAAATGCACATACATACTGTATATCCCATTAAATATTACCATTACTAAATGTAGCAGTAGTATGTATTATTTACATATCTCCTGCAGAATCTGCAAAATGAAAGTTAAAAATATATGAAAATGACATTGTGCATTATTCTACTTATTGCATGCCCCACCCCAACCCACAAATATCCATTATGTATCATATAGTCCATCTAACCATATGTTGTTTTATTCCACCATGATAAACAATCCTTGGCTACTGATTTATTTATTTATATCTCTATTTTTTCTTATACATTTCCCTTTTGTTTTATTTTTCCATTTGTTCTCCTCAGTGCTGAAACATTGGCTCATATCCAGTCATTTGTCCACCTAAGCTAGGGAAAACGGTTTGTGGTTTCGGAGTAATTGCTGAGAATGTAGTCTACTGTGCTCTAGTGGCAATTACTCCACCTTACCACTATGTCCTAATGCTACTGCCTGGGATCAGTGCAGCCAGTCTGCTGATTTGCTAAGGAGGGTTTGGTGATTGTCCTGCTGAGCAAAATCCCAGTAGGGAAGAGATTGATCACTCAAGTAGACCAAAACAGTTCATCACAAAACCCGCAAGAGGTTGGCGAGATGTGAATTTTCATCCAGCAGCAAAAACAGCAAAATCAGGGAGAGGGGGGAAACAATCATGGGCTGTCAGAAAGCGGAGGCCTTTGTTGTGTCACGTGAAGTGATTGTTCTTGGTCAGCCCCAAGCTGATTAAGTATAAAACTTCAGCAACAACATGCTGTTTAAAAGGCTCAATGCAACCATTCGAAGACAGTCTACAACATTTTGCCCTATTCTCATTTAAAACCTGGCACATCTGAGATCAAAGTCAGTTGAGCAGAAATAATAGGATGCCACTTCTGTGCTTCATAGAATTACAGTGTTATACTGAGCTTTTTATTTTGTTTTTGTCATAAAATATGCTTAAAATGTACTTATTCGTTGTCATTGTCTTACAGAAGGAGCATATTCACAATGAGACCTACACATTCGAACTTGTTATTGACAACCAATTTCATTGATGAGATGAGTGCATAACGGATTCATGTCCACATGTTCCAGCGATATCAGCCCCATATGGATCATAGCATGCATGTAGGGGTCGGGTCTCTTCCCAACAGGAAACACTCTCTCTGGGCTTGTCTAGCCAAAGTGGACCCCTGGGGCTTTGAGCCACCGTAAGGACTTCCTGACTTTATCTCCATGAGAGTGAGATGTGGATGGAGAAATGTGTCCAACACAGGTGTTGACCGTTCCATTTTCTGATAAAGCCCATGCTGTTGACCCCTTCCACCCTATAAATGGATAGCTCTCAGGCTTATCGGAGCCTAGCAGCCTCAGTAATTCCTCGCTAGTTAGAGCTTTCAGAAGACAACATTAAGGTGATACGGTAGAGCTGAGCAGGTTACATCCATACTAAGTGATTGTCGCCTTGGTGCCGTATAATCGCATCAGGTTTGATGCAGAATGCTAATGTTTCGTATCATTGGACTGGTCTCCCCTAAGAGATTACTGTTTTTATCTCCTTTCGGTTGGATGAAGTGGAAATCAGGCACCAAGCGAACAAATGTCTAATAACTTTTCCTCGATCGTCACGACTGGCAGAGAGGGAAATTAAAAAGCGTTGTTAAATCAATGAAGCCGTCTGGGCGAGCCACGCAAGAGACTTCTGTCACTGTTCGAATGACAGACCAAGGGAGGCCCCACTGGGAAGGTCCTGTCTCGAAGCCTTCATTGCTCTACACTCTCTAAGTGGTTTTTGGCATCTGTGATTATGAACACCGCAATGCACTTTGTGCCTAATATGACAATTGGCAGTTCGTGGGGGGGGTCGCAGTACTCACGATTTTGAAAAGCTTTCGGTGGCAGCAATCACCTCAGCGACTCCCCCCTCGGGAGGCTTCTGCCAAGCCTCCGCCAAGCCCCTTAATCTGATTTAGGCTCTGAATTTGTGAAAAGGGTTTAGAGCTTGGCTTCAAAATGGCTTTAGAGCTTGATGGAGGGGCGAAAGGAAACCTGTCTGACAAGAGCGATATAATGGACAGTGTAGGTATCACCGGTTCTGTGTGAAGACTAAGCCGCTTTATCACCTGTCGAGCCTATTTACCAAAAGCACTCGCAGCCAATTATGAGTGTAATTTGGGCATTTCATGATTCTAAACGCTCAAGTATAAGATGTTACTCCTGCTGGGGTGAGGAAGAAAAGGATGTTAAAATGATTGTGAACATAAATAAGGAAGTGTCGAGGTGTCTGCAGTTGCATAACTCGACAAATAAATAAACAGCACTAGCAAAGAGACCTTAAATTTTTCACCCTTATTTCAGAGACGACGTTGAAAGCATCTTTACCCTGTTTCACACGCACATACATACACCCACACTAAGAAACTCTTACATTTTGATTTAATAATATCTGACACTGAAAACGAGTTGTCACTAATTTAAATCACCTGTCAGCATTTTGAACAACCTTGAAATGCTCGACTGCAATAAACATGAACTTCATCCTTTGACTTGCTTCAGATAAAAGTACCCGCCACAATTTCAATAGCATTGATATTTTGATATCATTAATCACTAAACTGAATTTGCAAGTTATCATTATTTTCAGTGAAAATGCGTTCACTTGTTTTGTTACTAAATTATGGAAAATACTGTATTTTTGTGTGTGTTTGTATCTGTAAACATTTTTCCAAACATTTTCTCTCTAGTCAGAGATAAAAGTGGGAGGAGAGACAGGATGATGTGACTCTGATGTAACGTTAAACTAATGTGTTTCTCTCAGGAACAACATTCATTCAAACTTACTCAAATGAAAGCAGAAAGAATCACGAACCACCTGAAATGAACTTGAGGGATTTCTACAAGAGTCTGTCATTTTTACTGGGTAAGTAAAACACAATCTGTTTAATATCTTAGTGATCTACAGTCTGCTTTCAGCTTCATCTTTCAGACAGAGAAACACTTAATAGAAGACCCTCAATTACAATTTAATGTGTTATTCTTTTTTTAATCTAAATACCCTTAAACATGCAACAACTGCCATTTTTTAAAGTATAAATCTAACATAATACAGGTTTATAGTCATAAGAAAAAATAATAAATAAGTGGGGAAGTCGTGGCCTATTGGTTAGAGAGTCGGACTCGTAACCAAAGGCACTGAACCCCCAACTGCTCCCCGGGCCCCGCAGCAAAAAAAAATGGCTGCCCACTACTCCGGGTGTGTATTCACTGTCTTTGTGTGTGCACTTTGAGATGGAAATGCGAGCACAATTCTCTGTCACATTTCACGTCACTTTTTTTTTTTAAATACTAAGCATCATTCTGTGTTTCTCATTTCAAGGGTTTTTCTCAGTTCAAACAAAGGCAGTAAAAGAAGGTGAGATTTTGTGAATTAAACGCTATTGCATCTTTTGTTAGTGAGTTTGTGCTGCTGTGAAACATTTTCAGACACGTGATGAAAACTCATGGACTTAAATAGCCTGGCAGAACTATAAATATTTGTAAAACATAACTGCAATTGTAAATAAGGTTTTCTCTTGAACTTATTCCAGTGAACATAGCAACATGGGGAACAGCCGATCAGTCGACATTACATGACCACTGGTATGCCAAAAATGCTCTGGATGGGAAAAGCAACACATGTAGTTGTACTACGACACAAACCAACCCGTGGTGGAAGCTGGATCTGATTAAGACGTTCAGCGTGAACAGAGTGACCATCACTAACAGACTCTACTGCTGTGACAGCTGGATAAATGGGGCAGAGATTCGGATTGGAAATGTTTCTTCAAATGTTTTCAGCAACCCAGTGTGAGTCTCTCTGATATATTCTTATAGACAGATTCTGGCCAGTTGGTCAGTAGCTTCATAAATACATACATACAGGGCATATGTTACGTGGGGAGGAGGGGAGCTCTGTGGCAGAGGCGTAGCAGCCATTTTCAAAGTGGGGAGACCGCTGTCAGGTGATGTGACCCTCAACGGCCAAACAAATTATGTACATAATACACAAAGAAAGT